>CM076571.1:202487686-202728608 GCA_034641835.2 Pinus albicaulis | reverse complement strand
TGGATCATGTAAAGGTTGTTAGTGAAATAAATAGTGTTAGAGTCCTAGTAGGTTTTGAATTCTTGAAAATAGAAATATCACTAGATTCTCTTCTTGTAATTTGTTCCCTGTTTGGAGAAGGTGTCTTTGGGAGTATTTGAAGGTCTAGCCAGCTGGAAAACTACATGTCAAGATATCTAATTTTATAAATAAGCATATGAGAGGATTAGAGAAGGGTTGATTGATGTCATGTTACAAGCTACTTTTGTAATATTTTTCAGTCAATAATATACAGTTGCAGAAAGCCTCTCTCAAACCTGAGATTCATCATGTGCTCTCATATATGTTTGTCTTATCTATATATTTGATGTTTATTCAGTTTTATTTATGTGTAATCACTTGGAACTCATGGTTAAACATGCTCCAATTTCATGTATGCATATGGTTTATTGTTCAAGTTATGTTTTGATGAGAGTGCGCACATGCCTTAGTGTTAATTTTGGAAAACTAGGTCCAAACTCCATGTTGCGATGATCAGATTAAGATGCTAATATATTTATAGGATTCATCTTTCGGATAGGTGCAAGATCAATCTAAAGATCTTCTTGATCCAATGAGCAGAACATTTATTTTGAATTTATTTAAAATATGTTCAGGTCATCCAAAATTGAAATGTACGCTTGAAGCCCCAGCAGATGTGTCACACACCCTCACTGATGGATATATATAGGTCAACATTGGAGGTCATTTCACTCATCCATCATCACACATTCTCTCTCCTCATCTAATTGGTTTGATAATCACTTGGACTCTCTTCTTCTCCACATGTGGGAAAAGCATCAAAAGGATTTTCTGTTTTCGACCTAGGGTTTTCAGCGCAGATTTGACCAGTGTTGACTTTGGTAAACGCATGGTCAAACTGACCCCAAACTTGGTCAAAATTCAGATTTCTCTAGTCTTCATTTTTTAGCACTGAAATTGAGGTTGATTGTTGACTTTGACCAGGCTGTGTTAGCTCCCTGTAATTAGCAATATTGGCAAAGTCCAACTGCAGGGAGAACACTTATTTCAACCACTTTGGGATTCTAGGATCTAGCCCTCCCGAATCTGGAGAGGGATCTCTCCAATAAGGTGCAAAGATTTATTTATCTTTAAAAGCTTTGGGTAACGATATTAGGCTAATTATGTAGACCGAGGGTTTTTTTTAGTTTTTGGATGGTTGAGCATGATTATTAGTTGAGTGGAAAGTTCTAAATGGAAAGAGTTTCAAAGGTATGAAGTTGCAAGCAATCAGAACAAGCTTTGGCTAAAAATACAAATATAACGCTGGTTTTATTCCATTGGGCTATGGAGTCATAATAGGATTTAATTGAAACAACAAGGTTCAAGAGTGGTCCATGGGGCAAGTCATCTATGTCTAAGGATCTCTTTAAAGTTGATTTTATGGAATGAAATGGTACAACAAGAAGGGGAATTTAAACAAATGAAGAACAAAGAGCAGCCTAAGATCAAGTAAGTACTTTGAAACTATTCTGCTTTTGGCATGCACTTTAAGAGAGACATAAAAAGAGTCTTCCCCCGGATGCGGGTGATTCAATGTCAATTTAATGGGATGGGACGGAGGGCTTCTGTGCTCTGCCGCCATCTGGCCTATGGGTACGAGGAGTTAAACGGACAGCTGCTCAACGGCTGGCTCCATTTATCCTCCCCTCCTTCCAACGCAATGGACGCTGCACTCTTCTGCTCTCGCGCGAATTTGACTGTCACTAACCTCCCCTCCGCATGCTTCGGCGAGATTCTCACCATGGAAGCAGTTAAGATTATTGATCAACTGGGTATGGAAAGGATGAATTGGGTTTATGTTGAGGCATGGCGCGTTGTGGGAGGTTATCGCTCGCAACAGGTTATTTATCACCGGCTCATGGCTTACCTTCAGAATTGTTCTGGAGTCTTTTTTCGCTGTGTCTACAGGTGGGAGAGAGTCGACCAGTGTATGGTGCGTTTTATGAGCAGGGACGCTCATTCTCCGGGGATTGTCAAGCCGCTGTTGATTCCCCTTTTGGTTTATCATTCGGCTTTCATTCTGGTCTTGGGCGCTTTCTGGCACCCGCTGTTGAGTTCCCTTTCGGCTTTCATTGTGGTCCTGGGCGCTTTCTGGTACCCGCTCCTTCGCACCATGCCGAGGTTACGACATCGCTTGAGGAGCAGAAGGGGAAGCTCGCAGAGCCATCCTCCCCATGCACTCTCCAGCCCTTCTCCGGATTCCTCCTTGGGGGAAGGCTCGAGCCACTATCCCAGAACTCATTCTGGTCGGGGGCGCTCGCATGATTATCGCCTTTTTTGGGGACCTCACCTGCACCCTCCTCCTGCCTCCTCTGCTCCAACTACAGGCTCGGCTCGGTTTACCTTCAACAGTAGTCTCAATCGCCCTCGGATAACTGCCATTCTCTCGGTGGTTTTCCTGGAAGACAGCATTCAGGGGGAGGTCGGCTCTCATCCGGCTGCTCCTGTGGTGAACGTTACAGCTCTTGACACCCAATTCTCGGCTTTCAATTTGGGTGGTGGCAATTTCCCAGCGCAGCCTCAGTCTCGCCCTGCAGAACCGGTTCTGGATGAAGATATGCTCTCTACTGATCATGTTGCCCCGGCTTCTCATGACGAGCCTGCTTCTGACATGCACGCCACCGGCTGGTGCAGGATTGAGGAGGAGCCTCCGGAAGACTAATGGGTTCGTTGCTTAGTCTTTTTTTCTGTCTCTGGAAGCTTTGATGTTTTCTGGCCCTCTTTTGTATCTTCTGGGTCACAGTATTTCTTGGAAAACTATGGTTCTGCACCCCTGCGTGGGTCTCGACAGTCTACAACACTGTTTTTTCCTGAATTTTCTGCCTCCAAGGCAGCAGTAACTGACTTCGGTCTCGATGTAATTATACCCACTTGTTAATAGATCAAATTTACTTAGAAAAAAAAAGAGAGACATAAAAAGTAATCTAAGATCTAGTAAGTACTTTGAAACTAGCCAGCTTTTGATGCACTTTCAATAGAAAAACATTTTAAACACAAATGGAAACTTTAAAAGCAACTGTTGGAGAAGAAACTAGAGGACAGGGCTCACCATAAACTTCCCTAGCTCTGCTTTACTTAGTATACTTTCAAGATAGACACACAAGATAACAAAGAATGGTCTAAGATCAGGCAAGGACTTTTAACCTAGCCTGCTTTCAACACACTCTTAGGGAAACTTTCAGCTAGTTTTTGGGGATAAAACTAAAGGACAGGGCTCACCATTACTTCCTTATTTCATCTCTACTTAACATAAACTGAACATAACATTCAAGAACAACATTCATCTGTGAGAAAGTAGGATGAGGTAACGCCAGCATTCCTAACTGCTTAAATTGAATTAAATCATTCCTAAACAACACAATTTGGAAGAAAACATATAGATAAAGCTTATAAGTCAGAGAAGGGTACTGATATACAGTAAATCCTAACTCTATGCTTGCTGTTCTTTATCAGAGAAGACGGACAAAGCGAAAACAGAAATAAAATAACAATTTACAATAAGAAATAACATCACCGTCGACATAGACCAGGATCCCATAAATTAGTTTGTGTTGATGCTTCAAACCAGTTACAGCTTTAAGTCCAATGTTTCAGTTCAGCAATCATCTTCACTTCTCAGACTAACTTATTTAATCACAAGCAGAGCTTCAAGAGCTTGTGAACACTATTTACAAGTAGAAATTTCAAGCTCAAGTATATTTCAAAGTTCTGCAACCAACGTTTACAATGAACTCCTCAATAAGATTTATAGAAGTATGAGGAGGTCGAAAGAGAAAATATCTAAGGGTTCAATTAATACAGTTTAGTACTTCTCGGCCTTTGAGGGGCTCAATGGAGAAGTTTATAGATATTTTCTTGTATTAATTGATTTACATTAATTATTTAAGCTCGGTGGGATGATTTTGTTGACTTTGAGGCTCTGTGTCATCCCTATAGTAACTCAACAAATATTTTGCAATAAGTTCTTCAGCTGAATTAACTGTTTGGTTGTCGTGAGGAAAATATCCTCTATTCTGGTCATTACTCGGCCTCTATTGAATGCTGTGAAGCCACAGGTGGAAATCTGGTAGCTGAGAGGAATCAATTTGCCTCGTATGTGGCGGTGGAGGCTCTCTATCTGATAGATATTATTGATTTTTTCCTTACTTGTGTTTAATTGAATGGATTAGGCTTTTTATTTCGATCTTAGCCGTAATCTATTCAAACTGTGTAAATCAGCTTCAATTCTTCATTTCTGGCTTGATTTAATTCTTCAACACTGATACTCTTTTGTTTTGATTTAATACTCTGTGTCTTGTTGATGTGCAGGTATAAAGAGGGTCCGTATAGCGTCAATGCCCATGAAACATTGACGAAATGTGGCTTTGAATCCCTGTGGATGGTTCCTCTTTTATGAACAAAGGCATGGGATCATCATGCCCATCCTTTGCCTTTTCTCCAATATAATGAGAAAACCGTAAAAACCTGCACAAAACAATAAAAATTAATAAATCCTGCGTTTATGTGGTAAAACTACTTAGGAGGCTATGGTTAAGAGAAAATGGTGGAGATTAAGTTGGATCCGTTGATCTAGCAAAGATAAACGGTGGGGATTAGTTGTGAATATACAAAGTGAATGAGTCACTTTAATATAATATATGTGTAAAATGTGAGAAAATACAAAGAAAAAGGGAAAAATCCCTTTGGCGGAGGAAATCTGTTAAGAATTGAAATTAGTGTTTTGGGATGATCGTGGACCATCAGATGGGATCAGGCCACGAGATAAATGGCGAAGATTGCACGTTGAAAACCTTTTGCAGAGGCGGAGGGTGATAGTGAAAGGCCAGATCAGATCTGCGTTGTTGACCTGCAGAGATCAACGGCGGGGAGCGCACGTGACAAATCATAATAGAAATAGGGAAAGGCGGTTTCGGAGGGAAAAATAGTTGTTTTCACGTGATAAAAAGGCGGGTAGGCGGTATTGCCTTTTCGAACACGATATGCATCCCCGCCCGACATGTGGCATCAGAAAACAACTTATAACATGTTATTTTTGAAAATTAACCTCCACGCTGAAAGTTGCATGAAACTCCGTGTTGGCCGTCAGATCTGGGCCCTCAGATCGAATGGTGGAGAGTGAGCGCGAAATTGGAAAGATGTGTGGGTGGAACGAGGTGGGGGTGGAGGAAGGCAGTTCTAATATAAGCCGTTAGATCAAAGATTTGGATGGCAGAGATCAAATCTAGAGGGGGGGCAGGACCCACAAGGGTAGGGCCTGTCGAGGTTAATAGGGGCCGTTGGATAAAATAGATCAACGGCTGGGATCTGTTGGAAAAACATAATAGAGCAAGGCTGCATGTTTTTAACCAAAGTCGGGAGGAAATATCTAGACCGTCTGATCTGGACACGTGGACGGCCTAGATATAATCGGAGGCATGTGATCGACGGGGGAAGAACTCGAATGGCGCCAATGCGATTGGTTGTGGGCCATCGATCTGCAGATCAGATCGATGATGGAGGACTCATCGGGGGTTGACCAATCAGGGGTGGCATGATATTAACGCACCCAATGAAAAAATGTCGATGCGATTTTGCGCAGACCATCGAATTGGCCCGATATCAATGGCGAAGACAGGCTCCAACCAATGAACGAGCGGGCCCCCTTATAATATATGAACACCAAAATTAACGAAAATACAAAGTTTTAATTACATTGGGTGGGTTTATATATATGAAATGGCACCCGGTTGTGGGGCCTGTGGTTTATATGGAAAACAAAAAAGGCCCGGGGCTTATACATAGAAAGGGCCAATAGGGATCGGGCCTTCAGGCTTTTCAATCTACCCATTTAAATTTCTCCAATGCGATTAGTGCTTCAGGACTTTAACTCTTGGTCCCGGGCATATGTTTATATTGATAGAAGCAGAAGGCGGGGGTTTTATACAATGAGGCTCAATCACATCGGAACAATGATGCGGGACTTTTAAATCTACCCATTTTCATTAAAAAACATTGCTCTGGCGAGTTTAGACCAAAAATTAGGAAAAGTGGGATTTTTGAATTAACAAAGGGAAATATGCATCGTAGATGGGTTTATTCACAAGACTTAAGCACCGGATGGGGGCTATATGGTTATATGAAATAGCAATAAGATCGGGGGTTTATAAACGAAGGGCTAATCGCATCGGAGGCTTTTAACATAGAAATTTGACTTGCGCACTCCGATTTTTTCGATGCGATAAGCTTCGAAAGGGTTTAGCACTTGGTTCTAGTGCTGGGGCATATGATGGGGAAGTTTTTTTAGGACTTAGCCCAAAGGGGCTTAAGCCCATAGTCAAAATACTTTTTTTTTATGAAATTTTTCAAAGTTTTTGATGGATTTGGGGGTTTCGGTAAAGTTTTAAAAATGAGTTTTAAACTTTGTAAAAGGATTTTCATGAAGGGAAGAAGGGAAATCATGAAAAATAGAGGATTTTGATGGGAAAAATGAAGGTTAGCTTTGAGTGGAGGAAAGGGGAAAATGGAGTTTTGCAGCAGTCTTTTCTTCATGGAAAGCAATAGAATTTCTGAGTTTTTGAAAGGGAAATAGTAGTGAAGATAAAACAGAGGGCATGATGTCTTCATGAGTCTTCTAGAGATAACATTTCTTTCAATAAAACTTGTTCCTTGAAGGCTCCAAAAAAATTTTAGCGACCTTTTGATATAACAAATTTTATAGGTGGCTAACAGTGGATCCACTTGGGGATGGTGCCTTTTTGAAAGCATCAAGAACTTCAGAATTGCATTCTCTAGGGGGCTGATCAGTGCCTCATCCATTGGGCTGCAACTTTCTTTTCTTGGATGATCTTCTTCTGCTTTATCAGCCATGAAAAAAATAATGGATTTTCATCAACACAAGCTTTCTACCTACCCAATCCTACTGATCTAACATTTTTTCTTCTTTTCAGAGTGCACTTGGTTTGGAAAACTATTTTTACAATGTTTTATTCTTTTGAAATCATAAAACTAATCTAATTCTACTCCTTATTTCTCCATGAACTCAAATTAAACAGTTGAGTTCATGTACTTCTCTACCTAATCTACCAATCTATTAGGATTAAACAGTCTAACAGATTTTTATTCACTATTTTCTAAAACAGAAATTTAAAAGCATACATGTCAGTTTTGAATAGTCTGACTTGATGCTGATCTATGGCATAGTAAACAAGCTGCACATAGATATTATTTTACAGAAAATTAAATCAAAATGGAAGGCTTAAGATCTGAAAGTTTCTCAGCATGACCTTCTCTTTTTCCAGCTCTGTTTTTTGCTTTTGATTGAGCTGTTCTTTCCTTTTTCCTTGATTCATATTTTGAGCTGATTAGAACTAGATTACCTCTGTTTTTTACTCATGAGATAAACATATTTGAGTCATTTCTCTTTTGAAAAACTAAGGTTCATATTTTGAGCTTGTTTGAACCTTTAATTTCTAACCTAATCTATCTAACTGATAGGCCAAGATTAAGTTGTTTGGCAATCAAATTCACTAACCTATCAACAATCAATTTAAAACTAATTAGTCAAGATTAGGCTGTTTGACTAATTAGGAGTGTGTTTTCAGGAGTGGCATTTAAGCTTGCACACTTTCAGAATTCATTTCTCCTTTCGGTATGGGACTATACCTTTATTGTTTTTACAAACTGCCCTCTTTTCTTTCTTCTATTGTTTTTGTATTTTTGTTTTTTCTAACTTTCAATGCAATGATGGATGAAATATTTATAATGGAAAAAAGATTAAAAAAAAAAAGGCTTCAAAACATGGCATGGATCAAGAGAAGTAATGTTTGAGCATCCTGCCATTGACAAGACCCCTAAACAGTTCTGCCCCCATTCAACTCCTACAAGAAAAAGGCATTGTTACTAGCAGCAGAATGAATGAGGCAAGGGCCAAGCCATAAGTTTTCAAATTTCCCATGCTTTCCCTTGTCTTCTCTCCTTGAGTCCCACTTTAACACTTTGTCCCCAACATTGAAATTGCTGGCCTTTGTTCTTCTGTCAAAAAGTTTCTTGATGTTGTCCTGCTTTTGTAATGCTTTGTTATAAACCTCCTCTCTGGTTTGCTAAAGGTGAATGGTCTGATTAATTCTTCTGATCATGTCATTATCTTCAGTTTGCAACTCTTGAATCAACTTCATAACTGGTACACCAAGGTTGGTTGGAAAAATTGCATCAGTACCATACACAAGTTGGAAAGGTGACATTCCAATATATTTCTTCAAAGTCAATCTGTCAGCCCAAAGGGCATGAACTAGCTTTGTGTGCCAAGACTTCCGGTTGTCCTCCAACAGCTTCTTGATTATGTTCACCAAACTCTTGTTTGAGGATTCTGCAAGTCCATTACCTTGAGGGTAATAGGTCGTGGAATAACCCAATGTGATTTGATACTTGTGACAAAATTCAACCATCTTCTTTGATCCAAATGTTGCTGCATTATCAGTGATGATCTTGGTAGGACATCCAAATCTAGAGAGAATATCAGTCTCTATGAATTTTATAATGACAGAATCATTGGCTTGCCTACAATGGATGGCTTCTATCCATTTGGTGAAGTAGTCTGTGGCAGTGAGAATCCATTTATGTTGGGCAGATGATGGTGGATGGATTTCTCCTATGAATTCAAGGCCCCACTGTTGAAAAGGAGCTTCAATAGTGATTGGATGCAGGGGTAAGGGTAGCATCTTCCTTTTGCCTTCAAAAAGTTGGCATTTATGATAGGCAATTATCATTTTGTGTACATCAAGAAAGAGAGTGGGCCAATAGTAACCAGCCCTTAAGATTTTTTTGGTTGTTGTCTTCCAGTAGAGGTGGCCTCCACATTCTCCATCATGGAACTCGTGTTTAACCTTCTCTGCATCAAACTCAGGCAAACATTTAAGCAATATCCCACTTGCATTTTTCCAATAAAGACATTTACCTATAATGCAATAGTTTACAGCTTTTAACATCAAAAACCTTGCCTTTGTTTTTGATAAACTGGGAGGTGTATTCAGATTAACCAAAACAAATAAAATATAAACATACCAAGAGGAATTCATAAACTGGTCTTCTATAATGGGAGTTGAGAATTCTCTTTGGTCATCTAAAGCATTAATCATATTAATATCAAGAACTTCAAAATTTGATTCAGCCACTAATCTAGCTAGACCTTGGCCTTTGATGAGTTTAGTGGGCTTGATCTCTAAATCATATTCAAGACTAACCACAATCTACTTACCTCTCTTACCATCTGGGTCCTGTGTCAGAATGTCTTTCACAACTGAATTTGGGACAAAGGCAATGATGTGTGAATGAAGGATGTATACTCTGAAGTCTTTTAAAGCTTTAACCAAAGCAAAAGCTTTCTTTTCCATGATGTTATACTTCAAAGGGGCATCCCTAAATGACTTGCTAAAGAATGCAATAGGCTGCTCTTGTCCTTCTAGGTTTTTCTGTAAAAGGACAACAACTATTGTATGTTCTGATGCAAATGAAAAAATATAAAAATCTTTTGAAAAATTAGGACTTATTAGAACCGGTGTTTTGGTTAATGCTTGTTTCACCAACTCAAAGGAATTATATGCTTCCAAGGTCCATTTCACCCCTTGCTCCTTCTTCAACATGTTTTTTATATTCCTAAGGAGCTCAGCCAAGTTGGGTATGAACCTTCTCAAGAAATTAATCTTTCCAATGAAATATTGTAGTTCCTTGATGTTTCGAGGATGAGAGATTTGCAATATGGCCTCAATCCTCTTTGGATCTATCTTTATATCCTCTTCCGAAATAATGTGCCCAAGGAGTTTACCTTCTTGGAGACCGAATAGTGTTTTCTTAGGGTTTAAAGATATCCCAAACTTTCTGCATTTCTCAAAAACTTTTCTCAAATGTTCTAAGTGCTCTTCATCTATCTTTGAAAACACAATAACATCATCAAGGTAAATAATGATGTAGTAGCCTATTTCTTATGAGAATGCTATGTCCATGGCTCTCTGAAAAGTTGCTCCAGCATTCATTAGATCAAAGGGCATTTTCACGTACATGAAAGTGCCCCAAGGTGTAGTAAATGTTGTTTTTAGTTGATCATCAGGGTGGACTAAAATCTAATTGTACCCTGAATAGCCATCAAGCAAAGAAATTATTTTTGAACCCACTACCCTTTGTAATATATGGTCCATCTTGGGTAAAGGGTAGTTGTCCTTGAGTGAAGCTTTGTTTAAGTCTCTAAAGTCTATACAAAGCTTAGTCTCTCCTATTTTCTTCCTGACTGACACTAGATTAGACACCCACTCAGAATATCTAATAGGGACAATAATACCAGCTTCATATATTTTCTTGATCTCCTTCTCAACCAAAGGTAACTGAACAAGGTTTATTCTGCACAGTTTCTATTTGAATGGTTTTTGGTTATCCTTGAGAGGGATTTTAAGCTGAATTGTTTAAGTGTCATAGGACTTCAGATCTTCGTAACTCCATGTGAAAACATCAGAAAATTCTTTAAACAACTCTATGTATTTGAGTTTAGTGTGAGCTAGTAAAGTCTTAGACAGTTTAATCATCTTAGGTTTAAGTTCACTTCCTATATTACACTCTTCCACTTCAGTCTCTACAGGCTCCAGTTTTGGTTTCTTGGTCACATCGTTGAAATCAAACAACTCTTCTAAGGGAGACAGACCCTTTGGCAAACCTTCATCATTAGACTGCAAAGTTTCTAAGTCTTCTGTTTCCATCCCCGAAATAATTTCTACTTTGTTTTTAGGTTTTCTTGATAACAGATTTATATTAGCAAGCTCAAGAAATGGTTCTTCTTCACCAAGAAAATTTTCTTCACTAGGACAGTCTGTTTCATAATCTGAATCCGAACTTGGTAGTTCGAATTCATTTCTGAACTGCATGATGTCTTCTGTTTGTTTTTCTTCGTCGAAAACTTGCCAATATTTATCGTTATCAGGGACAACCGGTCTAAATTTAATCTGAGTTGTACATTCTTTGGTTTCATATGGCGTTAAACAAGTTCTAGCTACAAAATCTAAGCTGTGGGCCATGTTATTCTTTCTTCTTGGGACAAAAATTAATGGGATTCCTCAAATGTTTTTAAAATATCCATAACGTTGTTTCGATAGGCCCTAAGTCTGGGGTGATTAGCGTTGTATTCCCCGTTGACTTGGCTAATGATTAATTCTGAATCCCCATAAACTTTAATTCTTCTGGCTCCTAATTTTTTCAACAAATGTAAGCCTAAGAGAAGGGATTCATACTCCGCTATGTTATTCGAACACTGAAAGTTTAATCTACAGGAAAGTATTTCTGCGTGTTTTTTTTCATTGTTGCATATCCAGACCCCTGCACCAGCATTGCTCCTAGTGCAGGACCCCTCAAAGTACATACTCCATAGAGGACTAGTTTCGGGTTCTTTCGTTTGATTATTGTCCTCTTCAACAAGTGTGCCTTCGGTTTGTTCTTGAAAATTAGCACTCTGTTGAATCTGCTTTAATTCCTTGGGTTTCTCACTACGTTGAGGAATGATTTCTTGACTCTCAAGGTTAAAAAGCAATGGACTAATGATTTGTAGTTCAAGACCAGTGTGTTGTTTGTTGTTGTTCATTGATTCAACAAACTGTTTAGAAATTTCTGTGGTGTTTACCTCCTCCTTTCTATCGGCCATTAACTCTGTTAAAGTGACTTGTTCACCAAACGATTCATCATTAAACAGAATAAAAGAATCAAGGCCTGTATTTACAGAATCTAGAGGAGAGTTTTGAGGTCTGTCTTGACTAGTGACCATGTATTGCATATGGGACTCCCTGTAAAGTCTTCTTGCCTGATTGAAAATAGGGATGGTCGCGTAGGTCATGTCCATCTGCATATTCCCTTGTAACTTAGCCCCCGAAGACCTCGATAACAACATTCCATACTTTGGGGGGACATCAGCCACAATAATATCCATGACCAAACATTTGGCTGGAATCTGGGCTAAGTTAACGCAGAGCTCTTTAATTAAACCCAAACATTTTACTCTGCTAGAGTCAAAGGAGTGAGGGTCCTTATAAGGTTTGGTGATTTCTAGACCCAGGCTCTCCTTTACAACTTTTGGCATTAAATTATGAGAAGCCCCTGAGTCATGCATAGCGTTATGAAAAATCTTATCATGAACATTTAAACTTACATAAAAGGGAGGAACAAGTCCCTCTTGATATCTACCTTCAATCTTTGGACCAAAAATAAGCTCTCGCTAGTCATCATTAATATTGATTGTATCATTATTATCCTCTATGTTTAAAGCCTTCAAAATTTGGTTCCTATATACATTTTGGGCAGATAGTTCAGAGAGAGGGACAAAGATTTTAATTTTGGAAATTTCCTACTCTAAACTAAAAGGCATCCGATTCTTTAAAGTGCTTGTCTCAGCCCTATTAACTGTCAGAAAAATTTGTTTGCTGATTTGTTCTATTTACATTTGAAAAAATTGCTTTAACAGGAGTACTAGCTAAAGTGTTAGTACTGCTAAGGTTTGCACTCTATTTTGCATTGTTTTGAGTGCTTTTCTCTTCACCTTTATCAGAATTTCCAGCCATTTCTTTTTCCTTTTGTTTTACAATTTTGGGTTTATTTACAGTGTTGTTTTGTGAAGATTTTTCAGAGGTTTTTTTGCTGGGGGTTTCTAGATTCTTATTTCTTCTAAGGTCATATTCCTTTTGAGGCTTTATGATAACATTCTCCATGTTTTGATAATAACTTTCATCATCATCTTTTTTGTCATCATAAGGTGTGTATAGACCTTGTTTTCTATCATAATGAACTTCAAAGTCATCATTATCTACTCCCAACATATTGATATTGTCTTCCTCTATTTTCTCATTTGTGTCTTCAACCTCACTCACATAGTTTTGATGAAAGGGAGGAGTGATCTGTTGATCATCTTCCCTTGGTCTATTTTGGGGTTGATTCCTTCTAAAATTCTGATTTTGGTTCTGGTTTCTATTCTGAGGAGCAGTTTGGTTTTGACTTGCTTGTGCTCTCTCAAGAATGCTCATTTTCTTCATCATCTCCTCCATCATTCTTTCCATCTTTGAGCTGGAAGTAGAAGGTGTGGAATCTTCTCTGAAGGACACTCTCTTCTCATTCTTCATTCTTGCTCTTTTCTCCATTAAGTTAACTTCCATAGCCATAGCCCCTTTTTTCATATCTTCAAGGGTTAAGGGGTCTCTTTCTCTCAGTTGATAGTCCATTTCAGGGTCAAACCCTTCAGGAAACTTGTTCAACGCTAAGCCTTGTGGAGGTTTGAAATCTGGGGGAAGGGCATTATACACACTATTAAATCTAGTGCAGTAAGCTTGTACACTTTCCCCAGTGTTTCTGTGGAGATTTTTGTAATCAGAAAGTATTTGAAGAGGGTTATTTTTGACTTCCCATTTGTTTAAGAATGTTTGATGGAAGGCTTGGAGATCATTTATACTATGGGGGGTTAAGCCTTTAAACCATTTTCTTACTTCTCCCCCCAAAATCTGAGCAAATAGTCTAAGTTTGACAGAATCATCATCAATTTAATTTCTGTCAAAGTGGTCATTCATTTTATCCACATGTTGAGATGCAGTTGTGGCATTACTGGCATCATACAATGGTATTTTGGATTGATAGTCCTGTGGAAGATTGACCAAGGCTACAGGAAGGACTAAGGGAGCATACCATGCTGCCATGATATATGGTGGGGGTGGATTTACAAGAGGTGGATTAACAAGAGGGAAATGTTAGGTAAACTTGACTCGGGATAGAGTCAAAGTTGACTAGGGTAAAAAGTGGTGGTTTTGGGGCACATGGTTTTGTGCACCCATGGTTTTGACCCATGGTATTGCATGTAATGGAACCTATAAAAGGCTGGGAATAATTCATTGTAAGGCAAGGCCTGGAGGTGAGTGGTGAAGGCTCACTTGGCTGGATTGGCCAGGGTTTTGGCCAATTTTTAATGAAATTTCATTGGTTGGGTTTTTCCCCGGATTTGGGGTTTTCCCGGATAAACATTTGTGTTTATGTTCATGTGATTTTTTTCTGGGTTTTGTATGTGTATTATTCTCTCGGTAAATATTTTATTTCTACGATAAATTTCCTAACAGGAAAGTGGGTTGAAGTGGAGTGGTTTGGACAGTGGATGTTTGGTGAATAGATGTGGATGGAAAAACAGTAGATTGCTGAGCTAATCTTGGATGAGAGACACCTAAATTGTGAAGGAAGTGTGAATCAGGTGGTGTTGTTTCTCTACTACCAGGATGTTCACTTGTTTTCGGGGATGAAAGTGAAGATTCAGAATCTAGCTGAATTATATCATCAAATGACCTAGTTCTAAATGGATTTCTTAAGTCAACTTGTGATTGGTGTAGAACTGTAAGGTTTTCAGGAACTGAATTAGCTCTCAAGGGTGATCTGAAAAGAGTTGAAAATTTTATCTTAGGAGACTTCCTAAGGATACTTTCAGGGTTATCAACTATCTCAGGTGGGTTTGGGTTAGGGTAGGCTTTAGTATGAATCTCTCTAGGAGCCACTATGTTGTGTTTTTCAGACCCAACTAAATAAGAAAAGTTTAACCAGATATGACAGTTTTTAAGAGGTTAACTAATCTGTTTGACACAAATTTTAACCCTACAGTCCTCTAACTGAGTAAAAATGATTTTATGATGATTATGGGTCTTCCTAGTGGGGTCTTAAGGTCTTTTAGGATTGTGGAGTCGCCAAGTGGAAATTTTTAGCTCTTTTGGAGGTGAAAGGTTTTATGGTCCACCACCATGTTTATTAAATACCAATCTGAAATATTTTTTGGTTTTATGAGTTATTTTTTAGTCCTATTGGTTCTTAAGAGTGTTCTAAATCTGTTTCAAAACTTAGCTACAGTTATGAGACAAAAACAGTCTACCCTTATGGCTAAGCTAGTTGATCTTTCAAGGTTAGATAAACTCTTATGAGAATCCTAGGTTTTGCCTAGTTTTTCACTGATTCAAACAAGTTTCATCATGATTACAATTTACTTGGTAGTGCTTGAAAAGGGCTACTTTTACTCACAAGGTTTTATGAAGTGTTTAAGGGAACCTAAGATGAATTTTTTACTCAGTCCCTAGCGGAGTCGCCAGAAGATGTTAGTACCCTGTAATTAGAAATATTGGCAAAGTCCAACTGCAGGGAGAACACTATTTCAACCACTTTTGGATTCTAGGATCTAGCCTTCCTGAATCCGGAAGGGGATCTCTCCAATAAGTGCAAATATTGATTTATCTTTAAGGCTTTTTGGGTAACGATATTAGGCTAGTTATAATGGATGAGGGTTTTGTTTTGTTTTGGATGGTTGAGCATGATTATTACCTGGGTAGAAAGTTCTAAATGGAAAGAGTTCCAAAGGTGTGAAGTTGCAAGCAATCAGAACAAGCTTTGGCTAAAAAGATAGATATAACGCTGGTTTTTAGTCCATTGGGCTATGGAGTCATAATAAGGTTTAATTGAAACAACAAGGTCCAAGAGTGCTCCATGGGGCAAGTCATCTATGTCTAAGGATCTCTTTAGAGTTGATTTTATGGAATGAAATGATACAACAAGAAGGGGAAATAAACAAACGAGGAAAAAAGAGCAGCCTAAGATCAAGTAAGTACTTTGAAACTATCCTGCTTTCAGCATACACTTAAGAGAGACATAAAAGTAATCTAAGATCTGGTAAGTACTTCGAAACTAGCCAGATTTTGATGCACTTTCAATAGAAAAATATTTAAACACAAAGGGAAACTTTAAAAGCTACTGTTGGAGAAAATACTAGAGGACAAGGCTCACCATAAACTTCCCTAGCTTGGCTTTACTTAGTAAACTTTCAAGACAGACACATAAGATAACAAAGAATGGTCTAAGATGAGGTAAGGACTTTTAACCTAGCCTTCTTTCAACACACTCTTAGGGAAACTTTCAGCTAGTTTTTGGGGATAAAACTAAAGGACAGGGCTCACCATTACTTCTTTAGTTCATCCCTACTTAACATAAACTGAAAATAACATTTAAGAATAATATTTAGCTTAGACAGTAGGATGAGGGAATGCCAGCATTCCTAACTCATTAAAATGAATCAAGTCATTCCTAAACAACACAATTTGGAAGAAAACATGTAGATAAAGCTTATCAGTCAGAGAAGGGTACTGATATACAGTAAGTCCTAACTCTATTCTTGATGTTCTTTATCAGAGAAGATGGACAAAGCAAAAACATAAATAAAATAAAAATTTACAATACTAAATAACATCACCGTTGACATAGACCAGGATCCCATAAATCAACTTGTATTGATGCTCCAAACCAGTTACAGCTTTAAGTCCAATGTTTCAGTTCAACAATCATTTTCACTTGTCACCCTAACTTATTTAATCACAAGCAGAGCTTCAAGAGCCCGTGAACACTATTTACAGGTAGAAGTTTCAAGCTCAAGTATATTTCAAAGTTCTGCAACCAACGTTTACAATGAACTCCTCAATAGGATTTTATAGAAGTATGAGGAGGTCAAAAGAGAAAAGATCTAAGGGTTCAATTAATACAGTTTAGTACTTCTCGGCCTTTGAGGGACTCAATGGAGAAGTTTACAGATATTTTCCTGTATTAATTGATTTACATTAAGTATTTAAGCTCAGTGGGATGATTTTGTTGACTTTGAGGCTCTGTGTCATCCCTGTAGTAACTCAGCAGATATTTTGCAACAAGTTCTTCGGCTGAATTAATTGTTCGACTGTCGTGAGGAAAATATCCTCCGTTATGGTCATTAATTGGCCTCTATTGAATGCTGTGAAGCCACAGGTGGCAATCTAGTAGCTGAGAGGAATCAATTTGCCTCTTATGTGGCAGTGGAGGCTCTCTGTCTGATAGATATTATTGATTTTTTCCTTAATTGTGTTTAATTGAATGGATTAGGCTTTTGATTTTCGATCTTAGCAATAATCTATTCAAACTATGTAAATCAACTTCAATTCTTCATTTCTGGCTTGACTTAATTCTTCAACACTGATAATCTTTTGTTTTGATTTAATACTCTGTGTCTTGTTGATGTGTAGGTATACAGAGGGTCCGTATAGCGTCAATGCCCATGACACATTGACGAAACGTGGCTTTGAATCCCCGTGGATGGTTCCTCTTTTATGAAAAAAGGCGTGGGGATCGTCATCCCTGGCCTTTTGGCTTTTCTCCAATATAATGAAAAAACCGTAAAAACCTGCGCAAAACAATTAAAATTATCAAATCCTATGTTTATGTGGTAAAATTGCTTAGGAGGCTATGGTTAAGAGCGAATGGTGGAGATTAAGTTGGATCCGTCGATCTAGCAAAGATCAACGGTGGGGATTAGTTGTGAATATACAAAGTGAATGAGTCACTTTAATATAATATAGGCGTAAAATGTGAGAAAATACAAAGAAAAAGGGAAAGATCCCTTTGGCGGAGGAAATCTGTTAAGAATTGAAATTGGGGTTTCGGGATGATCGTGGGCCGTCAGATGGGATCATGCCATGAGATCAACGGCAGAGATTGCACGTTGAAAACCTTTGGCAGAGGCGGAGGGCAATAGTGAAAGGCTAGATCAAATCTGCGTTGTTGATCTGCAGAGATCAACAACGGGGAGCGCACATGACAAATCATAATAGAAATAGGGAAAGGCGGTTTCGGAGGGCAAAACAATTTTTTTCACGTGATAAAAAGGAAAGTATGCAGTATTGCCTTTTCGAACACGATATGCATCCCCACCCGACACGTGGCATCATAAAACAACTTATATCACATGATTTTTTAAAATTAACCTCCACACTGAAAATTGCGCGAAACTCCGCATTGGCCGTCAGATCTGGGCCCTCGGATCGAACGATGGAGAGTGAGCATGAAATTGGCAAGATGCGCGAGTGGAATGAGGTGGGGGCAGAGGAAGGCGGTTTTAATATAAGCCGTTAGATCAAATATTTGGACGGCGAAGATCAGATCTGGAGGGGGGGAAGGACCCACAAGGGTAGGGCCTGTCGGGGTTAATAGGGGCCGTTGGATGAAACAGATCAATGGCTGGGATCTGTTGGAAAAACATAATAGAGCGGGGCTACATGTTTTTAACCAAATTCAGGGGGAAATATCTAGACCATCGGATCTGGACACGTGGACAGCCTAGCTATAATCGGAGGCATGCAATCGACGGGGGAAGAACTCGAATGGTGCCAATGCGATTGGTTGTGGGCCGTCGATTTACAAATCAAATTGACGGTGGAGGACTCATCGGGGGTTGACCAATCGGGGGTGGCATGATATTAACGCACCCAATAAAAAATGCCAATGCGATTTTGCGCAGACCATCGGATTGGCCCGATAACAATGGCGGAGACGAGCTCCGACCAATGAACGAGCGGGCCCCCTTATAATATATGAACACCAAAATTAACGACAATACAAAGGTTTAATTACATTGGGCGGGTTTATATATAGAAATGGCACCTGGTTGCGGGGCCTGTGGTTTATATGGAAAACAAAAAAGGCCCAGGGATTATACATAGAAAGGGCCAATCGGGATCGGGCCTTCGGGATTTTCAATCTACCCATTTAAATTTCTCCGATGCGATTAGTGCTTTGGGACTTTAACTCTTTGTCCCAAGCGTAGGTTTATATGGATAGAAGCGGAAGGCGGGGGTTTATACAACAGGGCTCAATCGCATTGGAACAATGATGCGAGACTTTTCAATCTACCCATTTTCATTAAAAAACATTGCTCTGGTGGGTTTAGACAAAAACTTAGGAAAAGTGGGTTTTTTGAATTAACAAAGGGAAATATGCATCGGAGATGGGTTTATTCACAAGAATTAAGTGCCGGATGCGGACTATATGGTTATATGAAACAACAATAAGATCGGGTGTTTATAAACGAAGGGCTAATTGCACCAGAGGCTTTTAACACAGCAATTTGACTTGCGCACTCTGATTGTTCCGATGCGATAAGCTTCGAAAGGGTTTAGCACTTGGTTCTAGTGCTAGGGCATATGGTGGGGAAGTGTTTTTAGGACTTAGCCCAAAGGGGCTTAAGCCCATATTCAAAATACTTGTTTTTTATGAAAATTTTCAAAGTTTTGGATGGATTTGGGGGTTTCGGTAAAGTTTTAAAAATGAGTTTTAAACTTTGTAAAAGGATTTTCATGAAGGGAAGAAGGGAAATCATGAAAAATAGAGGATTTTGATGGGAAAAATGAAGGTTAGCTTTGAGTGGAGGAAAGGGGAAAATGGAGTTTTGCAGCAGTCTTTTCTTCATGGAAAACAACAGAATTTATGAGTTTTTGAAAGGGAAACAGTAGTGAAGATAAAACAGAGGGCATGATGTCTTCAAAAGTCTTCAAGAGATAACTTTTTTTGCAATAAAACTTGTTCCTTGAAGGCTCAAAAAATGTTTTAGCCACCTTTTGATATAACAAATTTTATAGGTGGCTAGCAGGCCCGACGAAGTCGATGGCCCATTTGTCAAACACTTGCAGGGCCATCTGCGGTTGTAGGGGAATTTTGCCCATTTGTGAGGGCCTTCCCATCCACTGGCATGTAAAGCAGGCTTTGCAATAATCGTGAGAGTCACTATGCAGTGTAGGCCACCATAACCCAACTCTTAGGATCTTCTGTTTTGTCACCTTTCCTGTGTAATGACCTCCTGCTACGCCTTTGTGAGGATCTGTTAAGACAGTGCGCTGCTCATCCTCCAAGATGTATCTTCGCAGCACTTCATCAACTCCCAGCTTATATAGGTGACATGCAATAATGGTAAAATATGTTGCACGAGTTACCAACTCTTTCTTCTGTTGTACTAAATAGTCTACAGGTGCCATCCCCATAGTCAAGAAGTGAATGATGTCGGCAAAGTCTGCTACCTTAATAGCGAACAACTGTGCATCCGGTAGTAATTCCTCTAGGTTGGTTGGTTCTTCGCCGTTTTCTATTCGGGATAGGTGTCTAGCCCAACATTCAACTTTCCCGACTTTACGATGATCTCAAAGTCATATTCTTGAAATAGCAAAAGCCATCGGCATATTCCCCCCCCCAATACAGGCTTATTCACTACGTACTTCAAATATTAGTGATCGGTGAACATCTTAAAATGCCCACCCAATCAACAATGTCGGTCTTTCTATAGGGCGTACACCATGGCTAGCCCTTCGCGCTCAGTAGTCCAGTAGTTACGCTCTACACTAGAGAGCTTCCTACTAGAAGGCGCAACTGGATGGTCAAAGTCTCCCTCCCCTGGTTACGTCAGGACAACTCCTAGGGCGATCCCTGAAGCATCGACATGGACATGAAACACCTTCACCTAATCAGGGAATATGAGGATAGGTGCAAAGTCCATCTTCTCCTTGAGTAACTCAAATATTTTCTGACACTTTTCATCCCAACAGAATGATACCTCCTTCTTCAGCAATTTTTCCATAGGTGTTGTGATTAGTGCGTACCCTTGAATAAAATTCCTATAGTAGCCTATGTGTCTAAGGATCAAGCGAAGCTGCTTCTTAGTTGTAGGAACTGCCAGGTTGATGATAACCGCCACTTTGGCAGGGTCAACCATCAACCCTTGTCGACAAACTATGTGACCCAATAAGATCCCGAATGGTACGCAGAATATGCACTTCTTGATATTCAGGGATATTTGGTGCTTGTTGCAGGCATCCAACATCATGCGCAGGTTCGAGACATGATTTTTTACTAACCCAAATACAGTCCAATCATCAAAATATATCTCTAAGAACTTGTGTATAAAATTCCTTAAATATTGCAACTACCACCTGCGAAAATATGGTAGGGGCATTCTTGAGTCCAAATGGCATAAAGGTGTACTGAAATGAACCCCATTCAGAAGAAAATGTAGTTTTGTTGCGATCTTCAGGTGCGATTTAGATCTGATGATAGCCCGAGAATCCATCAGTGAACAAATATGCCTCCTGCACCCCTATGCTATCAAGGATTTCATCTGAGAATGGCCTAGGAAAGGGATCATGTATGCAAGCATCATTTAATTTGAGTAGGTCAACACAGATCCGTATCTATCCCTTAGTCTTTTTCTCCTGAACCACCATTGTACTTACCTAGTCTGACTTCGACCGGTTTGATGATACCAACGGCAAGAATTTTATCAATTTCTTCCTTGACTTTCTATTTATACTTGGGGTTCAATCGATAAGGGCGTTGCTTTACCGGGTCCGCATCTGGTTTTAAAGTGATACACATAACTCCTAGGTCCCCTGTGATCCCTTTGAGCTCCAAAAAAAATTTCGCGAATAAGTCTTGGTATTCCGTGAGGAGTTCTGCAACTGTTCCCACAGTATCATCATCCCAATAGTCCCTAATCATGGCAAACTTGGGCTGCGCCTCTATTCCAATGTTAACTTCTCGCAACTTCAGAGGCTTAGTGACATCAATGGTCTGCAGCAAAGGTCTAGCAACTACACACTCCCCCTCCAACTACAGGATATAGATATTCCTTGGGTCCTCATCACACTCCTCTACCGAAAGATTGCAAAAGTTGACTATGTCCTGCATCTGTGCTTCCCACGTTGGGGTCCCCTGTGTTGCCCACGGGTGGGATTCATCAAATACCAAGGCATCAATGTCTTACAGAGCTTCATCGAGTGCCTTCGTTCCTCCTATCAACTCGAATGTCCCTACAAACTCATCCTTCAGGGTCTCCTAATGGCGGGTACGCTGGTGTAACTCAGTGTGTAGATACCATGCAGTCGGGATTGGCCCCAAGGCATGAATGAATAAATGGACCCATTCTTCTATAGTTATGTCACCCCATTATGTCATCCATGCAGAAAAGTGCTCGTGTGGGTCCCTTGGCCCCAAGAAGGTCTTTACGCATAGGTGAGACGAAGGTTCAACCCGTAAGATCATCATGTCGCGACATTCTTCCCAATCCTGGAATGCCCCCTTATGCGTGTCCCACCACCTTGCAAGAGTTGCACACATGGTGAGATTAAGGAACCTCCGCTCTACTTCATAATAAGATATGAACTGATCAACTGTGAACCCTATCACAAATCCTCCCAGCACGCTATCCACCCAGTGGTCTGCTGTATGGGTGATGGTATTGTCAATTCTTGCCAACTACTGGATCAACTCTGGAGTCCACTTCGTGACCCGCTCATCCTCCAACATGTCTGGAAATATATGAGCCTAGCTAGCCACTCTTGCAACTCATGTGAAAAGGTTACAAAGAAAATTTCATATACCTCAGTGAAAATGTACTTATTTTTCCACTTCTCAATTGTTAGCTTCGCGCTGCAATTCTCTTTCACAGCAAATTCCTGAATCTGTCTTTCAAACCACTCTTCTATTTCTGCCTTTTTAGGTCTCCAATGGCTTCATGGAATTACTCGATCTCTCTCTCAAAATTCTCTGGGTCTCGAAAACAGGTCTATTCGCAGGTTCGTAACAGTATAATTCACAACTAATCATAACAGAGCTATTACCATGCACAGATCTAGTAAGTACCTTCGTATCCACATGCGTACCGGAAATTAAAAACTTATAATATCATAAACGCATCTATAACAAATCACAGATATCATAATTCAAAGATATTCGTAGCATAAACAGACAGACGTATTCACAATACCGAACAGATTCCAATGATTCACATTAACAGTACATGGTAGATCCAACACAGAGATACTTTAGTTATATTCACATATATTAAAATTCACAACACATTACAACCCAAAACACAACCTGTGGACATAGCCAGTAGGGTCCACACACAGCAGGACTAAGGATCTCCGCACACAGAGCCAGCAAGAGTCCTTACCCAAAACAACCCAAGATAAATCTAACAGCTTGCACGTAGAATCATTCCAATTTCATGCCTACCTCTAGATCCCAAATATTCATCTTATATATACTGACTTAGCCTACGCTTTCTTTTGGTCTGCAAACTGTGGTTTGCAGACTCTATGTCTACTCTTTGACCCATTACAATGCGTTTGGGGCTTTGAGTTACCCCAAAACCCCTACGTTAGACTAATTAATACAAAATATAAAAAATTCACAGCTTTAGGGAGCCTCGTTCCAACAGGCCCCCAACACAATCTTGTGAATCGTCTCGAGTCACAGCTTGGGTGGAATCTTCATTCGTTCTTTGAGTTGCTCAAGCGCGGTAATAAGTGGTGGCAGTACTTGAAGGTTCTGCTTAGTGACTGCCCGCATAATTTCCACCAGATTCTGCGATGGAGGTTATTCTGAAGCAGTGGTGATTCTTTCAAGATCCTGGTTCAACCGTTGGACCACCCCATCTATGCCTTGTGAGAGCTTTAGGGTGTCCTCCAACCAGGGCGTCAAATGGTCGCTGAGGATCTTCTTTTTGCGTTGGAGCACAACAATGTCACTACGAAGTGTATGGTTGTTTAGAGTCATGCAAAGCACTGAGCGGGAACAAGGGTAGACATTGTTGCTTCCATTCGTTTGAATTCTTGCTCCTTCTGGGTTAATTCTTGATCAATTTCACGGAGGAGAGGATCGTGTTGTACCTGGGACCAAATTTCCATAGCTTTTTCCAGTAGAGAAGCACAGTGGCTGACTTGCTCTGAGATAGTAGTAGTGGGCTCTGAAATTAGTGTAGCCCGTTGGGCACGTTCCTCCCGGGGGGGGGTCCTAGGGTTGGAGCTTGGCCTGCAACGACACAATATGAAGCTTGAACTTTGTCCTGACAGTGGATACCTTAGCCATGGATGCCTTCAGAGTGGCTACTAGACCCTTAACCTTGGCCTGGGGCTCCGCAGATGTAGGAATGACCCCAGCCAAATCATCGCACAGTTGATCAAGTAGTTGTTCCAATGTAGCCTGCTGTGCAAGGAGGGAAACATGCGCAGCCTAGATCCGGGTAGCTTCAGCAGCATGGTTCATGAAATCCTACTTGGTTGCGCTGAGGTGCTACTATGTACAGAGTTCTCGGTGCTATAATTCATTAATGAGGGTCGTAAATAGCTCATGCAGCTGCTCGTTGGGTAGCCGACTAACATCAAGGTTGACTAGACCTCCCTGGACCAGGAAGCAGAGGTTGGTGGGTTCCATTGTAAGGGTGGCACTTGGGAGCTGGGAGGGTCGGTGTCCTATAGTGGATGGTAATGTTGTAATGGGGCCCTGCTGGCCCAGTGAGCTTGCATAATCCTTGCTTGCTGAATTCTGCGTCGCTTGCTCACTGCTGACTGGAGTCTGCCTCACTTGATCAATGCTTGCTTGAAGGCTTTCCATGGTGAGCCGATGGCTCGCAGCTCTGTCTACAATCCGTCCAATGCAGCCTTGTTCCGTTCTTCCCAAGTGAGCCATTGATCAGCATCCACGGTGGTGACAGCATCAACAATATTTTCCAGGTCATCCTTGGTCAAGGTGTTATCCGTGTTGGTACGAGCCTTATTGTCCTTGCGCTTCATGCGAGGTCCTTGCGATGATTCACAAGTACATTTGAGATTCACAGGGAGTGATGTATATGCCAATTCTTCATCAGTGAAGGCCTGGTCCGGCTGGGATTCTGGTTCCAACGGCACGGTAGTACTGCTAGGATTCATTCCGGTGGAATGCCTAGTGCTGCTGCTGAAATGAGTGGAACGAAGTGCCTGGGTACTACAAGGGTATCATACATACCTGTTGCATGGACAACGGGAGGTGGGGCAGCTACCTGCCATTCTGCCGGCCAAGTATCGATAACCCGTTGAATTTTAGCCTCAGTCGTTATGTATGGTAGATTAAACCAAGTACTCTCCCTATGAGCCTAAATTTGCACCTCATGTATTGTAACCTGGAAGGCAGCAATGTGTCTGTACCTGTCGTAGACTGCCAGGGAGAGGCGTGGCTAGGAATCAAAGGCTGCGAAGATACTTGCCTCGTAGAGTAGCTAGAAGGTCTTATTTTCTTAAATACACTAGGGGTCCTTGGAATCCCAGAGATTGCAAAATCACGCTCCTTCACACATTCCATGCTCTAGGGGAAAAATATCACATCTTCCAGGAGTTCCCAGGCCACTAACACAATCTGCAAGATCATCCATGAGTAGTAGAATGCTTTGCCTCCCTCTTGAGCCTCAAGCACATTGTCAAGGAATTCTTCTACCAGATACTGGGACCAGTTATAATAGATGACCTTCACATACTGACCTGCGACTTGAATGACATGAGTAGGGGTGGAGGCGGCCTGACATTTCCGCATCATCTTGTAGGTGAGGATCTGAGTGCCCAAATGGGTGCCATGGTCCGAAATTGTATCAATCTGGAAGCCCCTTTTGTTATGCTTGACCTTATATGCAGCACAGACAATTTTAGCAAGGTGATGCTCATATTTCTTTGTTGTGCCCTCCCATGGACTGGGCCCATGCATTGGAAGGCCAGTAATGTGGTGAATGAGAGCGGAATCTATTGGTATGCGGTCTTGGATCCACAAACAGTCATTGTGAACTAGTTCCAGCAGTTGGCCCACAATCAAGCTAGTAATATTGTAGCGGCCGAAGTGAGGAAGACACAGTAAATTTAGGATTCTAGCCCCATCTATCCCCCTAGCCCAAACCAGCGGCTCCACCTTGGGTACACCATCTTCAATGACCTGTTCTAAATATAGGTATGGAGCCAACACAGGGAAAGCATCCAAGTTACCGAAATCATGATCGTCAAACATGATGTGGGGGAGCTGGCCAACCATATCCCCCAGCTGAGGCACATCCTCAGGGACCAACAGCATCCGAAGGCAGGAGCGAACAACGTCTGCATTTGGCATGCATGTCATTGATCTACATGGTCGAACATATGGGAGAAACCATGTTAGCGGGTTCGCCTGCAGACCTTCTGCTGAGAGGGCCATGGGATTCGGAGGGCCAGAGTTCAGAGGGGCCACCGAAAATTTCTCCTTCCACTTTTTCGGGGGGGGCCTTTCGAGTTCGAGGCGCATTGCGAGGTTTTCCACCTACCCACCATGCTTTCTTAACCTTCCCTTTTCCCTTTTACATGGCTTAGGTGGAAGTAACTTCCTCTTCTACAGGGGTTACTTCGCGGACTTCATCAGAGGTCATCTCAAGCGAGGGGCCAACGGGGTTAGCACCAGGCATCCTAGCTTGGAAGACAAATTCGACGGAGCTTCCGTCAGATGATGCGGATTCAGAAGTCATACGTACAATGAGAAGAAGAAATATATCAAAGCATTCGAGGTCTGAGAAGCTAGGCCATGTCATAAACCCTGCAGTCTGAACATTTCCTAATTTATGGTCGTCCTAAGGGGAAGCCATCTCATAAAACCTTAATTTCCCTTCATTAATGCGGAAATGGTACTCATTCCTCGTAAATCACCATATTAATGGCCTATAACCCGCTCCCCTAAGTGGGAGGCACGGTTCCCCAAGCACCTCTCTGGTTTCAACGGTTAGGTTTTGCAACCTTTGTGGGCCCAACACACCCTTACGCTCCCCGCACACCTCCTAGGCTCCCAGTGCACCCCTGCGTTCCCAGCGCACTACCCAGGCTCCCAAATCAGCGACCAACACCTGCTTGTAGTACATCCCATACAGCTACTTCGGCCATATAGTCATTTGATCCGGTATGGTTTAAGCCAACTACCATTGACATATCCTGGTACCATATATCCTTATAGGGTAGCTAACCAGACCGCTCCAGCCTCAGTGATTTCTTTTACCATATAGGGGCCTAGCTAGTGTTGACAGAACTTCCCTAGGTGCTTCACAAACTGGCTATCATAGAGGAGTACCAATTCTCCCTCTAAAAACGTCTTTTCTCGGATATGTTTGTCATGCCATGATTTTTCCTGGGCCTTCTGGACCTGCTGATGGAAATTAGCAATGAATCGATATTCCTCCAAAGCCACAAGCTGCGCTAAACACTCCTCCATGATATCTGATTCTGCCATATTCATAAAGGCTACTATACACAGGCTAGGAAAAATATACTCCATTGGAATTATGGCTTCCTTTCCATACACCATTCGGAATGGTGTTTTCCCTGTCATCTTCTTGCATGTCGTGCGATAGGCCCAAAGGACAGATGGGATGCACACGTCCCAGTCGCTGTGATCTGCGTTGCAGACCTTAGTCAGTGCTTGCTCCAAGATTTTATTGAAGGCTTCCACAGCTCCATTCGCTTGTGGATGATACGGGCTGCTTTTCATGTGGTGGATCCGGAACTCTTGAGTCAAAGATTATATGGTTTCATTAACAATATGTGTGACTATGTCGCTCATCAGAATCTTCGGGCAGCCAAACCTAGTCAAAATATGTTCAAAAATAAAGTATAAAGCGGTGTTTGCAATGAAATCCTTCACTGCTTGAGCTTCATCCCATTGAGTCACATAATCAGTCGCAGTGATGATGCAGCGCACACGTGGCTTCTTTCCTGGCAGATTGATGGGCCCGACGAAGTTGATGGCCCATTTGCCAAATGCTTGTAGGGCCATCTGCGATTGTAGGGGAATTTCGTCCCTGCGCAAGAGCCTTCCCGTCCGCTAGCATGTATCGCAGGCTTTGCAATTATTGTGAGAGTCAATATGTAGCGTAGGCCACCATAACTCGGCTCTTAGGATCTTCTGTGCTATCACCTTTCCTATTGATAAGGACCGCACAAACCCAAGCTGGCCGGCTTCATGACTTGAGGAGAAGGAAAGACCAAGAAACATGGTTTCTTCTTATCCTTTCATGTTGGGGGGATATCAATCGAGCTTTGTTAGGCTTTGGATTGTATACCTGTGTAGTGAACTCCTAATATGCCTCCGTGAGCTTCCGTTAAGATGGAATGTCGCTCATGATCCAATACGTATCTTCACAGCACTTCGTCAGCTCCTAGCTTATATAGGTGACCTACAATAATGGTAAAATCTGTTGTGTAGGTTACCAACTCTTTCTTCTGTTTTACTGAATAGTCTGAAAGTGTCGTCCCCGTAGTCAAGAAGTGAATGATTTCGGCGAAGTGTGCATCTACTACCTTAATAGCGAACAGCTGCGCATTCGGTAGTCCTTCCTCTAGGTTGGTTGGTTCTTCGTCATTTTCGATCCGGGATAGGTGATATGGTCCAGTATTCAACTTTCCCAGCTTTACGATGATCTTAAAGTCATATTCTTGAAACAACAGAATCCATCGACATATTCCCCCCCCCCCCCCCCAACACAGGCTTATTCACTAGGTACTTAAAAGCTTAGTGATCAGTGAACATCTTAAAATGCCCACCCAATAAGTAATGCTGGTATTTTTGTAGGGAGTACACCATGGCTAGCCGTTCGCACTCAGTAGTGGAGTAGTTACGCTCTGCACTAGTGAGCTTCCTACTGGAAAATGCAACTGGATCGTCAATGTCTCCCTCCCTTGGTTGCATCACGACAACTTCTAGGGCGATCCCTGAAGCATTGACATGGACATGAAACACCTTCGTCCAATCGAGGAATATGAGGATAGGCGCAGATACCATATTCTCCTTGAGTAACTCAAATATTTTCTGATACTTTTCGTCCCAACATAATGATACCTCCTCCTTCAACAATTTTTCCATAGGTGCTGTGATTATTGCATACCCTTGAATAAACTTCCTGTAGTAGCATGTGTGTCTGAGGATCGAGTGCAGCTGCTTCTCAGTTGTAGGAACTTCCAGGTTGATGATAATCGCCACTTTGGTAGGGTCAACCATTAGCCCTTGTAGACAAACTATGTTACCCAATAAGATCCTGAATGGTACGTAGAATATGCACTTCTTGATATTCATGGAGATTTGGTGCTTGCTGCAGGCATCCAACATCATGTGCATGTTCAAGACATGACTCTTTAATAACCCAAATACAGTCCAATCATCAAAATATACCTCTAAGAACTTGTGGATAAATTCCTTAAATACTGCAACTACCACCCGGGAAAAGATGGTAGGAGCATTCTTGAGTCCAAATGGCATAACAATATACTGAAATGAACCCCATTCAGTAGTGAATGTAGTTTTGTTATGATCTTTAGGTGCGATTCTAATCTTATGATAACCCGAGAATACATCAGTGAGCGAATATGCCTCCTGCCCCCCTACACTATCAAGGATTTCATATGAGAATGGCTTAGGAAAGGGATTATGTACGCAAGCATCATTTAATTTGCACAGGTCAACACAGATTTGTATCTCTGCCTTAGTCGTTTTCTCCTGAACCACCATTGGACTTACCTAGTCTGACTGTTCGACCAGTTCGATGATACCAGTGGCAATCATTTTTTCAATTTCTTCCTTGACTTTATGTTTAAACTTGGGGTTCAATCGATAAGGGCGCTGCTTTACTGGGTGGGAATATGGTTTTAAAGTGATATGCATGACTCCTAGGTCCCCTGTGATCCCTTTGAGCTTCGAAAATGTTGTCGGGAATAAGTCTTGGTATTCCGTGAGGAGTTCTGCAACTTTTCCCATAGTATCATCATCCCAATAGTCCCCAGTCTTGGCTAACTTGGGTTGCGCCTCTGTTCCAATGTTGAATTCTCGTAGCTTCAGAGGCTTAGTGAAATCAATGGTCTGCAGCAAAGGTCTAGAAACTGTGCGCTCCCCCTCTGACTTCGGGATAGAGATATTCCTTGGGTCCTCGTCACATTCCTCTACTGACAGATTGTGACAGTTGACTATGTCTTGCATTTGTGCTTCCCCCGTTGGGGCCCCCTGTGTTTCCCACGGATGAGATTCATCAAATACCAAGGCTTCAATGTCCTATAGAGCTTCATCGAGTGCCTTCATTCCTCCTGTCAACCTAAATTTCCTTACAAACTCATCCTTCAGGGTGTCCTAGTAGCGGGTACGCTGGTGTAACTCTGCATCTAGATACCACGCGAATGGGATTGGTCCCAAGGCATGAATGAACAGATAGACCCATTATTCTATAGTACTATCACCCCATTATTTCATCCACGTGGACAAGTGCTCATGTGGGTCCCCTGGCCCCAAGAAAGTATTTACGCACAGGTGAGCTGGAGGTTCATTCCGTAAGATCATCATGTCGCGACATTTTTTCCAATCCTATAATGCCCCCTTATGTGTGTCCCACCACCTCGCAGGAGTTGCGCGCATGGTGATATTAAGATCCCATAGCCTTCGTTCTCTTGGGACTTCAGCTTCAAAGGTTTGCAGGAACTCCTTAATGCTACCAGAACCATCAAAGTAGTACAAGTCTCTTACCTCGGAGGAAATACACCAGAATTTCTTTGTGATCCTAAGACAGTGCAGGGCAGAGACATCATGTAACCTATTCTGCCAATTTTCTACCTCCCCATCGAAGTCAGAAAAACATTTGCTATCTTTCTCCCAGCAGAGCACACCCTCAGCTATAGGATTGATCCAATCTTCATCCCGAGCGGTCAATTTATAGATGTGATCCACATCCTCTTCTTCGCGCACTGGTTCTGTATACCATTCTCCTTCTGTAGGATCTAGCAGGACTATCACCCGGGTACCTACATTTTCAAACACCATGCTTCTTTTCTTTAGGTTGATAATACCTCCCATATATATAGCCCAATCTAGCCCTATAAGCACAGGGTAAGGATCTGCATCGTCCACAATTTGGATTACTTCAAAGTCAGCGTGTACCTTAACTCATGCAATATTGACCATAATTTTCGATAGCCTTCCCAATGGTATGATCTTTTGCTGGTTAGCCATGCACAGCTGTATAGTGGACCACTCGAGCTTTGGTTCTCCCATCCGCTAACACGTCTACTTAGGCAGGACATTCACATATGATCCTAGGTCCAAGATGAACTAATCCATCTCATAGTTTCCATTTTTCACAGTAGGCTTCATCTCTCGACTAGTGCATTTATTATGTTTGTAGAGTTTGATCACATCCTTAACTTCTGTGACGGGTTTAGATGTTTCTGCACAACTATCTATTAGTTCTTGAATATTTTCTACTACCTTCTGGTTGCATAGCAGCTTCATACATGCCTACAAGAATGTTTTGACCTCTTCATCTGCTTTGAGGTTTGTGGAAGCCTGAGAAGTAGATGTCTCAGCCATAGTAAAGTCTTTGTTAGTTGCGCCAAAGGTTTCCTTTTCCTTCTATAGGTCCAAACCTTCTTGTTTGACAGCTTCTTTTCAGATAAGAGGCTCAGCCGCAGCTTTCTCCTCAGCTCCCCCAGTAGCCATGTCGTTGCGTGTTATGACATTGATTCTTGGTCCTTCATCTCGTGGTTCTGCTTTAACCCTTTGTACATTTTGCGTAGGTGTCTGCTACATTTCCTGCATTTTTTCTATCAGAATTGGACAGTCTTCAATCACATGGTCTAGCTGTCTACAATATCTGCAAAATTTCCTTGTAGGGTTCGGGCAGTCCCTTGCAAGTGCCCTACTTCTCCACAATTATAACAAATCAGCTGTCCTTTTCCCCTACCGGCGCTTCCACCTCTACCCCATCCCCTGACCCTAGCTGGGGAGCTACTTATGTGTGAGGGGGATCATGGTGAAGAACAGTCAACCTGTACCCTATATAAGTTTCCCTGGTCTATCATTAAATCATAAGTTTTGTAGTTCTGTTCATCATGTCTAACTGATCGGCAAAAACAGCACCATTGTTGCTTTAGTTCTGGAAAATATGCACCCAGGAGGGGGGAGTGGTTGGTATCATGCAGTCCAACTATGTGACAATCATCATACCACAATGTTTGTCCACTTGTTCCCATAACCTCCCTAGGACGCAACGGATTGGGTCCCCCAGCCTGCATGTCGTTTGTCAGCAGTGGGAATTGATACCTGGTATGGCTAGATACCCTGCAGCATATGCACCATACGTCTGGGCTAGATTCTTTCCCTCGGTCTTTTTTTAGATTCTGGATTTCCATGCGCATTGCTTCCAGTTGTCCCTGGATTTTTTGTACCCCAAATTGGGCATCGTCTCTAGGCACGGCTTCCAACTTCATAGAAATCTCTAGGGCTTTTTCTTGCGAGTCAATGGCTTGCTGTCCCATAGGCCCATGCAGGTGAGGTATTAACATAGTGATGAACCATTCATTGTGATGTTTGTCATCATATATAAATTCCCCTTCTTTGATCACCTTTTTTAGTCGATGTTCAGCCTCCCATATAGACTTAGAGGTCCCTTATTTGAAGTCTTTTAGGTCATTCACTATCTGAGAATAAGACTTAGGCTTCTAAAGTTGTTTCTTAGGGCATCCTCAACCTCTTAAATGGTCGCATTCACATGTTGAGCTACGTATCCCATATACCATTCCAGGGCTCTTCCTTCAAAGGCGAGGGATAGTTGTGCCCTTTTTATAGCATCGTTGGCCACATTTTGCGCAGTCCATACCGACTTTGTGACGAACCAGAATTGGTCCATATCTTCATCTCCTACGCCCTTGAAGGCGAGTAGCTTCATGTGTGTGTCCATATCTTCTTCAGGGGGAGGTGGCTGTGGCGAAGGTGTGGGGGAGTTCTTGCCCTTATGCGGACTTGAAGGTGGTGTTGTAGGAGTGTTATTCCCCGTGTGCGTAACCGGTTCTTTTAGCGAACTGTAAATGGATCTGTCCCCTTCTTGATTGACTCTGTAGTACTTACCACTTTGAGTTGTACCCTCGCTTTGGTCAGAGCTCATTCACTCAGTGTAGCTACACAGAATACCCTTTTCGCACAATAATATTTTAATCAACAATGGCAATGTTTTCAAGAACTTACCTCAAAATCATTTGAAGAACCTCCACTCTTCTTCAGAATAAGATATGAACTGATCAACTGCAAACCCTGTCACAAATCCTCCTAGCACGCTATCCACCTAGTGGTCTACCAACTGTTATTGTCAGTTCTTGCCAACTAATGGTATTGTCAGTTCTTGCCAATTGTTGGATCAACTCTAGAGTCCATTGCGAGACCCACTCGTCATTCCAACACGTCTGGAAATCTACGAGCCTAGCTAGCTACTCCTACAACTCGTGTGCAAATATTACAAATAAAATTTCATATACCTCAGTGAAAATGTACTTATTTTTTGACTTCTCAGCTGTTACCTTTGCACTGCGATTCTCTTTCACAAAAAATTCCTGAATCTGCCATTCGAACCACTCTTCTATTTCCACCTTTTCAGGTCTCCAATGGCTTCGTGGCATTACCCAATCTGTCTCTCAAAATTCTCCCAGTCCTGGCAACGGAACCATTTATTGGCTTGAGGGGTCCTGACCCAAGTTCGGAGGTTAAGGTTTGCCAAAAAACCCCTATACTATTGGCCCTTTCGGCAGTGACATACTTGCGCAGGTCAAAGTCTCACCCAAAGCAGTATGGGAGGGTGCTGAAACCAGGTTTCTGCACCCTGGGAGAGAGTGGGTACTCAAGGCAGATCGGTGTTCGCAACCTTTTGGACTCTCACAAAACATGTCTATTCGCAGGTTCGTTATGAGTATAATTCACAACTAATCATAACAAAGCTATTACCATGCACAGACATAGTCAGCACCTTCACATCCACATGTGTACCAGAAATTAACAACACATAATATCATAAACGCATCTATAAAAGATCACAGATATCATAACCTGCAAATATTCGTAGCTTAAATAGACAGACGTATTCGCAGTACCGAACAGATTCCAATGATTTGCATTAACAGTACACGATAGATCCAGATAACATAGAGACACTTTAGCTATATCCGCATATATTAAGATTCACAACCCATTACAACCCAAAACACAGCCTGCGCACACAACCAGCAGGGTCCACACATAGCAGGACTGAGGATCTTCGTGCACACAGCCAACATGAGTCCTTATCCAAAACAACCCAAGACAGATCTAACAGTTCACATTTAGCATCAGTCCAATTTCATGCCTACCTCTAGACTCCAAATATTCATCTTATTTATATCGACTTAGCTTACGCTTTCCTGTGGTATGTAAACCATGGTTTGCGGACTCTAGGTCTACCCTTTGACCCATTACAATGTGTTTGGTGCTTTGAATTACCCCAAAACCCCTGCGTTAGACTAATTAATACAAAAATAACAAAATTCACAGCTTTACGGAGCCTCGTTCCAACATCGCCCTTCCGTCTGAAGAAGGGGTTTCTCCCGAGAAGTGCCCCCTCCTGCTTGACCGCTTACAGCCCCAGCTCCAGCCTGCACCTCCACTTATCTGTGAACACCCGAGCACTTCTTCAGTTCCTCAACTTGACTTGTGGGTCAAAACCCACCTTTAGATCTGATCTCTATCTCCCAGTTGCAAGTAGGGTTTGGAAAGATACCTTTTCCCACCTCCAGCCAAGATCCCACCACCTCACAACCCTAAAAAGGATGTAATTCCTCAAAATGTCGAGTCTCTTTCCACTGAAAGGGACTTTTGTGAGCAAAATAGATGTCCATACAAACTCCTCTGACCAGTTCATGTTGTCTATGGCTTTTTTCTAGAAAGGCCTTCAGCCCCAAATTTCCTTGTGCACCCCCGCCCCTCGAGAAAAAAAGATTATTTAGGTCACCAGGCAAGGAGGTACTTACATGAACGGTCACGACATCCCCTTCTGCTACCAACCCAATATTTGCAGGCTACTAAGGATATTCAGATCCTCTATCTGCCTTCCAAACACAGTTGAAGGTACTGAAAAGACTTTCCTCTAAAAACCCAATTTTGTTCCTTGTGCCCCAAACCTCCCCCGAACCTCTGAGCTTTGACCTGGCTCCAATGATCGCTGGAATATACCTCTCCAGGTTTTTCTCTGATACTTCGTAAGCCCCAAAACGCAATAATATCTTCAGGCTCGGGATGAAGGTATACAGAGTCCCATTCGTTAACCATTGTTCCTGATTATGTTAACGGTTAAAAACTCCCTCTGACAGTGCAGGACCACCTTCAAACCCATGATAGCATCCTTACTTCTTAGTGTGGTAGTGGGACTTCCATCCTAAACCCTCTACCGCCCTTTCCTTGGCTCTTGTTCTGATGCATGACGTGGGGTTTTGCAATGAGCCTTAGTGTCGACCGTACCATGACAGCCCGAGACGATTGTCTCGTCCCTACTCTGTTCGAACTCTCACCTGCACCGTAACCAAAAGCACCAGTGTTTGCCTCCCACTGCCATGGTTAGGGTTTGGAGCTCCGTCATTGCCTTATATTTTTTCTTCTTCTTACCTCCAGGGTGAGTCTCTACACAAAAACTTGTGTACAATAAATAGATACAATTGTGCCTTCATTCAATCTTAGTAGGAAATTCAAATTGCATGACCTACTAGGGGTAAATCTAGTAGTTGCTACTGTTAAAGGAGAGTAAGTTAAGTTAACAAAAATTCATCTATATATATTCTAGAACTAGAGATCAGTTAACTAACAAACACTAGAGTTAACTCCAATAGATAGCCAATTTTAGCCATCAACTAGTCCAGAACTCACTCAAATCAATCTAACTCGAATTAAATGATAATAACTCAGTGATCATCCACATCACACATGTTAACTGATAGCTAACTCAAGAAAATATGATACTGAATTATAATTGGCATCTTTGACTAAGGCACACGTCAAAGAATCCATTCCTTACTAATTTTTCAACACTATCTCTTAGTGTGGAAGGTATTCTTGAAATAGCCTTGTCCACCTAGATCTCTCTTAAACTCTACCAAGTTCTTTGTTGTCACAACTGCTCCCTCTTAACTAGAACATTTCTATGATTCCTTCTAGGGAACCTTCTTTGAAGACTCATTCTTTCCCACCATGCTCTATCAGTTCACCACTTTAGTCATAAATTTCATGCACCTTGTGTACCTGGGTGTCTAATTATTGATATTGGGAGACTCAAATCTCTTCTGAGCTCCCTTAACAAAATCCTCTATCCACTTGGCTCGAAATTTCCCTATGTCGTAAGTCCCTCACTGAGTGTTTTCCTCCACTTGCCATGGGTTATGGTCCTCATCATCACCATCATGCTAGTGAGCCCAACTACCAACTATCTTAGACTAAAACTGAGATACTAGTTAAGGCTCCATCTTGAGAGCTCTATCTTTCTCTCTCTCAACCACCACATCTCTACTTTGATAACTTTTTTCCTTGATTCTCAAGGAAGTACATGAATCAACCTCCATTCTCTATCATTTCACCTCTTTAGTCATAAATTCCATGTACCTTGTGTACCTGGGTGTCTAGTTATTGATATTGGGAGACTCAAATCTCTTCTGAGCTCCCTTAACAAAATCCTCTATCCACTTGGCTCGAAATTTCCCTATACCAGAAGTCTCTCACTAAGTGGTTTCCTCCACTTGTCATGGTTTATGGTCCTCATCATCATCATCTTTCTATTGAGCCCAAATACCAACTATATTAGACTAAAACCGAGATCCTGGTTCAGGCTCCATCTTGAGAGCTCTATCTTTCTCTCGCTCAACCACCCCGTCTCTGCTCTGATAACTTTTTTCCTTGCTTCTCAAAGTATTACATGAATCAACCTCCAATTTTTAGAGGTTCTCGATCCTGACACCAATCTGATTAACTTGTCCTAAAGTATAATTCTTTAGGTAGGCCTTCCCTTTGTTGAATACAACATCATACCTTTTGTCCTCAAATATTTCTACTGAGATAAGGTTTTTCTTCAATCTTGGAACATACATCATATTCTTGATATGGATAAGGGAAATAGAATCCCTCTTAAAGCTCACTATACCAACTGCTTTAATCATATATTTTCCTTCATCTCCAAGATCGATATGGAATTGCATTTCTTTCTCCTCCAATTTTTTGAAGAATTCATTATTCCTTGTAATGTGGAATGAATCCCCCAATTCAATGTATCACTCACTACCTCTAAGAGAGCTTTCCCTATAAGTTATCAAAGAGAAATCCAATTCAAAATGGGAAGATGGTGCTTCTCCTCTTGTTGTTGTTGCATCATGCTTGTTATATTTCTTATTTGGACATTTTGTAGCATAATGTCCAAACTCATGAAAATGAAAACACTTGATCTTTATAATATCCTTCTTTTTCTTGGCTACATTCTAACTAGATTTGGTCTTTCCTTGTGCCTTCTTTCCCTTGGATTTCCTCCCTTTGAAATCTAAAGCAAAGTTCTCCTCATCATATCTCACCATCCCTTTTGTTCCTCCTTATCTCTTCCTATAAAATATCATACCACAGTCTCTCCCAATCAAGGAGCTTATCTTTTCCATTCGATGCATCCAATAAGCTTTTCCAAGATTTGGGAAGCCTAAGAAGAGTAAGGTTCACAGGATCTGCTAGTGCTAGTGGAGTTATCTCTCCAACACCTCCAAGTTCATCCCTCACTTGAGAAAACATGGATAGATATGTAAAAATGGGCTCATTCTTTCCCATTCGAATTTTCTTCAATTTTTCCTTTAAAGCAAGTCTTTTGGCATTAGAGAAAATTTTAGGGGAGAAATTTTTCAAATGGGATATTTTTTGGACATTTTATGAAAAATATTTGCCAATTTGGTTAAAAAATCGCCTATTTTTTACATGTATATGATTAAATGGATCATATTCACCAAACAATTACCAATTTTAATAGTAAATTGCATGTTTTCTATTGAATATTCATCTACATTCTATATGTATGAATTTTCAAACAAGAATAGTCACCTACAATACTATATATAGGAAAAATATTAAATCCTTAAAAAATACATTGTCTGGCATCACAACTACTTTCAAATACATTGTTAAGGGAATTACACATATGGAATGATGTCTCCTTCCCATGCAAATTTGTAACAATATGGTTTTTGACTCCTTTTAGGATCATCCTCTGAGCTTTGGTAATGTCTTTCTTCCATTAAGTCAATTATTGTGCATTTGATGCAATAGTTTTAGGAATATTAATATTGATGTATTTAAAAAACCCATTATCATCTAACATCGCCTCCATTTTTATCCTGACATGCACAAAAGTTTGAAGTCCCTTCCATAGCATGCTCTGTCCTCAAACTAGAGGCTGGCATGATTCCTACACTTGTAGAATTCCTGCACTAACTGATCTTCTCTTCAATGTGCTTTGAATCTTATCAAGGAACTTGGTCTCAATATTGTGTTTAGCTCTGATACCATGTAGAAAATCCTTGAAACGTTGCAACTTCTAATGAGAGAAAATTGATCACAAAAGACACAAGATTTCTCTACCAAAATTTTGCGGAAAGAAAACAATGAATAGAAACACAATCACACATAGAACAAAAAATATATTTGGGGAACCCAACTGAGAAAAAAACCCTTCTTTATTGTATTAAATAAACCTAGCAATATAATATATTACATAGTATCTACTTTAAGCCTGAAGCTCCCTGCAATACTGATCAACGGTCTGCAGGATTTTCCCATCACTTAGGCAAATAAGGCTTGCTAGGAGCTCCTATTTCCTAGTGCAAATTTTCCCCTAAAAATAGGAATTTCTCTTATTTCCTTGTGCAATTCCCAAGAGAAATTTATGTTCTCAATTCTCAAGCCTCCACACAAAAACCCATGTACAATAAATAAACACAATTGTGCCTTAATTCAATATGAATGGGAAATTCGAATTGCATGACCTACTAGGCCTAAATTTAGTATTTTTTATGGTTTAACTGGTCTCTAGTTCTAGAATAGGGATAGACGTGAGTTTATTTGAGTAATTGACTTTGTGCTAACTCAACTTACTCTTAGTTGGGTCTTACCTAGATTCCTCCAATAAATTGAAAATTCACCATTCTTAAGAAGAAAAAGTATCAAACCTTTTGGCTACCATTATAACCCCAAGAGTATACCCAAGAACCTGTGAGCTAGATATATGAATAAATTTTGACGTAATAAGAGTTGAGTTTTCCTGATTTTCATTAAAGTGAACCTTTATCTTAGAGGTGCCTACTCTTCAAGCCTTGTCACAATTGGCCAACATGTTCCTCTATGAGAATTTCTCATTCATAGGGATGCATACTCCTCAAGCCTTATGACAATAGGCCAACTTATTTTGTATCGGAATTGAACATGGGTTGAAAGGATAACAAATTGAGTTTTTGAACATTGTGGTTGCATCCAAAGAGATTATATTATATGGTCTCATAACCTATGCAAACATAAGTGGATCAAGCCCAACCACATATCATCCCTTTATTTTACCCTATAATGCCAAGAACATATGGTGATGAGGTGCTACGTTGACAAGGTGCATTGTTAAGACAATCCTTGTGGATAGAATCCCACCCCAACATCCTCCTTTTTATTTTACACCCATAGGGCGAAGAATGCATGGAAGCAAGGTGCATTGTAAGAAACTCCTTATGGGAAGGTCCTAGGTTCAGAACCCCATGAGCACAAATCCAACCATACTAAGGGCTAGAGGGGAAAAATAAAGGCTTATTATATTTTTTACCATGAAACCTTAATTTCTAAATTTTAATTCTTAATATGGATGGGATTTTCCTGACTGAGTTAGGAACCTAGGACCTTAAACTAAGGAGTTAAACCTAGGACCTTAACGATGCACCTAGTTACCATGTGTTCTACAGTCCATGTCATAAGTTAAATATATAAATAACTTTTAATGTAACAAGAGTTGAGTTTTCTTATGTTTCATTAGAGTGAACCTCTATATTATAGGTGCCTACTCTTCAAGCCTTATGACAATAGACCATCTTGCTTTCTATGGGAATTGAACATGGTTTGAAACAATAAAAAATAGGGTTGTTGAACATTGTGGTTGCATCCAAATAGATTATATTATATGGTCTCGTAACCTATGCAAACATAAGTGGATCAAGCCCAGACCCATATCATCCCTTTTATTGTACCCTAAACAGAAAAAAACATATGGTGACGAGGTGGTATGTTGACAAGGTACATTTTTAAGACGCTCCGTGTGGATCAAATCCCACCCCAATATTCTCCTTTTTATTTTACACCCATAAGGAGAAAAATTCATGGTGATGGGGTGCATTGGAAGAAACTCCTTGTGTGAAGGTTCTAGGCTCAAAACCCCATTAGCACAAATCCAACCACACTAATGGCTAGAGGTAAAAAATAAAGGTTTATTAGAATTTTTACCATGAAACTTCAATTTCTAACGTTTAATTCCTAATATGGATGGATTTGTCCTGGCCGAGTTAGGAACTTAGGACCTTAACACAAGGCGTTCAACCTAGTACCTTAACACAAGGAGTTCCTTAACAATGCACCTAGTCACCATGTCTTCTACAATCCATGGCATAAGATAAAAAGGAGGACATAGGGGCGGGATTTGTTCCACACCATGTGTTCTACACCCAATGGCGCAAGAACAAACAAGGACATAGAGGTGGGATTTGATCCACTTATGTGTGCATGTGTCACAGTGCCATTTAATATAATCTCTTTGAATGAAATCACATGTTCAACCACTACTTCAAGCTACCCCATTACACCAAGCTAGGTCATAATAAGTATTAAATCCTATTTAGAGAAAACTCTCAATTTTCCACCATTAAATCTAATCATTTTAAACAATTTTATAATAAGAGAATTATTATCAAAATTTTATTTTAATTTTTAATCACTTACTAACCTAAATCCATATAATTGAAACATTCATATTAATATTTTATTTTTAATTTATTAAATATATTATAAAATTAAAAATTTACACATTTTATTATTTTAAAATTTATTTGTATTCAAAATTAACAAAATATTTATTAAATAAAATAAAACAAGTGTAATATGGAGAGTTGTTGCTTAATACCTGCTTCTCATGAAAAAGTAATTGATAAGAGAAGTTATTGCTATTGAGACAAAATAAATTCAAAGATATTTCAAAAAAGATTTAGCGATAAATCCAATAAAAAAAAATCATAATAATATGAACTTACCAAAGACTAACATTTAGAAAATTTGTAAACATTGTGTAAACTCTGCAAAATATTGACCCTTATGAAACTTGCACTAACTTTGAAATCATGTAAACTACTTTTGTCATTTCTTAAGTGTCTTGTAGGTACTAGCAATATTGAAAATGTTGGTGTATTTAAAAATAGAAACCTAATTGTTACTCGCAACATAGAAACATCATTAAATTGAACAGCAAAGGAAATTACTTCAAAATACCTCCAACTTCTTATCATCTAGTGTTTATCACCAAATTGGAAAAGACAACACTTACTATAAAAGACAAGGTGTTTATTGATAGTTAATTATAGTTTTTTTATTTCATATATTTTAAATATATAAACATTTATTTCAGGCATTGATTCTTTATATAATAATGATTTAAAATAAAATTATAATTTAATTGATTTTTAAAATTGGTTAAAAATATAAAATTATATGTGAAATACAACTATAAGCTTAACAAAACAAGAATTTCAGGACTTTTGAACATCTTTTCCAAACATATATGTTTTAACATGAGTAGCACTTACCCTTGATGTCATTTACATACAATTGCACTTTACAATATGTGTAACTATTAGTACTTATCAACCAGAGGTTATTAATGAAATTATGTTTATTATGTATTCATGTAATATATATAAAGTTAAGGTAAATTATTATTACTTATAATTATTGTTTGAAGCTTGAGTAGTTACCCTATAGAGATATTTAAGTTATCATCATTAGAGAGTTTACTTGGTGTGGAGTTTACACTAATTTTTAGTATAGATTGTTTTGTTTACAAAATTTCAAATAATAACATTTATATCATTGAATTACCCCTAGTAGTATTTATATAACACCATTGTCTATTCTAAACCATCGTTAGAATTAAATAATAATTATTAAAATTTAAATTATTAATTAAAAATAATTACTATAATTTTTTATTAATTTTAAATATTTTATTAATTATTAAAATAATATTTTAATAATAAAAAATGAAGTTGTCTTTAGTGGGTTTTTTTGGATTTTTCCGTGAAAAAATTGAGGTGAAATCTTGATTTTTTTTATTCAAATTGGTTTTTGTTAATATATATATATGGATTTAGCATCTTTAAAAACCCCTGGGACACTTGGATTGTGCGAGGATTACCCATCAAACTTGTGATTTCAATAAATTTTTACCAGATTTAAAAAAAAATTAAACTAGAAAAGACTTAAGAACTGAGCATACAAGCTATGTTTCATTAATCAAATCAAGTTACATATATACATGAGGTACAGTCTCAAGATAGAGAAGCTATCTTAGACGCACAATAATTTGGTTGAGAGAATATCTCAACCTCACACCAAACTAGGAACTAACCTATCAAATAGGAACAGACTCTATACATAGAGAGAACCACAACTAAAGACAAGTAGGAATTACATATTCCAACACTCCCCCTTAATGACTACTTGTCTCAATATCTATCTGCAAAATCTACAACTGGTACTGTTTGGTAATTACACTAGTTCTGCTTGGTAATTACACTTTGTATCTTGTTCATGTTGTTGTCGATGTCCATATAAAGGAACAACCATCTACCGAAATGCATGGGTTCCAACCGCTGCAACCGCTAGTCTACTAGGAAGTCCTTCACATACATGGTTCATCCAACCTCTCGATTAACTCCCCCTTGATATAAAATTTCACCTTATGGAGTCTAAAACCAATACGGCCCACCCAAGTGTATCCATCCCGCATGACACACTCTTCTAGGGTGTTAAAACTCTCTGACAGAGGGAAAATATAACAAAGGGTTATGCATGCCTCTCTGGGTCTTACAACATGTACAAACAATAAATGACATGTAGATCTGCTTCTAATTACAAATTGTGACTCATACTCATGGTCATGAGTCTATTCCAAGAAACTCACACAAAACAAACTCTCACAAACTTGATTGTCCACTTTCGTTGTCCATCATCCTTTAAATTTTGTCGCTACTCCTTTACATCATATTTTGAAATGTTCACATCTTGGGCATCTTTGTCTTTGTCAATTAGAACTTGGAACTCCATCCTTAACCTGTCATTTGTTAGAGTAGTCAATTCTAACAAAAAATAACTTCATATTGAGGTGACTAATCTCAATATGTATATGAATTTTGGTTCCAAAATATGTCCATCATGAAATATTTTGTTTGCCCAAACATAAAAAAAAAAATCATGCTTTCAAACAAACAATACCAAATGATAATGCAAATGTTCAACACATGGCCACGCCATTCACTGCTGCGGACAGACTGCCCTGAATTTTAGTTCACCAGAACACTGCCCACACTGTTGTTGTGAGCAGATCCAAGATCAAACAGTGCACGTTTTCTTCGATATGATCCCTATCATATCACTAACAACTGATCGATCCACATTGCTTCATGAACAAGCACGAGCAACACCTTTTCACCTGCTTTCTAGTTCACATTTTGACAAGAAGTAATTCACCTCCACCGCTCAGGCGCTTAACCTTGAGGAGATACAATGTAGCCACCAAAACTCAACTCAGCCACGAAGGCTCACCACAGCCACGAAGGCTCACCACAGCCACAAAGGCTCAACACAGCCATGAAGGCTCAACACAACCACGAAGGCTCAAGACAGCCACGAAGGCTCACCGCAGCCACAAAGGCTCACCACAGCCACGAAGGCTCAACACAGCCACAAAGGCTCACCGCAGCCACAAAGGCTCACCATAGCCATGAAGGCTTATCACAGCCACAAAGGCTTATCACAACCATGACTACATGGTCCAATCCTGCGTCGTCCACAAATTCACTATCAATTTTATACACAAAAATTTCTCATTTCAGTATCCAATTCACCTGGAATCGTAGCATAATACCACTTCCCCTGTTCACAGTATCAAGGCAGGGTAACTGCTTCCAAGCATGCCTCCTCATGCTCGCTGATAGGCTACAACAATGAAGACCCATTATCAAGCTAATTTCCTTGCAATTGAACATTCAGGTATGTTTCCATCACACTGGGCACACACAAACTCGATCATCCTTCAATCTCTGATGTAGCTCCAAACACTATCCTTAGATGCCATTTCATTGTTATGTCTTCATAATATCTGGTAGTAAATCATTCCTGCAAATAAATTTGTCTATTGCTGGAATGGCCAATTCCAACATAGACTCAAAATCATGACACTAGTTGGCCAAACTAAATGTCACAATACATAACTCAATTCTTTCAACCAGATTTACACAAATGCATTTGCATGTTAAGTTGACCGGTCTCAACATGAAAGCAGAATAATTCACGAAGACAATTTGTTTCATGAAAGCAAATATGTTGGAAGTTTTGGTTTCATCTTCACCTTGTCTCCCCAGCTACAACTCACCATGCTTATGCTGCAGCTTACCAGAGGTCGTTCTGGTATACGAATAGAGAAACATCTAGGCAGCTCACCATGCCCCCCTCAGCCACTACAACAGATATGTTTTACCACACTTCACTACTGCGAATATCTGCACCAACACCTTTGTTGACATTCTACTTTTCCGAGGAGCCTCATTCAACTAGCAGCAATTACAAATCAGTCTTGGAAAACTCACAAAATCACAACAGATCACGATCCACTGATCTAGTAGTCAAAGAAACTCTAAACTACCGGACCTTGAGTGAACTCTAACAGCGAATAAATCTACTCCACCGGCTTCCTACTGAATTGAGGACAAGAAAACATAAATTGATCTGTCTTGGAGACCGAAACTTTTTGAAATTCCCTGAACAGACAATTGTAGGAAATGTTTCATCCAATCCTTCAGCAATCCATGGTAGTCCAAAGTAGCAACAAGATGTAAAAAATAGACACAGTAGAAGCAAGGAGAAATTTGAACATAGGGCAATGAGAACAGCGAGACCCAAAAAAAATAGCATAAACGATACAGATACCGACAATCCACTTGAACACTTTGGTGTTGAACACAATACAACCCAGATCAACATACTGTGTTTTTTTTTTATCTGCTCGCCATGCCCCAACAGCCAACTCTGTTGCGTCTCTTCCAATGTCGACCCTGACAGGCCCGCTCTGTCGATGTCCACCTCTCTGCTTCGCTCATTGTAATCTTTCGATGGGCCTAGTAATGATGCTATGCATGCCCCAGTGTGTACCATCGGCTCCTCCTTACCTACATCCAAACCACCAGCCACTGCAAAAAAAAAATGCTACGAAATATCTTCACAAACATATAGTTGGAGGTGACGACCAGCTTGAACCCAGCAATGTTTTCAATAGCTAAATTGTTGAAGAACCCAGCCAGCCCTATTGCGAGGTTAATCAGAAAAGAAAAAGTCCACTCCGGAACAATGTATTGGAAGATTTTCATCTGTGTCCTGCTTCTCCATTCTTGCTTAAAGAGAGCATTCTCACTAATCTCATAATCTAAACTCTCAACAGGACAAACATTGGCACCCACGATTGCTAGTTGTGATGTGCCATTGTTGGCCATGGACGCGCTGAAACGACTCTTCTTCTTCTTGAGAAGAGGCCGATGCAAATCACTCCCCACATGACCCAAATCATCGCTCTTAATATCTCGATGGGTTCACGGGCCCTTTTGTAATCGGTGCCCTGATGATCATGCTTCCAACTGAAATTCTTGTTTCCTTAGTCTCTTTTGTGCCACTCGTTCATGGGATTGAACCAACGTTCACACAGATTTAATTACTAGACACGCATATAGCTTGTGCATAACTCTCCATGCACGCAGAAACGGAACAGACCAGCTCTGCGACCTCGTCGTCATCCATGAAGTTAAGTACAAGTTAACAAACCAGCAACTGATGGACGAGTGCAAGACATTTTTCTTCACGGGTCATGAGACGAAGGCCCTTCTGATGACATGGACAATGATGCTGCTGGCATCCAGTCCTGAATGGAAACACAAAGCCCGAGTCGAAGCTATGGAAGTTTGCCACGGAAATCCCTGCGCATGATTTAATGGTGTTGATCTTCAGCAGCAGAACCAGGACGCTCATTAAATGCGTCATATCCCCTGCTAACCTGAAGATATTCATTTTCACTCGTTAAACAGCGAAATCTAGATCCAAGAACTGGGTCAGAACAATGCGATGGAACCGTTGTGAGAACCAAAAAACCTCAAACGATTTCGGAATCAATAGCGCAGAATGGATTCGAATAGATGACCTCAATTGACCAAATCTCATATTCACTCTTGTGCAGCAAAGGAAAGTCTCTAAATCTAGCAGACCATGAAATTGTTCTTCTTTGAGATAACCAGGGAAATCTTACATAATCATGGACGTGGGATCGTTCTGCACGGCTGCGAAACACAGTATATTCGTAACAAAACAATTATGATGGGCTACCCATTCCTTGAAACACTGTATCTCAGATCACTAAAGCAGCGATCTGGACCACCACCATTGCAAGTCGGACCAATCTACCACGACAGACGCACCAATCCACCACGCTGCCTATCAAATCACAGAACTGCCTGCAGCGTTCCTCTGAGGCAACATTATCTCACAACGCTCCTTTCCCACCCCAACAACCTGAGCAACGCTCTGCTAGACCATCAAATCGGTAGCAGAGACCAGCAAATCGTTGCTCCTCTTTTTTGTGTGCAGGCGATCTCAACCACAATCCGCGCCAAATCGATCCGTATGGACAATTAAAAAAACAGTGAATAGAAAGAAACAAACTCATTATTTCCCTCGGCCCAGGAGGGGCCAAGCCCAGGCCCAAACAGGCTTCGATACCAACTTAAGAACTAAGCATACAAGCTATGTTTCATTAATCAAATCAAGTTACATATATACATGAGGTACAGTCTCAAGATAGAGAAGCTATCTTAGACGCACAAGAATTTGGTTGAGAGAATATCTCAATCTCACACCAAATTAGGAACTAACCTATCAAATAGAAACAGACTCTATACATAAAGAAAACCACAACTGAAGACAAGTAGGAATTACATATTCCAACAAAAAATCTACCAAATATTTTTTTTTTAAATTAAAATTTAATAATTTTTTAAATAATAATTTTAATGATTTTTAATGCTTTTCTAATTAAATTTAAAAAATACAAATAATAAAGTATAATTTTAATAGTAAATTAGAATTTGATAAATAAATATTATTATACGTGTAATTGTGATTGTTTGTAGCAAATATGAAACAAAATAACTTTAAATAAAACACACAATCCCGCATAAATAGAAAAAATAAAATTATAATAGATCAATTATTCTTTAAAAGAAACAACTTCAAAATCGAGATTTTCTCGGGAGAGTCTGCCTGAAATGCAAACGACCATAGCACCATTTACCACGTTGCCTTGACTTTACCATTTGTCCTCTTTGCTTGAATGGTCAAGTACAAATGTGCTCCAGGATTTCACTTACGTCATTGGATTAAGGCTGTGAGATGACTTTAAACGTACATATGACAGCTCGAGGGTTGGAAGTTTAATAATACCTCCACATATAATTAATGAAAATATTCATAATCATTTAGATTTGATAAAAATTATAATTATTGAAATTTGATAAAAAAATAATATTTATATTTATATATTTATTATGATGATATTTTACATGGTAGTAAAATTTATCATAACTCAGTTGTCAAATTAGCAGTGAACACAACTATCAGGTTATTTGGAATAATCACTTTATGGTCTTTAAGGGGCAGATTTCACTCTTACCAGATGTTTCTGAGTCTTGGGTAGTTAACCTCTCATTACCCTTATTCAAAGAAAACTAAGCCACCTAGAATAACCAAGTGAATGGTCCTTAAGAAGGTGTATTTTACCTTTAGTAGATGCCTCCGGATTCGGATAGTTAACCTATTTCCTCACCAAAAAATAAACTCTTAACCAAACAAGAACGTGTCCTTTTTAAGAAGGCAAGCTTTCACTCTTACTAGATGCCTCTGGATCTTGGGTAGTTAACCTATTTCCTCACGTCCAAAAAAATAAACTCTTAACCAAACAAAAAGAGTTTTAAGACATGCTCCAAACATAATAATGACACTAGTATATATGGTTTTTTTTTTAATGATTTTTTAATTACAAATATTATTTATAATTCCATAATAATTAATCACCTTTATAAAATTTATTTTGCACTCAAAATTAATTAACTAAAAATATAACCGGTCATAAACGGATATATTCCATATAATAATTAGAAAACTGCAATGATGAATGATGTTCAAGGCATATTCTATTTCACATATATTTCGATTACCTAATGATTAGTTAATAAAATATCAGCTCGCCGCCCTTAGATTTCCACACATAATGATAATTATTAAAATGTTTAAATATGTGATAGCTGACCACTGCCGTTCGTAAAACCGTATACATTAATACTTCAAAACGAAAAATATGTGGAGCAACGGAAGCAAAGTCATGTTTACAGACACTGTTTGACTTTGTGTGTTCACACATCTGTCGTTTGGTGGGCCTGACAGCAGGGTTTGATTCAGGGCTCCAATGTCGCCGCTATAGAGTCACGTCACCCAACTCTCACGAAAACGAATCGAAAACGAATAAAGCGACGCTTTGGACCCAGATCATCATCGTCATACTAAAACCCATACTATGTCCTCCACAAATTCCTCTAAACAACTCACTGCAACTCACCACAAATTCCTCAAAACAAGCCCGGACAACTCAGAACTGACTGCTTTATAGTGTAGTGTAGGCGTATAATGCTTTTCGTGGCTCTTATTATTTTGAATATTATGACGCTCATCGCGACTTATCACCCAACATACAAAGGACATTCGTTGCTTGACTTATCATCGGATAAGTGCAACACTACGCGGGTAAGATGGGGTGTAACTGAGCAATAAATCATTAAAAATTCAGCTCATTATTCAATCATGCAGAGTCTAGTAAGAAGACAGTAAAACGATGATTACATCATGAAAATTTCAACCCATTATTCAATCATGTAGAGGTCAGTTAGGAGACAGTAAAACAACTATTGAAGGCAAAACAGCTTTCAGTAATAATAGAGCATGAACATACATGCAATACCAGAAGCTTAGATTTATAGCTGTAATTGACAAAAGAATCATGAAAATTGCAACCCATTATTCAATCATGTAGAGTTCAATTAAGAGACAGTAAATGAATGATTATGAGACAGTAAAATTACTTTAAATAATAATCGAATGTAATATTCCTTTTCTTGATTCAGTCAAAGTGGATGGAATCCATCCATGGTACTTACCGTGGTATTTTCCCATGGTTTTGACTCATGGTATTTTTTGTATTGACCCATGGTATTTCTTGTTGGTATTGACCCATCAACCCTATAAAAGGGGAGAGAAGCTAGGCATTTAGATCATTTTGGTATTATCTATCTTATTATGTTTGGGTTGAGAACCTGGCCTGGCCAGTTCTATTATTGATCCCGGGACGAAAACCCCGCGGTGATGTTTATGTGGTGGATCCATCCAGGATTCACAAGTGGGCTTCAGTTTCTTATATTTGTCATTGTCAAGCAGCTGTGCATGCCATTTGCAGGATTTTATGGTCTGGGCATGTATTTTACTTTCAGTGAATAATATAAATAAAATAGCTGCAATTATTGTGTTCTGGTTCTTGATGAAAGACTGTATTAAATGAGAACACTAATATGATTTAGATCTATCCAAATTTTTATTGTTTGGAATATTACAATAGTATCAGAGTTGTGCATCCTGCCAGCCTGAGAGTTTTATGCAAGGAACTTCGGTGAAATTTATTTTTCACCCTAGCCAGCATTTCTCACTTCGGTGATATTTATCACCCTAGTTGGATTTTTATTTTTTAGTAAATTATTTTTATTGGGAGACATAAGTGAATGAAAAATAATTTATAAGTCTGTGGGTTAAATTTGTGAAAATATTTGAAGGCATTTGGGAGCAAAAAAAAAAAGAAAAGAAAAAGAAGGGTGTTTTAAATGAGAATCTTCAGAAGATGGATCATCTTGAAGAAATTTTGAAAAACAACCAGAAAATCCTTGATGTGCTAGTGAGGTTATATGGTCCTTTAAGTAGCCATATCTCCATAGACCAAAATGATAATCAAAGCAAGAACGAAATCTGCAGCAAGGATGAACTAAGGAGGAGAGGACTATGCTTTTTCTGCAAGGGACATTGGGCCCTTAACCATTCCTGTCCAGGTGATAAGAAGAAGGCAACAAAAACAGAACCAGAGGAGATTACTTCAAATCATGGGGAATCTTTTGTAGATGGGTCTATTGATCTTCAGGATGGTGAGCAACATCGTGACATTATTTAGGGAGGCTTACAGGACAACAAACATTTGGAAGTGCATGAGGAAATTCTACCTAATGCCATTGATGAGGTTGATTCCAATACAATGGAGTTTGTAGATCCCCAGGGGAATATCCATGAAGAATATGAACAATCAAGTATACATAAAATTCCACCAATGCATCTATGTTCAACAGTTGAAAGGGATGAACAAATTGTCTCCAAAGATGAAGAAGACCTGGGAGATTTGAGTGAGGATCCAGCCATAATGAACCAGCATGATGAGTATGATCACGAGGAGCAACATGACAAACATAATGTGCAAAATGGAATATTCCTAGAGAGTTGGTCAAAGACTCAAGTTGAAGATGTGGTCGTTGGGCATCAGGTGCAAACAGATACAGAGACAGTCAGCATGGCACTAGAATTTCTAGAAGAAGACTTTCGAGAAAGGATCAAGAATTTCAAGACAGATCTTATGTTGTTGAAGTAGAAAGTCTGGACTCTCCGAGACACTGCCTTACAGGAGAACAGAAAAATTGAGGAACTCATAGGGGTATGTGCCAAATCAAAAACCAAGTTGTCTAGTGTTGAGGAACGACTCAAATCCGTCATAAGGCAGCAAGAGGAGTACAATTGGGAGTTCCAGAGCAGCCCTCTACAAGAATACATAGATAAAGCTTGCAACACCAACAAACCACCTTTATACATTGGGAAGAGCAGGGCAGAGTTCTCCAAATACATCATGTTGTGTAACCAAGTAGAGCAGCATGAATCGAGCATCGAACAACATCAACATAGTAGATTTGCAGATATTCATTCTTTCCCAAGTATGGATTGGCAAGAGATTATGAGTTAGTATTCTATCGATGGGTTGATTATTTGGAGGATACCCATAGCCAAGGGAAAATTACAGCTTGAACCACTTGGTGCGGACAACGATGGAGAGTTGAAATGGTACCATAACCCACAGGTCCCAAGATTTAGGTGGTATTGGGATCCAGGAAAATCCATTGAGGAAAGGATTGGTCAAAGGATTGTTTGGGATCCAGGTATCGAAGGATCCATTCAAGACCATTCAACATGGAGGGCACATCAGATTGTATGGGATCTTGGTATCAATGTACAAATGCTTCTGTTGTGGATAGAAGTGGATCACTTGAAGACAAGCAATCTTTGGGCGGGAGGATTTGTAATATTCCCTTTCTAGATCCAGTCAAAGTGGATAGAATCGATCCATGTTACTTATCGTGGTATTTTCCCATGGTTTTGACCCATGACATTTCTTGTATTGACCCATGGTATTTCTTGTTGGTATTGACCCATCAAGCCTATAAAAGGGGAGAGAAGCTAGGCATTTAGATCACTTTGGTATTATCTATCTTATTATGTTTGGGTTGAGAACTTGGCCTGGCCAGTTCTATTATTGATCCCAGGACGAAAACCCCGCGGTGATGTTTATGTGGTGGATCCATCCAGGATTCACAAGTGGGCTTCAATTTCTTATATTTGTCATTGTCAAGCAGCTGTGCATGCCATTTGCAGGATTTTATGGTCTGGGCATGTATTTTACTTTCAGTGAATAATATAAATAAAATAGCTGCAATTCTTGTGTTCTAGTTCTTGATGAAAGACTATATTAAATGAGAACACTAATATGTTTTAGATCTATCCAAATTTTTATTGTTTGGAATATTACATCAAACATACATACAATACTCGAAGCATAAATTTACATATTACAGCACTGCAAATAGCACATCAATCTATGTGAATCCAGGCATTGCCAATGCCGATGCCTTATTGTTATGCAAAAACATATTGAAGCGAAACATCCATCAATACACAAAGCTAAGGTTTTGTCAAACAACACTTCAGACTCTGTTGCTCAAATTCAGAGCTGATTTTTCATGAATCAGACTCCAAAAATCAAATAATTTCCAATCACTCTCATGCATTTTACTGGTCACACAACACAAGCGCCCATTCCTGATATATGGATTGCACGATTCTACATATGTTACAGTTTATAGACTACATAAGGTTAAAGAGACGAGGTCATGGGCCTGCTTCGTTTCTGAGGCTAGGCTCTCGGTGTAAAGATGTGGGTATTTTTGTAGAAGCATATTTTCCTCCGATTAGTCCAACATGAATGAGTAAAATATAGAAGATCTTTGTTCCAGACAAAATAATAAGAAATGACTCCAGCGTTCTCTGCTCACAGATTCAAATTACGAGAGGTCAACATAAAAGAAATTATGGAGTGGCTTAGCTCATGAGAGAAAGCAAGAGATTCTGAAAAAACGTAGTGATTATTAGTACATACCAATTTTGTGTTTCTGCCACCGATATGGATTTCTTTGCATGCTAACCTGCAGTTTTTGTGTCAGAAAGACAAGATGAGTTCACCTTCATTCTATAGATAATCTAGATTAAAAATTGTTATCAATTCATATATACTATACTTATGAATTCATATGTGTATGTGTTCGTTGTGATATCATATACCCCATGGCGAGAAGAGTGAGGACACAAGCTGTCATGGCTGATGCAACACTGGAAGCCAAGCTCGCAGGAGTCCAAACCCGGAGGTGATGGATTCCTGATAGGCATGCACCACCTCCCACGACAGAAGCTATCAAGGAAAAGATAACCACGAATCCAGTCGCTTCATTTCCAATTGGAAAGTAAATTGGAGAAAACCCAACAGGAAGAGTGCCTCCAGGACCTGCAAATTTCCGCCATGCAATCCATTTGTTCAATACTCCATAACATAGAACTCTCTCCAATTATTATTACATATCGCTTCATAAAATATGTGGGTTTTGGTTAGAAATAAATTACCAGTAGAGTAAGTGTGGTCAAAATATGTGGGTTTTGGTTAGAAATAAATTACCAGTAGAGTAAGTGTGGTCGAGGGCTTTGTTGAGAGCCCATCCAGCAATAGCAGCGACAATCGCATACATGCAGAAATTCAACAACAGGAGAAACCCTGCGATAAATTTCACCATTCCTGACGCCATATATATATATATATATATCACGCTTAAAATGAACCAACAGAAAGGGAGAGGGTAAATTTGAAGAGGTGCAGACGAAACTGACAACAATTGTCGTTGGAGATACCGAAATTGCTTTGCTTAAATAGTAAAGAACGCTACTTGTGTATAAGAATTCAATCAAGTGAAAACTGCGTAAAGATCAAGAACTCTGCAGAACATCCTGCAACTTCAACGCTCCCAGAAACTTCTCCACATTTCGTATGAGGACATAGGTGACGTATTTATGGATGCGTTGAAAGTAAGATGGAAAAGAAAAGGAAAAGAAAAAGACGGCGGCCACAAAGAGCAGCCTGTCCCGACAGTTGGAAAACAAAAGAACTTTCGTGTCATATATATACTACTAGTGTTTATTCCAAAGACAGCGACTCCTTTCCCACAGGGCCTTATTCGAGGGATGAAAAAGAATTACTTTGATGTGATATATTGCGAAGTGAAGAAAAAACTTTACAGATGTGAAAGTCAAATATAGAAATGAAGAAGAAGGGAAGCCATGACAAGATAACGGAGGAGAAGAAGGGAAGCGAAGAAAAGCAAATGGAGAAGGAGAAAATTGTCGCAAGTTGCAACCAGGAAAGGGACGTGACATACAATGAGAAATTATATTTTCATGTAATATGACATAGAAATTATATTTTCATGTAATATGACATAGAAAAGGAAACTTTCTTTTTATGCGACAAAAGAGAGACCACGTTGTCACACGGATGGAAACTTCTGACGGAGGGATAATGAGAGATAAAATGTTTTAAAAAGTGATAAGGTTGTTAGAATTAATGGAGAAATTTATAAATATATTTGGTTGTTTGTTGTTAGGATCTGGATCTTCTATTTAAGTACAAGATCTTATTATTTAGGGAGTGGTTCAAATCACCACTTAATGTGTAAGTTTACCACTGTGTGTTGAGTGAGACTCTTTAACCTATTCATTTTAGAATGTAGTTATTTTCTAACAAAAATGATATATGTTTGCACTTTCTTAAGGAATACCACCCTCCTAAGTTGAACATGATCATTCTATTGTACTCATACTAGGTGACCTCCCACCCAATGTACGCCCATATTGTCATTTATTTTCCCCATAAAATGAAATAGAAAAGACATTTGGTGTCACTCATCCTAGTGACTACCTTTATTTGTCACTAGTAATCATGGTCCTTAAGAAAGAAAGCGCCTACCTTTATTTGTCACTAATAATCATGGTCCTTAATAAAGAAGGCACTTGGTGCATGTATCTTAACTTTCAATCTCTCAATAAAATAATGTTCAAGGATAAGTTCACAGTTATAGTGATTGATAACCTTTTGGATGAACTCAAAGGTGTTCAATTCTTCACAAAACTTGATCTCTACCCAACCTATAAGAAAATTTGCGTGAAGGAGGTGAAAATTTCCTAAAATTACTTTTTCATGCATGAGGGTCATTATAGGTTCTTCGTGGTTCCATTTGGGCTTTGTAGTTCGCCTAGCATCTTCTAGAGTGCTATAAACAATATTTTCAAGCTTTTCTTCGTCATTTTGTCCTTTTCCATCAACGACATCTCGATCTACAAAAAAACTGGCAATCCCATGTCACAGATGTACAATTGGTCTTACAACTACTTGTTACTCATCAACTATCTCTCAAGATCTCAAAATGTTCCTTTGGTTTCTTTGAAGTGGAATATTTGGGCCATATTATTGGACCTAATGATGGTGTACATGTCGATTAGAATGAAATTTAAGTGATCAAGGATTGGCCCTAGCCCAACATTCTTAAATGTTTATAAGTTTTTCTTGGTCTCATTGGTTATTATAAAATGTATGTAGGAACTATGGTAAGATTACATATCCCCTCATATCCTTGCTTAAAAAAAATTACTCTAGTTGGAATGATGTCACAGAATGGGCCTTATAGGATTTAAAGAATACATGTACAACACTAGAACTCACTTTGCTAGACTTGACTAAGACACTTTTCTTGGAATGTAACATATCCAATAAAGGTATTAGAGAAATGTTAATATATGATGGGCAACCATTGGCTTCTATTACCAAACAAATATGTGAGGGGTCTTTAAGAAAATAAACTTATGAAAAGTAGAGGATGGATTTATACCATGATGCATATATTTGGTGTTTGTACCTACTCGAGCAATGTTTATAGATTAAAATTGATCACGACAAAATAAAATCCTTATTAGAGAAAAGTATTTCATACTTTGAGCCATAAAAGAGGGTTATCAAAATGTTTGGATATGCTACGAGGGAGTTTATAAAAATGAAAAGGAGAACATGATAGTATATGCTCTCTCTTGAAAGAGAGCATGATAATATATGCTTTCTCTTGAACATATGAAGAAGATGGGTCACTCTTTTCACTCTCCTTGATAGTTTCAGTTTGGTTGAATGATGTCGGTAGAGAATAGTTAACATCATAAGGTAACTTTCTTGATAAAACAACTTCAAATGAAACCCCTCACATATCAAGGTTGCACTTAAAAGAATGAAGTGAATTTCTATGATGGTGTTCTTTTTAAGAAAATAGAGAAAAAATAAATCAAGGGTATTTTATGAACTCTAATCTTCTCCAACAATGAGCCATTTAGGGTTTCATAAAACATATGAAAGGATGAATCATGCATTTTTTTGGAAATGACTGAAGAAATACATCCACAAATTTGTGCAAAATGTGATATTTACTAGTAGAAGAAAGGAGAGATAGTGATTCCTCTAAGTGAACTATAACCTTTACCCATTCTACGAGTTGTATGGCCTAAAAATTTTATGGACATCATTGTGTGGTTACCCAAATAAGGGAATATGCAAAAATATTCATGGATAATACCTTTAAACTCCATGGTATGATGCAATCTATTATGATGACTGTGACCTCACTTTTAGTAGAAATTTCTTGTAAAAGTTTTTTTTTTCCCTAGGGCACTCAATCGAATCTTAGTACCACATATCACCCTTAAGATAATAGTTAGAATAAAGTTGTCAATAAGTGCTTGCAAGTGTACTTGTGGTGATATAATTCAGAGTGACAATCCAAATGGGTTTAGTAGTTACCTCTAGTAGAATGGTGGTGTAATACAACTTATCATGGTGCCACTTGAATGACCACTTTTTGTTTTTGTCTATGGAAAAAATATTGATGAGTACTACCCTCCTTACCCAAAGTAGATGTAGGAGGTAGACAAGATCCTCATAAATAGGGTCAACATTCCTTGCACTCTCGAGGATAATATGGTAATGGATTATAATAGGATGAACAAACATGTTGATTAACATTTTCAAAGTGCCAGTTTGAAGAAGGCGATCAAATGTTCTTGTGTTTGTAACATTCCTTAAAGAGAACTAGCATGAGAAGCTTGCCCCCAAGTACCATGGTCGTTATAATATATTGGGCCAATGGTCCACAAATTGAAGCTTCCTAGAAACTCTAAATGTTATTTATAATTTCATGTCTCCTACATAACATAAATGGTTCGATCTAATAGTTGGATCAAAGCAACCTTCCAAAATTGGATGAAGAGGGTTCCTTTTTGTTGTAGTCTAAGGCAATCCTTGAAAGAGAATGCCATCCCCACCATTTTAGTATTTAGGGGGTCTTCATAAATTGGAAAGGTGCATTTCTTAAGGACACCACATGGGAAGCAAGAGATATTTGTAAGTAATATCATCATCTCCAACCTTGAGGATAATGCTACTTTCTATGATGGGGAACATGTAAGGGTCCTACTCAAAGCTCCTTAAGAATATATATATAAGTTGATATGTATGGAGTCCATCCTTAGTAAATAAGGACCATGAAGTAGTGTGAAGCCAATAATTTTAAGAAGGTTTCGCTTGATAGAAAGTTCCAAGGAAATAGATAAAATTATATAAATAACTAGAAACAATGGAACCAAATGTCTTGTGAAATATATTGTAATTGAACATTTTCTCATATGAAAATCGCCTCCCTTGAAGAAGCAAGTAACCATTATTATCATAAATATAGATATAACTATTTCTTATATTGCATAATATTGTTCTAATGTCTCACATACAAGAACTATAAATTGCACCATATGTTGCAAAGGAAACGCTGTAAAGCAAGAACATAGGAAATAGTAACATAGAGGAAAAACCATAATGCCGTACACTCGGGAAGTTTTCTCTCAAGTTATATTTTACAAATAACGCTAACCATCTCATTAATCAATTAGTCGAAGTCTAGTCAAAGTTTTCTGGGTTATCTCATTAATCAATTAGTCGAAGTCTAGTCGAAGTTTTCTGGGTTTTCAGGGCCTGAAAATGGAAATATTTTCTGTTGTTTTAAAGATGACAAAAATTGGAGAAAAGGAAAAATTAAATTGAAATAAAAAATGGAAAAAATCATTAGAATGTTTACCACAAAGCATGGTCAATAAATTATCTTTTTCGGTTCTATACATGATAACTGTGCAAATAATTGATTACTTATCTTGGCTTGATACTTGTTAAACTACGATTAGAAAAACACTTGAAATATTACTGTTTCTATATGTGATAACAAAAATAAGTTACAAAAACATAGGCAGATATGGTAAGATTACTATGTTGTCTGAATGCATGAAGATAATGTCCTGTAACCCTTCATGGAGCGAACTCGAAGATACTGTTATGTAATTCATGGGGTGAATGTATATGCGAGAATGGTAGTTGCGTCAGCACTCAGTGAATATGCCCTTGCTCAATTAGTTGAACCCAGATATTGCACGAATCCATTTTTGTTCGAAAACGAGTCATTCTTAAAAATTAGCTCTTTGAATAAGTTATCATCTCCAGTAGCTGAATAAGGAAAAAATTTCACCGGTCTCTCTTTGATTACAATTTTTCCCGGTAGAAAAGATAGGTTGTAGAAAGTTAGAAACTGCAAGGCACTTCAATCGACAAATTTTCCTGTAAATTAGCTTGAATACACAAGCAATTGCTCCCAGTAGGGGGGAAATGTAATGCTCTAGACAATAACAAGGGTCAAACTAACTGCTATCAAACTAATTGACCCAAAGTTTAACCTTCAAAACTAGGACACCAGACAACCTGAACTTTAACCCTACTTTCCGAACAGGACACCACGTAGAAGGCACACCGGGGTCTAGGTATGCTCTTTAGTAGTCCATGCCACCCATACCGCCGCCCATAGCTGGGCCTTCCTTCTCATCTTTCGGAATCTCAACAACGACGCACTCTGTTGTGGTTAACAACGAAGACACACTGCAAGGAGGGACGTATACAGATTCCATAAATGCCCTTAGAATGAAGCCATTGAAACAAAAAATGTATAGCAGACAAAAAAAAGATGCTAACAAAAATGTATAGCAAATAATAAATATGCTAGTGATGGCAACAAGAGGTTAAACTCTTACCTTGCAGCATCAACCAAAGCAGTTCTGATCACTTTCAGGGGATCAATAATCCCTGCCTTCACCATGTCAACGTATTCACCTGGTCCAACAGTAAGACAATTAACATGTTCGCTTTAGTCTAGCAGATGAAAACAAAACTTCAAAGTTCATGCACAACGCCCTTGGTTGAAAATTGAAATGCCACGACCCCTCATTAACATATTGCCCTCAGTTGAAAATTGAAATGCCACAAACCCTCATTAACATAATGCCCTCAGTTGAAAATTGAAATGCCACAACCCCTCGTTAACATAATATGCCAAATTCCATCATAAACAGCCACTACAAAGGACAGTTGAAATGAGTTCTTTACCTTTGGCAGCATCGTAGCCAAGGTCAAGATTATCTTGCTCCAGTAATTTCCCAACAACCACTGCACCTTCCACACCGGCATTTGCAGCAATTGTATATGCAGGCATCTTCACAATCACACAATATCCTAAATCAGAATTATGGACAACAAAGGCAACATACACGTATTATAATAACTCAAAATACACAGTATAAATTTCAACCTTCAATGCATTCTGAATAATTTGCACTCCAATCTTTTGGTCGAAGTTACCAGTCTGATGTTTTTCTAGCTCCTTTGTCGCATAAAGAAGAGCAACGCCACCTCCTGCAGAAACATATGCTTTAAAGACATGCCACTTAAGATTAAATAAAAAAGGTAATAATTTATAAGGGAGCTTACTCTTGTAATCACGCCCCTAAAATAGCATAAAACACTGTAAGCAGCACTTTACCTGGCACAATACCCTCCTCTACTGCTGCCTTAGTGGCATTCAAGGCATCTGTAACTCTGTCTTTCTTCTCCCCTACTTCCACCTCACTAGCACCACCAATCTGCAAAAAGGAAAGACAAAACGATAAAGGAATAGCACAAAACGCCTGTTATTATATGAAAATGCACACAAAATTCAATAGTTAAATAAAATAAATTAAGCAAACTGCGAAACCTTCAGAACTGCAACTCCTCCTGAAAGTTTTGCCAACCTCTCCTGATACTTATCCTTATCATAGTCTGTCGTGCTGGCTTCAATGGCAGCCCGAATCTATTACCAGCACAGCATGTCAGTTAATCAAGGCCAACCATAGCTTTCATTAATCCCATTCAAAAATATTCACAAGCACGAAAAGCGACTTTAATAAAAAATTTAAGCTATGATAACATGAAACATGCCAATGCACACCTGCTCACATCTTTCTTCTATATCCTTCTTATCACCACCTCCATCAAGAATAATTGTGTCGTCCTTCGATACAGTTACCTAGCACCCCACCAAAACCAATAAACCAAGAATACCAGTAAGGTAAGTGGTAGGTATTCTCGCTTCCACTCAAACAAACCCAAATTTTTGGGTGCGTTTGCTAATTGAATAAATCTGTAGGCTACAGTTCCACTGACAGTATCAAAAGGACGCAATTCAAACAAACTCCAGAACCCTATCATAAGATATTTATTGATGGACATATGTCAGACTGACAATAATCAAACAGACTGGACTTAACACTAACCTTCTTTGCTGAACCAAACATATCAGCTTCAACCTTTTCAAGCTTCATGGCAAGTTCTTCTGTAATCATCTGCAGAATGGCCCCTTATCAAATCTAGACTATGCATCTAAATAATAGAACTTCCCTCCTCCCTCTCTAAAATCCTAAACAAAATACTAAACACATTTCCTAGGATGGTAAGCAAAATTATTAGTACTTCTTTCATATATTCAAATAAAAACAACTGTTACCATGTGCATGGTTCAAAATAATCACTGTTGCAAGAAAAAAACATCCAATAGAGAGGTGCAAGGAACTAACTTGACCACCAGTAAGTACAGCAAGATCCTCCAAGTTGGCTTTTCTGTTTTCTCCGAAGCCTGGAGCTTTGATTGCACAGACCTGTTTAGCACAAATCAATGCACACCATTTAAGACAAATACAACTATGATCTGTGCTTCACACAGGAAGTTGCCAAAGACTTTAATCTTACCCAGCAACAATATCTTGGATAAAAATCTAGGAAATTCTAGGTAAGTATAAAGCTATATTTATTGAATACCTTGACTCCAGCACGAATTTTATTTAGAATTAGAGTTGCTAGTGCATCACTCTCTACATCCTCGGAAACAATCAGAAGAGCTCTTTGCTTCTGAAAGAATAAACAACAAAATCAAATTAACATCCTTCCAAGGCAAGCATTGGAATTTGAAAAAAAAAACAACAATGTATTGTTCAGATTAAACACTTCTTTGGCACATTTAGCACAGTACAAAGAATACTAATTCTTACTTTCAAGGCCAGCTCCATTGCTCGGACAACTGCATTCAAATTTGAAATTTTCTTTTCATGTATCAAAATCAGAGGATTCTCTAATTCCTGCAACAATTACAATCCTATGTGAGTTACATCGATGTCACATACAACTCCAATAATAGTCCATTGATGCCACCTATTAGAGCCAAAGCTGCACTGTGTATGCCTTGTAAGGAAGAAACAGAATATTCATATAGTAGCTCAAAGAGTTAGTGAAAAAGCTTCAAACAACGTTACCAGAAAAGAAATAAAACTAGAGATACATGTCCCATGCATAGGGCTGCCCAGAATTATTAACCAGTATCAAATGCAACTATTGGAAGGAAGTAGGGGATTAGTGTACACATTCAATTTTGAAGTTTATACTTACACATTTTTGGGCCTTCTCATTTGTGAAAAATACGGGGATATATAACCCCTGTCTAGCTTCATTCCTTCGACAACCTCCAATTCATTGTACAATGTCTTCCCATCCTGTGCAAATCCACACATCCAACAACACCAAATATTACATTTCCCTTAGTTATAGGTTAAAAAATTTGAGAATATCTAACCTGTACAATCATTTGACTTACCGCAATAGTTATGACTCCCTCCTTGCCAACTTTTTCCATTGCTTTGGAAATAAACTCACCAATTTCCCTTTCACCATTTGCTGAGATGGTGCCTACCTGCACCCCAGCATATCATGCAATCCCATTTTAGATAGTACTTGTAAGTTTTATATTTCATCATACTAAATGAAGAACTCGAAAATGATCCCTGGGTAAGAAATTGAAAATATGCAGCCATAGACTCAAGTACATGACTAATCACTATAAATGGACATTCATACAGAACACATAGCTTCGAAAGAAGCTAGGTGCTCTTACAACCCACAGCGAGTAGATGTTCAATTATTGTTGATTAAGGCAAATAAAATAAAATGGTAAAAAAATGCTCTAAAAGACTACGGCGCAAGAAAGGTTTAATTCTCAATTGGTGCCATGCAAATGGCATTTAATTACCAGGCATTCGTATTACCTCTGCAAAACAAAAACAGGACTTATGTACAATGTGACATATCCCAATCAAAACCAATATATACCCCAATTTCTGCAAACATAAAAAATCAGCAGTTTTAACGAGGATTTGCAATATAGGACAACAACATTTGCCGTGGAACTCAGATAGGATTCAGGAACATGGAAACACGTGTCTATTAGCAGGCCTTAATATATCCATGTGATAATATGTGAGATGCAAGTAGGGTTCAGGGCTCAAGCCTCCCTGAGGCTTATGCTTTTCGAAATGTGATCATTTACATGAGATCCTGAAATTCTAAGTTTGCCTTCTTATTCAATTACCCAGTGATCCTCACATACCCTGTGAATCTATATCAATCATTTCCTTACACAAATGTGAATCTATATCAATCATTTCCTTACACAAACACTGCCCACTGCATTTCTTAAACGCCATGTATAGAAAATGTATAGCAGACAGGAATACCAAGTGAATAACAGACAAGAATACCAAGTCTACGTTCTAGTATATAGTCTATACATTCTAGTATATAGTCTCTCTACCAGATTTCTAAACTCAATAAAACTTAAACCCTAAACCCTACTGAGTTAGTCATGGAGTGCCACCCAACATAACTAATCAATCATTCACACAACATTAGAATACAGACGGTTGAAAGTTTATCATACGGACCCAATTCTGGAAGCCAGTGCAGCTGCTGCTCTGTACATTTTGAGCCGAGAGACTTCAAGTCGAGCCCGGAAATAGAACAGGAGAGACCCGTATGGACTGAGCACGTCTATAGTATTATCAGGTTGCTCACGGAGTAAAACGCTTAATTATATCGAAATGTGTTTAGAGATCCCTGCTGGTCAGCCACTCTTGCCTGCATGGCGAATATGGCCTTTACCTTTAAACCCTCAATGAATTCGCTCCCGTATCGTATAACCGATTAAAATAATGCACTTAATCCTTATAAGATGTTTGAACTATTTTAACATTCAAATCAAAGGTACATAATGGTACACGTACTCATTAGCAAAGTTGTTTTCAAATAAGAAAACGCTTACAACCGTAAATATGAGTATATTCCACAATTTCTATTCTCAATTTTCTCTATTTTTCTAATAAATAACACGACATTTTTCATCTTATCTTTCAACTTCATGTTTTTTGTTATATGGTTAAGTTAGCTATTATTTTGTTAGATTAAATTAGACACATCCACTTTATTTACATTTTTCACTTTACATCTATAAATTTAAAATTAAAAACATTTTTATAATCACAAACCATTAATGTTGGACACAACAAAATTTGAAAAGTTCCTTATTTCAAACCTAGTGAAATCTAATTGGAAATTTTTATTAAGATGACGTGGCATTGAAAATTGATGATGTAACATTAATATATTGTTAAAATAAGTATAGACCCTTATTTCAAACATAATAAAAAATAAGTATAGACTCTTATTTCTAACATAGTGAAATCTAATTGGAAATTTTTATTAAGGTGAATCCTTGAAATTTATGATGTGACATTAACGTATTGTTAAAATAAGTATAGACTCTTATAATCTTCATAACGAGTGGCAATGAAATTGATAATGTGACATAATTAATATATTGTTAAAATAAGTGTAGACTCTTATAATCTTCATAACGAAATTGAAAATTATTTAAAAAATATACTTTACGATATTTCTCTTTAAATATTTCATATACATACTTCACAATTCACTTTCATAATGTTTCTAACAGTATTAATTTTTATGATAAATTCCCAAATATTTTGAATCATAAAATAAATCAAATAAATTTTGTCAACTTTTAAAAATTCCATTACTGAAGATAAATTCCCAGGTTTAATCAATATTAATTTTTATGATAAATTCCCAAATATTTTGAATCATAAAATAAATCAAATAAATTTTATCAACTTTTAAAAATTCCATTACCAAAGATAATTTCCCAGGTTTAATTTCCTTGTACTTCTGCGTAAAATGATTAATTTGTCCTTTCCACTTCCAATAGTAAAACACATCTCCCACAAGTGCAGTAATTCTTACACTCACTTTGGGGCAGGTGAGCAAGGAGATACATGATCTAAAAACTGAAGTCCGCAGTCTGAAAAATGAAATTTCTGTCCTGAAATCTCAAAATCCACAGTCCTCATCCTCTACAGCTATTTCAGGAAGACAGACAAATTATACGTTGCACTCTACTCCAAAGACTGAAGTTCAATTTGCAACAGGTAAATTTGATCCTTCTGCTGGTTTCAGTGAAATCGAGGATATGTAGGTTTTCGCTATACAGTACCAACAACACCATATACAGGTAAATTTCTGTGTTGATGGTCATGTCTACAAGGTTATTGCACTCATAGACTCTGGATCAGATATTAACCTTGTTTCAAAACATATAATCCCATCAAAATATTGGACTACATCAGAGAAAGAAGTAATGGGATTAGGAACTAAACAATTGAAGTTTGAAGTTGCAAAAGCTACTGTGTGTTTTGATTCAAGATGTGTGAAGCTTTCCTTTGCAGTTTCTGATATTCCAGTTGACTGTATTTTGGGAAATATATTTTTAGTAGTAGTTGAGCCACATGGGTCTTTTATTTTTCCTGACAAGTCTGCAGGATATTTCATCACCATTTCTGGAGAAAGAATTGAATTACCATACATTTCCAGACCCAGGATTTCGCCCATGCTCCAGGCCATGCAAGAAAAAGAAAAGAGACTTCAAACGGCCATAAAAAGTTTGGAAGAACTCAAGGACCACAAGAACACAATCAGAATTGAAGAACAGTTGAGTTCTCCAGAAGTTCAGAAGAAAATCTCTGAAATTCAGAGAGAGTTTGAAGAAACGTGTTGCTCAGAAGAGCCCAATGCCTTTTGGCATAGAAAGCAACATAGTATTGAGTTACCTTACAAGGAAGGTTACACTGGCAGACCTTGTAAATCCAGAGAAATCTCCATGTCTGTTGAGCACAGACAACTTTGCCAAAAAGATATTGAACAACTTCTTCAGAAGAAGCTCATCAGAGAATCCAGCAGCCCTTGGAACTGCTATGGGTTCTATGTCAATAAAAGAAGTGAAAAAATCAGAGGAGTCCTCAGATTAGTCATAAACTACAAACCTCTAAATAATATTCTAGCAGATGACACTTATCCGATCCCCCATAAAGGTGATCTGATGAGAAGAATTTCAGGAGCCAAAGTGTTCTCCAAGTCTGATTTAAAATCAGGCTTCTGGCAAGTAGCTATTACAGAAGGTGATAGGTGGAAAACAACATTCAGTGTTCCCCATGGACACTACGAATGGAATGTAATGCCATTTGGGTTAAAGCACGCACCTTCCAAATTCCAGAAGGTAATGGATTCTATCTTTAAGCCCTATGATGAATGGTTACTTGCCTATATTGATGATCTGCTTATTTTTTCCAAGAGTTTCCAAGACCACTTCAGACATTTGAAGATCTTCATGAAGTTGGTCCAGAGAAATGGTTTAGTCTTGAGCAAGAAAAAGATGGAGCTTTGCAAGACTAAAATCAAATTTTTAGGGCATGAAATTGAAAATGGTCAAATTGCTCTTCAGCACCATGCACTGGAGTTTGCTGATAAGTTCCCTGATGTTATTACGGATAAAACTCATTTTCAAAGGTTTTTGGGGTGTTTAAATTATGTGAGAAATTTCTACCCATCATGCGCCCTCGACAGGTCTTTTCTTAACCAGAGACTCAGGAAGATTCCGAAGCCTTGGACGGAGAAGCACACTCAAGCAGTAAGAAAAATAAAATCCAAGGTTTGTAATCTCCCTATCTTGTATGTTGCTGATGATAATGCCTTCAAAATTGTTGAAACAGATGCAAGAAACATTGGTTGGGGAGGTGTCCTGAAGCAGAAGCCGAAAGAAGACAGCCCGAAAGAGCAAGAACAGGTTGTGCTGTTTGTATCAGGAGTCTGGAGCAAGGCAGAATTAAATTATGCTCCCATTGAGAAAGAGGTAAAAGCAGCCTGGAATTGCATCAGTAAGTTTTCTATCCATTTGGCTAACAAATATTTTCTGCTTAGAACTGATGCGAAAGCTCTGGAAAAAGTTATAACTAAAGAAATAAAGAACCCAGAAGATGCAAAGTTCGCTAGGTGGCAAGCTCTGTTTGCATATTTTAATTTTAAGGTTGAACATATTAAGGGTTCTGAAAACTGTATTCCAGACTTTTTGAGCAGAGAATATCTCCAGCACCAAGAACAGAGAAATGACCTTCAAAAAGAAGAGATACATGTTATGGTCATTCTCACAGAATGGGATCAGGCCAACCAGAGAGAACAACTCAGATATATTTCAGATGAGGAATCATGGCCTGTTTATGCAGAAAAATGGAGGCCGACTTGGCAACTCCGAAATACACAAGTGCTTGATGCAAACCTTCAGAGTCATAATGATATTCAGCACTTTGTACCTGAAAGGAGAGTGTATCCTAAAGGGAGCCAATGGATACATGACATGATGTATTCACACAGCATGATGGCTTCCCATGAAGTAGAAAGGTCACTCTCACAAGATTTTTGGGATCTCTCCGTCATTTGTACTGGTGGACGAGATAGATCAAAAATCTATTACAAATCTTATACCATAAACAGGACAAGGAATCCTGGCCAGTATACATGTGGAAAATTTCAAACATGGCCAGATAATAATCCAAATCTCATTTTTCCTGATACTGTTTATGATTTTGCAGGATATAGAAGGCTGTGGTGGGACTTATTAAATAAAGATGGACGAGAGGAAACCCATTACACAAAATTGAAATTTGCTCCTACATGGATAAACTCAAGGGAACCTGCTGTACCTTGGTTATCTGACTGGTGGCATCATTATGGTGTCAGTCCATTCAGCATGGACCCAAATTATTATGAAACCTACTGTCATAGGTTTTGTACAGATTGTCTCGAAGGACCAGCCGGAGAATGCTTCCACTATCCCTGTGAGAAAGTAGGAGAAATTGCTGGACTAGAACTCAAAATGGTGAATCCTATTTTGAAGTCCTACATGCAAATGCACAATCAATGGCTTGTCATGACCAAGATCAAGCATCAAATCGTTCTCAACAAGCCCATGATCGTCCGGCGAATCTACACAAAGGATTGGGATGATGAGTTTTACGGAAGGCTAAGATATCCTGATGTTACAATTTTGGATTCCCCTGCAGCTGCTGCATCAACCAGTACAAGTGGGTCTCGGGAGCCCCACTGAAATCAAAGTATTCCCTTTGTACATGACCTAGTCACAGGTTAACAGTGACAGAGCTTTTTCTCGGAGGCTTTTCATCTGTCCGAAAAGTATCTCTACTGTAATAAATTTTTCTGTTTCCTCGTGGATCTTGTAGGTATCCACAGTGTACATCCACCCACTTTCACATGTTTGTGTCGGAAGGATCGAATCTCCGTGTGGACGTCCCTATTAGGGTTACCCAAAAACGATGATCCGCCTTCCAAGTGTCAAAAATCAGATGGTCCACAGGAATGCTTGTCCCCCTCTCCATTCTATATAAGGAGGGGTAAGGCTCATTTGAAACCATCGACATTTGGAGTTTGAGTCTTTTATTTTTGTGTGTTAAGAGTCTGAGTGATCTCTCCCTGCTCTGCGTCTGCGCAATTCTTGCGATCTGCTCGCATCACGGAGTTTTGACTTACAGTCCTTAGGAGAACTGAGAAGCCTACGGGTCTATGTGCTCGGCATAGATCAGAACCTAAAGTGGCTAGTTCTTTAGTTTGAGTCTGCATGTTAATGTTTGGTGTGTAAAACTCTGAGACAGAGTCTGTAATTTGGCCAGGAAGCCTCCGGTATCGATCACTCATTCGTGAGTATCATAAGTCCGGAAAAAGCCATTACAGTCAATCTCTGATACAGAGACTTGGATCCATAAAAGTCTGTAATATGATTGTGAAATCATTCTGCTATCAATAAAGAGAGAAGTTTTTCATTCCGCATTTAAATACTGCTACTCTGTGCATTTGTCATTTCTGCTTAGACACTATTTGTTCTTGAAATTTCGCCATAATTTCGCCAGGGGTTCGCGAAAACACTGAGGGACACCAAGGCTATGAAAAGGCGAGGGAAGCCGTGAGAAAAGCCGCTAGTTGTGTGAAGGTCAAGTAGGTTCGCACTGGGTTCACAGTTGGGTTCACATAAAGAGCAAAGGAGAAACTAAGCAAGGCCAAGTCTGTTGGTTGACAACAGCAAGCAAGCTTGTTAAGAAGCCTCTGCTAGAAAAAACACTGAGGGACGCCAATAAGTCGGATTCGCGTGGTTCAGTAAAAGGTCAGTATTTAAAATCCATCTCTCTTTAAAAATGGATTCATCTATGTCAAAATCAGTCTCTTTCAGAGAGCTAGAAGAGAAATATAGAGTTCAACAAAACCCATTACGGGATATGTTTGCTAGTAGTAGCAGTAGAGTAATAAATGAGTCTGATCATCTTTATGAAGAGGTCGAGCCCCAAGCTAGATGGGTTTTGCCCAGAATTTCCGCCTCTCAAGTCTATAGTGACCTAGGTGTTTGGCACCTCAAAGCAGCCACTAGGACCACCATCAAAGAGTCGGTCAGCGTTATAGAAGAAAATTCAGAACGTATGCAGTTAATTCCTATTATAAATCCCAAAGAACTCCAAGCCGAAGCTAGGAAGCTGGGAACCCAATTTTTACATTTGGGTTGTGTGCGTGTTGGTATTCATGCATTAGTACATCCGGGTGTTGATGCTTATGTGCTTGCAAGTGTCAGAGATTTGACGCACAATAAGTATACAGATTCTTTAATAGGAGGAATTGTTGCTCCATTATCTAATGGACCAGTGTGCTTTGATTGTTACCCAAACATCTCAGTATCAATCACAGATGAAACTTTGGCAGATATATTGCAACTTCAAATCCAAACCATGGGATTTTATATGAGGAAGAAAAGACAGAACATTGCCATACAGTTTCGCGGGTGTTTCCGCCATACCTCCACCATGTTTCCTGCAGTCCTCCATGCACCCAGTCGAGAGTCTAAAACCAGTGTTTTTGTCCTGACTGATCCCAAGAATCATAAAATAGAACATCAGGCCATTAAATGGGAAGATCTCACTTTCCCAGAACACTGGACAGTACCTAATCCCAAACCTCTCGATGTACAGAAAATAACCTCCACCAACATCAGAGAAAACCAATCCTCTGCTATTATGTCCTTTCCCCGAAGGTCAACCATTGACAGAAGAAGGATTGAGGAAGAATGTAAAAAGTCACCCAGATATATTTCACCATATTGTACAGATACTGGTTGTAGTTCTATTGTTTCAAATTGTAGTCATGTAGCTTTATTTGAATTTGCTCAGTTTGTAAATTATCAACCCCTGAGTGTCCAATGTCCACAATGCAGTCAGCATGTAAATTTGCAGAGTCTAGCCTTCACTGTTCTTCATAAGAACCATAATAATAGGACTGGTGAAGCCCCTCTTGCGTCTTCTACAAACCCATGTTCCAATCCTAAGTGCTCAGACATTTCGTTCCCTCATGAGGATGAGCATATTCTTATGATGCATCTTGTACCTACTCTAGAGGAAGAAGACCCAAGGCTAACCTCTATCTATATGAACATGAGACCTGCAGATAGCCCAAAGTATGGATTGGGTTACATTGAACAAGTTGATCAGTTCATCCCTGAATGTAGATTCAGAGATCTACCTCCAGGATGAAAGAAACCATCAGTGCCTGAAATTCATAAGTTCTATAACCTGATGGATGGCTGTCCAAAAAACCAGATCCCTGCTCAATGGATGAAGCAGATGATAAATTGGGATCTGTTCACCCATCCAGAGGCTGATGTGTTTGCAACATCTTTCCCTAAAGAAGAAAAGATGAAAATGGTTGCAGAATGGAAAGCCTACATGGAAGAAGAAAAGGTATGGATTTCATTTTATTCATGGAAAAAGAAAATGGAATCTGATGTAGTTATGATGGCAGATTCAATTACCTCTTCTTCACATTCCTAGACTGCACCAGATGGTAGTAAGATCGAGACCCATACTACTTACCCTCCTTTTAAGAGTATTGTCCTAGGTGAAGGACAAAGTTCTGCATCTTCGTTATTTACTTATTTATGTGGAATGTCTAGAACCAATCAAAATTTTCATCCCGTTTGACTTTATGGCTTCTACATCCGCGTCCAATGTAGCGTCCGTAAATTCCCCGTCATCCAACTCAGACGAAAACAACTGAAAATGACACTTCGTGCCCGACGCATCATCGTCTTACCAAAATTTTTAAAGATTGAAAGCCATAGTAACCTCTCCACAAATTCCACCAAGCAACCAACTCACAACTGTCTTCGATTCTTGTTTGCAATCTTTGGAATTTTATTATTATCTGGATACTTCTTGCAGAAGAAAGTTCCTAAGATTGTTCTTGATTTCGCACTTGACATGACATGCCTGTACTTCCAATATGACTTTGGTAGTTTGGACTTTGCCTTATAATCGTATGCCTGCAACATCTTTTTGTTGGAGAGAGAGGGCTTCCAACAAAATTCAACCATAAGTAAAATATGAAAAAAAAAAAACCATTTAGTGTAAAGTTAACATTATTTAAAATTTAGCAGGGATTTGTTGGAATCATAAATTTGAGTTGTGAACTCTCCACAATCCAAGTGAGCTCTGAATTTTTAGAAGTGTTGAATTCATATGTGTACTTAGAAACTCAATTTGAACAAGAGAGATAAATTCTCGTCAAAATTTTAAGACTTCTAACAATTAGACAATGTCCTCCTGATTTGGTGTGTTGTAATCTTCAAACTTCTCATAGTTAGACAATGGGTTGGGTTGTAAGCTGGTAGTTAAAGATTACTAATTTCATATTTTTTGGACATTTTATGAAAAAAATATTCTCCAATTTGTTTAAGAAGTCATTTATTAAATGGATCATATGCTCCAAAAATTTACCAATTTTAATAGTGAATTACATGTTTTTTTATTGAATATTCACCTACATTCTATATGTATGATTTTTCAAACTAGAATAGTCACCTACAATACTATATATAGGAAAAATATTAAATCCTTAAAAACTACACTATGTGGCATCACTATGTAATATCTCAAACCTTAAAAATTAAAATAGATCTAGCACACTTTAGTGTTCTAGTTAAATTTCTTGCAATCAAAACAATGAATACAATAGGATCTGGAAATATAGCCTTATTTCTATTAATAATGAAATGAAATAGTACATGCCCATACAAAAATATCACAGCCCCTGCAATGGTATGTACGACTGCTCATCAAAAGAGAAAAACAAATATTGAAGCACAATCGTGGACCCTGGATGGATCCACCAGAGAAATCATACCCGTGGGGTTTTCGTCCTGGGGATCAAACTAGAACCAACCACACCAAGTTCTCAAGAAAACACAATAAGATAGATAAACTAGATATGATCTCAATGCCTAGATCCTATCCCCTTTTATAGGCTTGATGGACTCTCTAGAAACCTTATTTTATTAATTTCCCTCAAAAAGCGAAGGAGAATGCCGTGGGAAGATACTATGGGTAAATACCACGGTAAATAAATACCATTTCCATAACTAGAAAACGGAATATTACACCGTCAAAAAGCGAAGGAGAATGTTGCGGGAAGATACCATGGGTAAATACCATGGGTAGATTCCATCCATTTTGTCCATATTAGAAAACAAAATATTACAAATCTTCCCCCCCAAAATATTGTTTGTCCTCAGCAGAACATATGCACATTGATACAAGGATACCATACAACCGAGTGTGATATTCCATGCCCCCATGCTAAATGATCTTGAGTGGATCCTTTGATACCTGGATCCCAAACAATCCTCTCGCCATTCTCAGCCTAATGGATTCTCCTAGATCCAAACGCCACCTAAGTCCCGAGATATGTGGGTTATGATACCATCTTAGTCTTCCATAACTTCCTGTGCTTAAGGGCCCAAGCTGCGATATGCCCTTCACTAAGAATATCCCATTAGTAGAGTTTCAACTCATAATATTTATCCAATCCATATTGTGGGAATGATATAATGCATAAAATGCATGTGCATGGAATAATTTTACTATGATGATATTTCCTGATGTTGAACTCATGCTGCTCCATTCGTTCACCCAACTTAATCCATTTGGACAACTCTGCCCTACTTTCCCTAATGTATAAAGGTGGGTGAGAAGTTACACAAGCCCTATCTATGTATTCTTGTAGAGGGCTATCCTGGAACTCCCAACTGTACTCCTCTGGTTGCCTTGTGAGGGACTTGAGACGTTCCTATACACTAGACAGCTTGGTTTATAACTCAACACATACCCCTATGAGCTCCTCAATTTTTTTGTTCTCATGTAAGACAATGTCTCAGGATATCCAGATTCTCTGCTTCAACAACATAAGATCTGTCTTGAAATTCTTGATCTTTTCCTGAAATTCCTCTACTAGAAATTTGGGTGCTATGTTGAATGCCTTTGTATCTTTATGCACCAGATGCTCACCTATCATAGCTCCAGCTTCAACCTTTCACCAACTCTCTAGAAATGGTCTATCCTACATACTACATTTGTCATGATGTCCCTCATGATTATGCTCATCATGATAGTTTTCCACTACTGACTCCTCACTTAAGTCTCCTTGAATTTCTTTTTCCTTGACCTCTCCACCTGTGGGGACAATTTGTTGTCCATCCTCTCTACTTGTCAAACATGGATGCATTGGTGAACTCTTATCTACAATTGATTTCTCATACTCTTCATGGATGTCCTCTTGGAGATCTATGGACGAAGTTGTACAAGAGTCTACCTTATCAATACCATTAGGTAGAATGTCTTTATGCATTTCCCAATGCTTGTCATCCTAGAAGTCTCCCTGAATAATATCATGTTGTTGCTCACCATCCTGGAAATCTATAGAAGACTTCGTAGGATCTATAGGAATCTCCTCTTGTTTTTTCCTTATTGACTCCTTCCTATCTCTTAGACATGAATTATTAGGTTCCCAAGGTCCCTTGTAAATAAATCATAGTCCTCTCCTCCTTAGTTCATTCTTGTTGTAGTTTTTGTTCTCGCTCCCTCCATCAATCCTTCTCAAATACTTCTTAGTCAGCACCCTTATGAGAAATTTTGTGTTTCTGGTGATACCAATGGTTCCTTCCTCTAAATGGTCAACAATTTGGATCATAGTATATTTCAGATGTCGACATACATGGACACGATATTTTGCATGCTAAACAAGAATGTGCCAAAGCTAAACTTTTCCATCAATTCTAGTATTTTGTGTTGCTTTTAAAAGGTAGGAAGCATGATGTTGTTCAAATCTTAAAGGGATTATACTATTAGCTACAATATCTCCCTCATGATATCATTTTTGTAATGTGGTAGTGGTGATGTTAAAGCTTTGATCCTGCTGAGACAAGAGGCAATTGTGATTCTCACCTTTTCACAAGAATGCTCCAAGAACACGCGTTGTATCAAATCAATCATTGATGGCTTCAAGGCCCAACCTGAAATTTTCAAATATGATTTCTTTATTAGTGACAAAGCCATATATAATGTGTCCAACCATAAGAGTACATCTTTGGACATTGTATACTGCAATTTGGATCCAATTCCAAAGAGACACTTTCTTTTTACGTCTTCCTTCTGGGTATCCTTAGACTGCTGAAGGATATCATGGACCTTCTCAGAGAAAGGCCAGTTGTTCTGCTCTTGATTCTGATCTATAAGTTGTTTTCCTTTTTGATCCGCATAAGTATTGTAGCCTAGAGGACCGACTGATGTATTACCATGTTGGTTCCTGAGGTGCTTCCAAAAGTAAAATGATGACATCTTCTCTCTTCGAATTTCTTCCCTCCTCCTCTTCTTCTCCCCTTTCTTTCTCTCTCTTTTTTTTATATATATTTATATCATTTATTTGAGTATTCCTAAAAATGTGGCAATTAACTCAATAAAAATGCTTTTCAAAATGAAAATATTGAGCTCGAATATATGTGGAGTAAACCAATATTAGTGGGATTAACTTGTCTAGAAGAGGGTTGAATCTTTAACTCGAAATTCAAAGAACACATGTGAGAAGCACAGAAGTATAAAAAGCTAAACGATTTCTATTTGATGACTTGGAAGTCTTCTTAGTGTTGCAATTCCATCAAGACCTTCATTCCAGAATTATATTGCTTATAAGGTAGCATTATTATTATGAGTATATCGGATCTCTTGTAGCCATATTCAAATTGCCACAACTTTATATTTTCGCACTCAATACCAGATCTCACACACACATAATTTAACCAGTGTTCGCACAGGTATCTACCCCTCCGTCAATATGATTGTCATATCTGATCTGGAGAGATGAAACGACACTTGGAATTCCAACTCTCTTTTGATCAATGTGACAATGATCATATGTAATATCATAGAGAATTGGTTGCGATATGGTCACTATCGTAGTCTTGGAAATTACTCTGGTGGATCAGATTAATGTGTGTCCCTCTAATGGTATCACAACCTTGGAGCTCCTACTTAGCAGTTCGGAAACTTAATAATCCACTAGTGCAGACCCTTCTTGCAACAACAACAAGGATGTTGATCGCCTTCACAGCTCTCCAGTACATCTGACCTGTGGCCTTGGAACTCTGCTTACATGCCTATAGGTCCTTCAGGGGATTGAGAGGGGGATCGATTAACCCCTCGGACAGTGCTATCCTTCAACTACGATATAGCAGTTCCTATGTAGCGATGGCTCACAACTCCCTCTTGTGGAATATTGTAACTAGGTTCGGCCTTCATAAATTGTATTTGATTCAATATTTATTGTACTTGTCAAGAGAATAAAGGAAAGAATTTATACTATCATTTATTTTATTATTAAATGACTTATTAAAGCATGTGTTTCATGCAGGGGTCATATTTAGGTTAAGTTCCCCTTTGTGGACTTATAGATTAGTCATTATAGATTTAAATTGATCCATTCTGAGCTTTTGAATCATGTAATTAGGTCAAGTATTGAGTCAAATATGGTTTATGAAGCCTCCACATCAAGCCAACCTTAAAGTGATCCATTCAACCTCAATTATAGTAACTTGAACCCATCATAAGTCTATAAATATAGGGAGATCGAATTCATTTGGAGACATATCACTCACTCACATAAATTCCATATCTTTTGTTGCATCAGAGAAAAGTGAAAAGTGAAGGAAGAGGTATTTTGGAGTGTGGTTTTGGAAAAGCTAAAGGAGTTGAAGAAAATCAAAATTTTGGTTCTACTCTCTCTCTCTCACGTGTTATAGTTTGGAAGATCGAAGTTCTCCATCATCTACAACATCAGTTGCTACATCAGGTCCTGTTAGTTGCTGCTTCCAAGAGAAGAAGAGGTCGAAGTTGATTTTGTTGGATGTTGCTGCATTAAGAGGTTGTATTGGGTCAAAATCAAACTCCTAGAAGCAAGATAAAAATATTTCCCTCAATATTGAAGTTCCAGAAGCAAGGTCGAAGTTCCAGGTCCAAGAAACTACTACATAGTGCTGCTATTATTGTTGTTGTTATTAGATGTAAGAAGGATCAAAAGGAAGGCTGATTTGGTGTGGAGGAAGTCCGAGTCAAGGTCTAGAGTCTCAAGAATCACTATTAAAGGAACAATTACTAATTGGGTTTTCCCTGAGAGTGGGGTTTTTCCCTAGCTAATGGCCTACATTTTGTGTCCTTGAGCTATGTGCATTTTCTTTGATATTTTCTTGATGAACTAATAAGAAAATAAAGAAGAACATAATAAGAAATAAAGAACATCACAAGTAAATAATCAATAATAAGAGAATATTCTTTCCTTTATGATTCTCTAACATGGAATCAGATCTTTATTGAAAGAAGAAGGAAAAGGAAGTCTCAAGAATTTGATCAAGGAGATATAAGAAGTTCACTAAAGGAAACTCTTTAAGGAAATAAGCCTTTACTACCTTCAAGGAAGATGTCTATCACTATCAAGGGAGAAAAAAAGCTTGAAGGAACTTCTAAATACATATATTGAAAAAAGAGGATTGACCTCCTCCTGTAAAAGAACAAGGTTTTAGACTTGGTGAAAGGAAAAGTGAAGAAGCCCACAAAAGGATCAAGTGATGCTGATGAGGTAAAATTTAGAGAATTGGAATTAGTGGCAATGAATTTTATGGTTGAAATCATAAAGGAAAATCTTGTCCCCTTAATTGAAAACATTGATTCATGCCCAAGAAATATATGATGCCCTGTCAAAACTGTTTACCACCAAGAATATTGGAAAGATGGAAAGCCTAAAAAATGAACTAAGGATGACTAAGATGACCAAGGAGGATACCATATCTACTTTCTTTGTGAATATAGCAAGAATAAGATATGAAATTCTTTCCATCGATGCAATAGTGTCAAATAAAGAACTTGTGATCACATCCATACTAGGGCTACCACATACTTGGGGTGCATTTGTCGCAGATCTCAATAGCTGGAAATAAAATCCCACCTTTGAGGAACTATGGACAACCCGTTGTCAACAAGAGTTGAGAATCTCAATGGTATCCAACAATGAAGAAGTATCAAATGCCTATGTTGCTCATCAAAAGGGAAACTTCAAGAAGAAAGGGCCAAGGAACAAGGTTGATATGTCCAAGATTGAATGCTATCATCATCACAAAATGGGACATTGTAGAAGTCGGTGTCCCAATAATATGAGAAGTAAGAAAAGAGAAAGAGAAAATGTGGCTGGAGAATTACCCTCTCCCAAGAAATCAAAGACTGAAAAGAATGACATAAGGGACTTACATTACTAAGACCTTTTCTCCTAGCTTTAGATATTTCATTTGTATATTTTAGATAAATAGGTTTAACATATTTTGGAAAGACATTTTTCTTGTTTTATAAGTTTTTCGGTTTCCCTCAAAGCATTGGAGGGAGCCTACAACAAATATTCAAGTATCTCATTCCCTCTCTATTTATTTTCATGTACTTATTAAACTTTTTGTTTATATTAAATACTAATCACTTGTCTACCTCTATTTCCTTATCTAGGAATTAACTTGCTTAAGAATTATGGAAGAATGCCTCAAGGATTAAGAAGGAAGCCCTCACTAGACAAAGCATTGGAATCAAAAGGTTTGTCAAAGAATCAAAGGTATGTCTTAGATTATAAAGTCTTTTTATTCCTTTTTGTTATATCCATTCTGCATTACTAAATGTTGTTGTGTTTAGCTATCATGAATCTTAAAAAATTCTTGTTTGGGATGATTCATCATCTGATGAATCTACCCACCTTATATACCTCGAATTGTCTAAATAGAACCCTAAAAAGGTTCTCTAGAAACCCTAATAAGGGCATGTTGATAATGTGTGAAACCCTAAACCTACTTAGGGTTATTAATGAAGAAATTGATGTACTAATTGATATAATGATAATGTTGTGTTTGGGATTTTGATATGATCATGGAAGCGGTAACCAATTAGGGTTGAAATGACTTTTCTCAAAATATCGAACCTTTGAAGTCTTAATAGAATAAGGGTTTGCTTTGATATGAACTGAAACCCTAGGTTTTGGTTAGGTTTACAAGAAAAATGCTTGTTATAAAAGTTGTAGGAAGGAAACCCCAGGTATATATTTCTTTGATTGAGTTCATAGCTTAGTTTAGGTCAATATATGTCTCATATATTAAATATTTCCTAATCATATGATATGCTTATACATGATCAAAATATCCTAGATATATGTGTTGATCAAATTTCTAATGGACATAAGTTCTAGGGTTTGGAAACAAGCTCTAGTCAAAGGTTGAAGGTCTTGGATAAGGATTGAAGAATCTAGGATTTTACATCTAAGCTCTAGTAATGGTTAAAGTCTCTAGTATCTATCTATATAATGTTTACTGAGAATTTATAGATGGAATATCTAGGGTTTACATCAAACCCTAGTAGAAGTTGTTTATGATGTATTCTATTTTGATTGAAATCTAGGGTTTACATCAAACCCTAGTAAATGTTATTCATGTTGGATTTGACTTGATTGAATGAAATATAGGGTTTACATAAAACTCTAGTAGATATTATATCATATGGTTTCCGATTGTTATATAATATTCTGTTATTTTATTAGGGTTTCTATCAAACTTGAGCTATATAATTGATCCAGGTGGCTCCAAACACCCTTGGGAGACCAAGAGGGATGATGATAGGTAAGAATTCAAAATGGTCAGATGACTCTTGAAATATGTTCAGATTGAAGTACTTGTCGACCTGATTCTAATGGTGCAAACGGATCTCAAATCCGAGCCCATGTGGAGAAGTTAGAGGAAGTCAATTTTTTGGTCAAAGTTGGGCAGTGGGCCAAGTTTTAATATCCCACAAGTTCACCATCAATCGACAGGGAACCCAACTCCCAAAAATGGGCGAAATCATGGCCTCTTTGATTTTCCCAATAACCCTTATTTTCGTTAAAACAAAAAATGTACAATTTGTATTAAAAAACAAAAAAATATATTAAATAAGGGGTGGCAGGCCATGACCCCTGCGACCCCCATCAGACCCTTAATACAATGACAAAAATTAAAAAAAAAAATGTTTGGGTAGGCAGGCCATGACCCCCGTCGAACTCCAGAGTTGGATCCACAATACAACAATACATATATATTATATTGAAACTAGTGAAACCAGGAGGTAACTCCTCAAAATCTGAATGTGTATTAGCTGAAGAATGCACATGGATTTATACATGGAGGTGAGGCTATTGAGATTCATCTCCCAATGACTCTTGGCCTTCCTTATTTCCTAATATTAATTAATATACAATATTAAATATGCACACCCATCCATAGGATTAGGTGTCAACATTCCCCCTTTAATCCGAAGGGATGTTGGTGAGTCCAAGCATCGATCTGAACTTTTCAAACTTTTCTCTTCCAAGTGCTTTGGTGAAGATGTCAGCAGTTTGCTCATTTGTGGAACAATGATGTAGATGGATGGTTTTGGCCCGAACATGATGTCGAATGAGATGGTACTTTGTATTGATGTGCTTTGTTCGATCATGGAACTTTGGGTTCTTGGCCAACTTTATTGCAGAAGTGTTGTCGATCATGAGTGGAGTGGAATACATTTGTTTCATTTGCAAATCTTCCAGGATTTTCCGGAGCCACACAATTTCCTTTGTTGCTTCAGCTGCTGCCACATATTCTGCCTCGGTCGTGGAATCTGCTGGAACTGACTGTTTGCGTGATCTCCATGAGACGGCTCCTGATCCAAGACTCATGGTGTAACCTGTAGTAGACACCCCTGTTTCTTTGTCGCCATCAAAGTCTGAATCAGAGTATCCGATCAAGCTGAAGTCGCCTACCTGTGTATATTTGAGTCCAAAGTCTCGAGTCCCCTTCAAGTACCTTAGCACTCTTTTTGCAGCAGACCAATGTCCTTCACAAGGTTTTTGCATGAACCTTGAGAGGATTCCAACAGCAAATGAAATGTCAGGTCTGGTGGTGTTCAGATAGATAAGACTTCCTACAAGCTGTCTATACTTAGTTGCATCCTCAAATTCCTTCCCTTCAATAGATGTGAGCTTCAAGTTTTGTTCCATTGGAGTGCTTAAGGGATTACAGTCATCCATGCCAAATTTGTTCAAGAGATCTCCAGTGTACTTCTTCTGAGAAAGAAATATGAATTTAGGATGTTGAATTACTTCAATACCCAAATAGTAATGAACATGACCCAAATCAGTCATTTCAAAACCTTTCTTCAACTCTTTCTTCATGGATTCAATATAGCTCTCATTGTTTCCTGTTATCAAAAGATCATCTACATATACCACAAGATATACAACTTTTTTTCCAACTTTCTTAACAAACAAAGTTGCATCATCAAGATCAAAGTGTTTGAAATCAAGTTTCAGAAGATGCTCGGTCAATTTCTCATACCAGGCTCGTGGTGCTTGCTTGAGGCCACACAAGGATTTTACAAGTTTGCAAACTTTGTGTTCTTGACCCTTTATCACAAATCCTTCTGGCTGGGACATATAAACTTTCTCCTTTAGATCTCCATTCAAGAAGGTTGTTTTTACATCCATCTGATGGACTTTCCATCCATTCTGAGCTACTAAGGCAAAGAGAGTCTGGATGGTGGTCCATTTTGCTGTGGGAGAAAAAGTTTCTTCATAATCGACTCCTTCTTTTTGTGCGAATCCTTTTGCCACAAGCCTGGCCTTGTGCTTGTCAAGTGAGCCGTCTTCTTTGTACTTGTTCTTGTAGACCCACTTACAGCCAATTGGTTTCGTTCCCAAAGGCGGATTAACCAGCTTCCAAGTGCCATTCTTTATCAAGGCATCATACTCCTTCTGCATCGCTTCTTTCCATTCATCATGAGAAGTGGCTTCTTTGAAGGAAGTTGGTTCATGATCTGTAGACAAACTCAATTCACAGTTATAAGCAATATCCATATCAACAGGGGAATCAAAATTATCTACATCACCTTCGATCTCTTGAGTGGAACTTCTTGTTCCTGTTTTTCCAACCTCATCAGGATGAACATCCTCCAGTGTCTTTGTCAGCCATTTGGGGGGACCTTTCTGAGATGGCCCTGGCTGGTCACTTGACCGAGTTGGGATTGATTCAAGATTCAATCTCCCAATTCTGTCAATCACATCATCCAATGTGTCATCCGTGGTTGTTTCTTCATGTGGGGGAGAGTGTGGTTCAGGAAATGATTCCACAGTTTGATTCAATATCGGAATCCCCCCTTCAAGGTGTGGAATCACATTATCAAATTCTTGGAAAGACTTTTCATGTGTGAATCTATCCAGGCGATCAAGTTGCCGCTCAACAACCTTGTCACTCTTGGAAGATTCAAGAAATATGACATCTCTTGCTATTACAAACTTCTTATTTGTTTCATCATAGAGACGATATCCTTTGGAGGTATTGGAATACCCCAAGAAGATACATTTTCTACTTCTAGCACCAAGTTTCTTCCTTTGACCCTTGGGTATCAAGGCATAACAAGTGGACCCAAAGACCCTGAAATGCTTTATCGAAGGAATGTGGCCATGCCACATTTCAAAAGGAGTTTTGTTTCTAATTTCACTTGAAGGACACCTATTCTTTATGTAAACAGCACATAGAACTGCATCAGCCCAAAACATCAATTTCACATTCTTGAAAAATAACATGGAGCGAACCATATTTAAAATAGTTCTATTCATTCTTTCAGCTACACCGTTCTGTTGTGGATTATATGGCACAGTTGTTTGATGTTTGATTCCATGTTGACGAAGATAATTTTCAAATTCGTTTGAAGTGTATTCTTTTCCATTATCAGTACGTAGAGAGCCAATATGTGTTTGTGCATCATTTTTAATCCATGCATGAAAATTATTGAAAGTTTGAAAAGCATCAGACTTATTCTTCAGTAAGTAAATCCAACACATTCTGGTGTAGTCATCAATAAATGTCATCATGTATTTGTTTCCATTTGCAGAAGCAATAGGCATAGGGCCACATAAATCTGAATGAACAAGTTCAAGTTTTCTATGTGCTCTCGAGTGTGAATCATGAAATAGCTGTTTGCTATGCTTTCCTAGAATACAAGCATCACATTCCTTAGGTTTTCTAGGAATTGTAGGCAGTCCATCAACACCATTTTTCTTCAACAAACGAAGGCTGTCATAGTTTAAGTGTCCAAATCTAGCATGCCATAAAAGACTTGATGGAAATGTACCTTCATCATGATGTGAACTAAATGCAAAGTTTTGAGCATGAGCAGATGAACCTTTCAGCTTCAAGAGTCTCCCTTCTTCTATTCCCTCCATGACAAGTGAGTGATCTGATGCTTTTCTAACCTCTGCCTTGCCATCAAACAAGTGAACTGAGTGTCCTTGCTGCCGGATTTCAACCAGGGACAACAAGTTTCTCTTCAACTCAGGGAGGTATAGAACCTCATGTAGGATATGATCAGGAAGACCAGGCAGTTTAAGCCTGACTGTGCCAAGCCCTGATGGCTTGAGTTTGGATTTATCTGCGAAATATACTGCTCCATCAACTTTGTCAGTGAATTCTTCAAAAAAATATTTTCTAAATGTCATGTGACATGTTGCTCCTAAATCTAGCAACCAATCATCTCTCCATGAAGTAAATGAAACATCAAATAGGTTTTCAGTTACTCCATTGTTACAATGTGCTAGAACAGAATGAGCTGATTCAGCTGGTTTACCTTTGTCTTTGTCATTAGTTTTACCTTTGTCTTGATTTCTTTGCTGCTGAGCTTTAAATTGTCTGCCCCCCTTTTCTCTGAAGTTTCTTCTTTGTCTTCTGCCTTCTCTTCCTCTGGATGAACCTGAAGCATGTCTCTTTTCTCTCTGTGCCAAGTAGGTAGCCTCTTTAGAAGATGAAGGGACTGTCATCTTCTTTTGAAGGAGGAGAGAAAAAAACTTTGCTGGAAAAAATCAAGAGCAGTACTTTCATGAAATCTTCAACTCTTGAAATCGCTTTCTAATTAAAGGGGCAAAAAACTCTGGCTTTCGGAAAATACTCGATTTTAAAAACTCTTTTCTAAACACTCGAATTTAAAAAACACAAGCTTTAAGCTAAAAAAAACTGAATTTCCGCACCAAAAAATATATATGTATTTCTTGTTTTGTTTGGAAAAAATTTGTATGGAGGTCGATATGAATGTATGTGATATGAATGGTGGAGGGGCTGTATAATAAAAAAGTGGTAATGTGGGGAATGTGGTGGGAGTTGAAATAGTGGTATTGTATAATGAATGGAGGCGGAAATAAGAGAAGCTGGATTTGTATATATAAAAGAAGCGTATGGTATATATGGAATGAAAGTGTTAAATATAATGGACAACGTTTCACAATACAACGCATTTCATGTAATCAATACAACGCATACCATGTAAGACACAACACATACCATGTAAAGACAATACAACGCATACCATGTATGTGAGAGCGGTATTTAAAATTGGAAAGGGGCGGAAATATATGGGATATGGGGATTACAAAAGTAATGGGAAATGGTATTAAAACAAATATGAATGGGAAATGGTATTTAAAAAATATGAACGGGAAATGGTATACCATACGACTGTCATATGCCAATACGACTGTCATATGTCAATACGTAAGGGAAATGGTATTAAAAAATGTCAATACGATATATATCAATGCCGCTGTAATGGGAGGGCAGCGTATTCCACTGTGGAGATAGGGAGCGGTATATATCAATGCCGCTGTAATGGGAGGGCAGCGTATTCCACTGTGGAGATAGGGAGCGGTATATATGACAGTGGGAGGGCGGTAATAATATATATGACAGGCGGAGGTATTATAAACTGAACCAGCGTAGAGGGGATGGTCGAGAGGCGCAGGTGAAGTGTATTGACCGGTTGTAACGCCAACAGCCAGAAGGTAACTTGTATTGTGCGTTGTATTGTGGATTGCAGAGCCGACGTTTGAGAAAGGGGCATAGACAGCGTGGTATTATATGGAGTGATAGCGCATATGATATAACACTGTATGGGCAAACAAGGTATATAAACTTCATCCCCGTATATAAACTATGACAAGATGATAGTTACCATGTAAATGAGGCAAAAGGCAGAGGGCGAGGCAAGGAGAGGAGGCGTAGAGTTGAGAGCACAGAGAGTATGTGTTGAAATGAGGGGAGAGGGGTAGGACGAGTAACATAGGGAATGCGTGAGGCGGAACGTATGGGAATGCAGTGGACTGTAGCAGTCGAGGGGCTTAGAACAGTGAGAGAGAGGGCGCAGAATAGTGAGGGAGAGGGCGCAGAGTAGTGAGGGAGAGGGAGGTGAGTCGATGGAGAATGGAGGATGATGGAGAATGGAGAATGGAGGAGGCCCAAAGGCCGTTACAAAAAAAAAAAAATTGAAATGGAATCTTGCAGAGCGACAGAGCTTGTAATTTGCATAATGACAGAGGAGCCTGCAATCTTCAGGAGCTACAGGAGCTGGAGCTGCAAATGTCAGGGTTATATAGGGAAAAAAAAATGTAGAATAACAGTCTAGTAATTAAGAGCAGCAAAAACTATTAATAAAAAAAGACTGAGCAAAGGAGAGGGAGTTACACCACAGGCAGAAATGCCAATAGTGGAGCTGGCTCTGATACCACGTCAAACCTGGAGGTAACTCCTCAAAATCAGAATGCGTATTAGCTGAAGAATGCACATGGATTTATACATGGAGGTGAGGCTATTGGGATTCATCTCCCAATGACTCTTGGCCTTTCTTATTTCCTAATATTAATTAATATACAATATTAAATATGCACACCCATCCATAGGATTAGTGTCAATGTTAAAAAACGACATGTGGGAGGGCGAGCCACCTCCAGTGGACCCGACCCACGACACCCCACGTCAAATATAACATAACAACTAGAGCGAGTGGGAGTTGAACCCACGATTGGCAGACCAGCCTCGGCCACGCGGCGGCTTCACGGAAAATGCGCCAACGAACCAACCCATTCCAAACCATAATCAATGCCACCACCAACCATTACCATAGTTAATACATTAAAATGGTGGTAAAAAAGATTTATGTGCAGACTTTTGAGGGAGGCAGGATTTGGTCCCCAACCTCCCCTTAACCACTCACTATTTCTGTCATTTTACCAGTGCACCCAAGCAGACCAGGTACAAGAAGGCACACAGTTCGAGGCAGTGGAACCCTAAGCTATTTAGGGAGGCAGTGGAACCATGATCTAAGCCACATTTTCAGAGGGCCCGAAATGGTCCAGTGTCCAAATTGGGAAAATTTTGTATGATTATACACCTCTCAGCAATAGGAATCTGATGGTGTTGTCCATTTCTACAACAAAGGTCTCCATTTTTCGGGCATTCTCCAGATTGGAGGTATAAGGGTCCTTTATGTAATCTTTCTTGTACTTCTTCTTATTCTTGCCACTTAATGAATGAAGGCCTCCCCACTATTGAGAAGGCCCCAGAGACGTAGTCTGAATTGGACAAACTCCGTAATCAATTTTTGGTGTCTTGGTCTCATGCGTGTCATGGTCTCTTTATTTCTTCATTTTATGTTCTTATGATTCATGGTTTTAAATGCTCTATTATATGTAATTATTTAATGCATCTATAAGAAAAAGATCTTGGATCAAGTGGTATCAGAGTAGGTCTTTGTCGATGTGAATTGCATGACTATAAGCTAACCAGAAAAAAGTTGCAAAGAGGCGAAGGAAATCTTAAGTCTTTTGATCCTGAAGCAGGATGTGCGTGACGAAGAAGAAACATGGCAAATGAGGAAGCTCGTTGGGAAGAAGAGCAGAATTACCGCAGGGCATTCTACAACATGGTGGAGAAAGTAAACAAACTATTTGCAGAGTATGAGAAGAATTTCAAGCCCGAGAAGAAAAATGCATGTTAGCACTGAAAATGTTAATGGTGTAATAGCCATTGTGTCACTGTTTTCAAATTTTTTAAAATGTCATAGTCCATGTCCAAAGTTTGAATCATTTCCAACCAAGGTTAAAAAGAGTCACAACATCAAGGTATTTTTAAGTGAATAGGTGTCATAGTGTTTTAGAGTCCTAAAATAAGTTAAAATCACTATTTTGACTTATGTTAGTGTCAAAGGTCAGTCGTTGTTTGGGTAATAAAGTTGCAGTCCTCTAGTCTGGAATAATAGCTACTTTTGTTGCGATTTCATTGTCAAAACATTAATGCAGTTAAGGGCAGCTATTTCTTAGAAATCAAAGTTATATATTTCACACAGTGAAAAGCACAACTATTTCACTGAGATTTTGGTTATCTCATTTCAGAGGTAAGGAAAATTGTTCATCAAGTATATAGGAGTAGCAGAGAATGTTTTAATGGCAAGGATCATTCATATTTGAATATCATTTGAAGACCCCTATGCTATGAATATAATTATTCTTTTAATTAAGATTAATTATTATTCGATCCAAGGGGATTATTATTAATGAAGGGTTAACTTACCTAGGCTTCTAACCTCTAGCTATTTCACCTAAGACAAGTATAAAGCATGGTACGAGGAATCTAGCATTAATGATAAGGTGGAGTGTGAAGCTAAGTGGGATGACTTGGCACTGGTTTTTGAATTATTTCAAAAGCATGTCATTACTCCATTTCATAATTGCAAGCGCGAAATTAGAGAAGAGAGCTTAGTGATCACTCAACCTAAGGCCTCTGTGCATGCTACAGATAAACAAAGACCAGTCCTCCAGTAAGCAGTCTCAGGTTTCAAAGCAGGCAAATCGAAGCTTCGTCGACAGTGTTGGAGCCAGAGTTCAACAGTTGTATTCATGAGTAGTTTAGCTGTCAAAAATGGGGAAATGAGGAAATGTAAATAAGATATAGCCTACTAACACAATATTTGTGGATGTGAGGGAAAAATCAAAATTCAAATCTGCAGGTTGGTGTAAATTCCTGCAAAAGTTTTCTGGGGAGAATGTGGCTCTAGCTCAAGCTTTCACTGAGTCTTTTGATGGATAAAATTTTAAGTTAGGCAGCAAAACATTCAACATATCTGAGGCTATCATAGCCCGTGCAACCCAGACTTCTGCAACTGGTGAACGTTGGTATAAAAGAAAAGCGCTGCTTGAAGAAGTAAGTTCTTACCTTAAGCTCGAATATGCTGATATGAAATGCAATACAACTGCTCACATTTCTTGTTTTAAAGCTGAGTGGCAGCATGTTATTACCTCAGTCTAGAAATACATCACATGCGAAGGGAGGTTTTATTCTATTCATCATTATTAGTTGAGATTCCTAGACCACGTCTCAGGAGAGAAACCTCTGAACCTACCCTATTTTATGTATAAATCTCTGCTTAAAATGTCCCTCAAGCTACAGAAAATTCCAAACTACTCCTTCAATAATTTGTATCACAGAGGGCTGATTAAAATTTTAGTTGTCTATCATCTCAAAAATAAGAAAGTTATTTGGGATAGGTTTTTAAGAGAGGAAGGGTTTGGCAGCATTAATTCCAGAAGAAAGGTAGGGAGACCAAAGAAGAAAGGCATACATGAGAAAACCAATGCTGCCCCTGTTTCACACAACCCACCATCTTCCTCTGTACATTCAACAATATTCTTTCAAATAAAACCTACCTCTATCTCAGCCAAAAGGGTAACCATAAGCTCAAGTAGAAAGGTTGCAAACCCTACTCCTACACCAACAGTATCACCAGTTGATGAAGTTTATGTCAATAACTCACCTAGGGAACCCCAAACCCTAAGGTCTTTCATGGATGAATACAAGAATAAGCTCCAATAGAAAAATGTAAGGTCTCCTAAGAAGCCTATGTCAAAGAACAAAGAAAAAATTGCCTCTTCTACATGAAGCTAGCCTAAGAAGAAACTTTTCATGGTAGAAGAACTAGTGGAAGTCAACATTGGTCTTCTTCCACCTAAGCCTGTTTTCTCACCAGTGGAAGTCAACCCTGGTTGAAAAGTTCAAGCCAAGTTCTTGAGTCATTTCATCAAGTGCAGCTAAGTAGTGGCACATCTCTCACTGAGTCCGCCCTCTCACATGTTTTTATTTCTCTCAGTAAAGGCATATAGAAAATGACAGAGCCTACCATAGAAGAAGAGCCTACCTTGGCTAAATTAGTATCCTCCATTTGTTCTTCGATCAAGAAGAAGAAGAAAAATGAGATACATTCATATTCCTCATTTGAAGAAAGTAGTGACCCTGAGTACACAAAGTTAGAATATGAGGAGGCAGAGTCTAGTAAATTTATACATTGAGGAAAGAGGTCCAAATTCATCCCTAATCCTTATGTCAAAAGACCTCATACTATACCAAGAAACAAACTCAGGCTAAACAAGTTGATTTCCAATCCTAAATCGAGGGATGAAATTATCAACATTGAAGAAATCCCAGAAGACAAAATTGAAATGAAGAAGAAAGCTCAGTAAAAGAGCCAAGAACAGAAAAAGAGGTTTGATAAAAGGGTAACTAAAGCAGAAGCCATTAGAATATTTGCTTCTATTCGGTACCTTTGATGAATGAAGAACAAGGTTGACTTGGAGAAGAATTTTTGGCTAAATGTTCCATGTTTTCCGGATATAGTTACCTTTTCTACAAAGGTAGAAATTATTTTGAAATATCAGCATGTGATGGAAATGGGCTACTTTTTTCTTTGAATCATGATGGTGACATTAAATAGATGAAGTGGAGAGGTTATTCAATTGCAATGGATGCTGCCAAGTGTCTTGTATAAATCCTTCTCCAAAATACCATGGTTCTTTTTTGCACATTTAAAAGGAGACAACCACATGTCACTCTCACTGTTTTTACACTTTTTGCTGAAGATTGGTTGCACTAAAACATGAGAGTGGTCCTCGAATAGGTTTCCATCTCATACAACCATTTCAGAGTGACAACCTTCATGATGCCTTCATGATGTTTATCTTGTTTTTAATATAGCACTTTGTAATTAAGATTAAGGGATAAGCCACACCTCTTACACGAGGATTTAATGACTTTTAAAACAAATTTACCTTTTTCTGTGGAATATGACAGTATCATATTTTGTATATATATGCCAACTTATATGAAGTCAAGGTTCATGGTTTTATAATTTAACTCATATGACCTATAATATTTTTTGGAATGAAATGGAATGATACTACTCATGACTTATTATCAATTTGCTGTGTGTATTGTCTACCTTACTTGTGTTTCCATATCTACCCTCTTTCAGTTTCAGCTTGCAAACCAATATGTTGTTATGTATACTTGTGATTCTCTTAAACATGCTATGTGTTTTATCAGTTTTTGTAATTATCACATAGTGAGTATTCTTGGTAAAATATATTTTGTAATAGTGGAAGAGCATCATTCATGATAGTTATTATTCATGATATTTAAATGAGAATCTTATCAGACTAGTAATAGATTTCTCTTAATGGAATATTATCAAACTGCTACTTTGTGAATTTCTACTAAATGCAGTAGATTTATGTTTCACAGACCTACTGTTTCCTCATATCTCACAATTTCCTCTCCTCATAGGCTACAAACTTGCACTCTGCTACCACATCATATTCCAATACCCTCATTAGTAGAACTCTGGATTTGACTGAAATATCTTTTCAGTGAATCAGATTTTATACCATCTACCAATCCCAAGTGTTGATTCCAATTCCAACATCTTTTGGTGCGTCTATCGTGAGATGAAGGCCTTGTAACGAAGTATTATCCCAAGCCTATTGTTATGAATTTTTGATAATAAGTTCTTGATGGTGAACAAGAGTTGGTGACCTAAAGAATACTGCAAATTTTTTCACCTGGCGACTCCACAAAGAGGAAGAGGGGTTTCAAGACCTCCTTCTACAAGGAGGAATCAAAGATCTCCATCTGTGACTCCAGTTGTTGACCCAGAGAAAATCATCAAAGATGATAAAGGAAAAAGGAGATCAGTTGAAGCCACATCTCAGTTAGTGAAGAAGGCACACAAAAGTACATTCTAAAGCAAAAGGTACCTTCATCTACTTTAGAATCTAAAGAGGTTTTAGTTTCAAAAAATTCTGCTGAAAAATCTCAAGTTGAAGCTACTCCTCTAGAAAATAAAGTGGATGTTGTTAACCTAGGCTCAGCTGAAATTTTTCCTTATTCATCACCTAGTAAATATGAAATAAGTATTGTTCTAGTCAAAGAGGAAAAAACTGAATTTCTAAGTGTTGATAAGAAATCAGAAGAGTTTGTGCTGACTGAAGGGGAATTAGAACAAGTATTGGCTATTAAACCTTTTCTTGAGAGGGATGTTTTGACTGAATAAGAGTTCAAGACTATCTTAAATTTCCTTCAATCTCATCCTGAATACCAGTTTCTTATCACCCCTCAGCAAGAGTATTTTCATTTTTCTCCAAATCCAGATGTTGGGTCATCTTCCTCTCATCCACTTGAAGAGTTTGTACCTAAAGGTCTTACTTTTAACTTATCTAATTTCCTTCCTTACAAAAATGAAGTTGAATTAACTCCATCCCCTTAAGGGGCAACTTTAGATTCTGATTCTTCTACTGAAGAGGAGAAGTCAAGACATCTTCTCTTAATATTTTTGAAAACCCACTCTTTTTAGTTCCAAAGCCTGAAAAATCAGCTCAAGATCCCCAATTTTTTGTTGTCCTAAATCAGAATCAGATTTTACCCAGTATAATTCCTATTTGTCAAATAGTTACATTAGTTGTACATCAACAAAATATGGCCCATTCTGCCCTTACAAGGATGCAACAGATAGTGGTTGCGAGATATGTGCCATTTTTTCTCCCTCAACCCTTGCATCCACTTCCCCAAGGAGATTATTTGAAATATCTTACAAAATACACTCTGGAGGGAGAAGGAGTCTCTGCTGAGGAACATTTAGTGGTCTTCTATATTTATGCTGACAATTAGAATATTGAACATGAAGATGTCTGGTCAAGACTCTTTGTTCAGAGCTTGGATGGTGAAGCTTGAAAATGGTTAATAAGTTTGGCTCCAAATTCAATAACATGAATTGATGAATTAGAAGAGATATTTGTGAAGCATTGGGGTGAGAGGAAAGACTATGCCTATTATCTTACATAATTTGGAACTTTGAAGAAGAAAGTCGATGAGTCATTAGTTGATTTTACTAAGAGGTTTAATAATATTTATCAGAAAACTCCTGAAGAAATTAAACCCATTGAAACCACAACTATGATAAATTTTGCAAATGCTTTAGATTCTGAGTTTTCCTTATGGTTGAGGGCTAAAAAAGCACAAACATTGGCAAGTATGCAGGAGGCTGTATTTGGAGTGCAGTCTAATCTCATGGCTTCTAATAAATTAAAAATGGAGGAAGAAAAGGCAGCAAAAGTAAAAAAGAAGATGAAAGAAGAAAAACCTTCTTCTTCTAAATCTCTTTCAGCGAAAGAAAATATCGATCAAATGTCCAATTTGATCAAGGAACTTGACTCTAAGATGTCAAAATTAGAGGAATAAAATAAACCAACTGCTAGAGCTAATTAGAACGAAGTTAATAGAAAGCAAGTTGCCTTTAGGAGGCCTTTTCAGCCTCAACAAATCCTACAGTGCCCAAGGAGGAATGTTGATGATCAAAATCAACCTCCTTTGAATAATTTTGCTAAAGAAGAACAACAAGGAAATGAATAAGAAAATGAAGAAATAAACCTTGTGGGAGAGACTTCACAGTCAACATGTTTGACATTGCAGGAATATGAAGATAGATCAAGGATTTGTTTGTTTTCTGATGATATGAATGCTCAAATTTATGCACAGAATGATAAAAAACAGTAAGAAGTTCAAAACAGAAATTACCTTTGAGGTTCAAAGTTCCTGTTCAGCAACCTCAACAAAATTCAAATTCAGATAAACAAGCTGCTAAACAGAAGGCCAAGGTAAATGAAGTTCCTCCACCTCAAAATTTTGGCCCAATTGTTAAAATTACTGTAGAAAATAAGGAATTAGTTCCAATTTATTTCAATTTCAAATCTGAATTGAATAAAATCAAAATTCCTGTCCCACTCCTCGAATTATTGAAAAATCCAGCATATAAAGAGTCTTTCAAAAGTCTGCTACAACCTCCTCTCACTCCTGATTCATTTAACCTTGAGGATGAGCATCCCACTATTTATCTAGGTTGTCATTTCCAAGACCAAAATGATGATAAATCACCACCTTTCTACCTGTCACTTAACATACATGAAAAATTGCTCCATAATTTTTTGTTAGATTTCAGAGCTTCCTACAATCTCATGCCAAAGAAAGTAATGGATGAATTGGGATTAGAGATCACCAAGCAATACCATGACCTCTACACCTTTGACTCCAAAAAAGTCAAGTGTCTAGGAGTGATTAAAGACTTGGTTTTTTCCCTTACCCAACCGCCTATGAAGAGCTTAGTGATGGAAATTATGGTTGTTGATATTCCTTCTAGATTTTGGATGTTACTTTCCAAATATTAGTCTAAGAAATTGGGAGGTACCCTTCATATTGACATGTCATATGCTACCATCCCAGTTTTTGGAGGGGAATTCAGAAGGTTGTATAGGGAAACCCAAATGGCCTACATAATTAATGATCAAAATTATCCATATAACCATCCTATATATGATAAAGAAAAGGAATTGGGATCATCAATTCTACAACTTGCTGCTGATGATAATGATTTCCAGCCTCAAATAAGTGAAAAACAACACTTTCAAGGTGTAAATGAGCAGTATTCAGAAGGAGGACCGATTTGGAAATTGTACTTTGATGGAGCCTCATCGAGAAAAGGATCAGGAGCTGGTGTAGTCCTCATTTCTCCCACTCATCAGAAGGTAACCATATCATACAAACAACAATTTACTACCACTAATAACATTGTTGAGTATGAAGCACTTCTGCTGGGTATGAAGGTAGCGAAAGATTTGGGAGCAGAATAGCTAATTGGTTTTGGTGATTCTGAGTTGGTGATTATGTAGGTGAGAAACAATTACCAAGTGAAAAATTACAAATTAAATAATTATAGGAATGAAGTCTGGGATTTGATTGAGCATTACTTTTTAGCATTTAATATAAATTTTGTCGCTAGAGGAGAAAATCAAATTTCTGATTCACTAGTTATTGTTGCTAGTAATTTAAAATTTCCTCTAGATGTCAAGGCAGCCTATGATGTTCAAATAAAAAACATACCTTCAATTCATGATAACATTAAGCACCGAGAAGTGTTTGAGGATGAAAAATAAATTTAGAAATTTTTAGAGTGTGTTGAATAGTTTGCAAACATACAAATTGATGATGAACAGGAGATTGTTAAAAACCAAAATAGCGGCCCTTTTAAGAAAACCATGGCTGGTAAGAACATCATAGATCTGAAAACTAACTATATTCCTAAGGGTATAGTTCCTTTAGAAAGGAGTTTGATAATAATGATGTTTTTCTCAAGCCTAAAAGCAAAGTTGATGGAGAGAGTACAATAGAATGTAACATTGGTACAAAAGATCAACCAAAGTTAGTCAAGGTGTCCAAATTCCTTTCTCTTGAAACCAGAACTAATTATATCAAACTGATGAAAGAATTTGTTAATATTTTTGCATGGTATTATAGTGAGCTGAAAACTTATGATAGGAGCATAATGGAGCACAATATTCCTTTGAAAACAGATGCAAAGCCTGTAGCACAAAAAATCAGACACATCAATCCAATGTTGCTCCCAACCATTGAGAAAGAAATCAGAAAATTGTGGGAAGCAAAGATAATTCTTCCTTTTAGATTTTATAATTGGGTAGATAATATAGTTTCGGTCCAGAAAAATAATGGAGAAAAAAGGATTTGTGTCGATTTTCGAAACCTGAACTAGTGTTCCTTGAAAGATAATTATCCACTGCCCAAGATGGATTATATCTTGCAGAAGGTTGTAGGATCCAAAAGATTGTCAATGATTGATGGATTTCAAGGCTATAATCATATTTCAGTTTACAAACAAGGCAGAGAAAAGACAACATTTACCACACCGTGGGGTACATTCATGTACAAAAAAATTCCATTTGGTAGATAATGAATGCAGGTGCAACCTTTCAACGGGCAATGGATATTGCCTTGCGAGAGAAAAGGACAGATTTGTGGTCATCTATTTGGATGACATCACAATCTATTCAAAATTTGATGAAGATCACTTGAAACATTTGAAACAAGTTTTTGACAAATGCAGAAAGTTTGTTTTGTCCTTAAACCAAAAAAGTCATCTTTTGTTGTCCAAGAAGGTAAGTTATTGGAACATATTGTAACAGAAAGTGGCATCTGTATTGATCTGAGAAGAGTAGAAGCTATTCATAAGATTGGTTTGCCAAGAAATAAAAAGTAATTGCAGTCATTTTTAGGGAAAATCAATTTTCTGAGGTGTTTTGTTCCTAACTTTGCAGAGCTTATCAAAAATATAACTGTCTTGCTAAAAAAATATGCATAATTTAAGTGGCGAGATAAAGCGAAGAATTCTTTTTGAGCAATTAAGTCTGCCTTGACTAAAGCTCCAGTTTTTATTATTCCTGATTTTGAAAAGGATTTTCTGATTTTTTCATATGCTTCAGAAGAAACAATTGCAGTTGTCTTATTACAGAAGAAAAAGGAGGGTTTGGAGCAGCCTAGTTCATTTTTCAGCCGTTCTTTAAGGGATGTTGAATTAAAGTACAACTTGACTGAAAAACAAGCATATGCACTAATTAAGGCTTTGAAGTCCTTTCGATTTTATGTGTTGCATTAAAAAATAATTGTTTTTATGCCCGATATCACTGTTAAAGATGTGTTGCTGCAACTAGATAAAGATGGCAGAAGGGGACGGTGGCTGACCAAAATTTTGGAATTTGATGTTGAAATCAAACCAACTAAATTGATAAAAGGTTAGGGCTTGGATCTCCTAATGGTTGAATCTAACTGCAAAGCTTTAAATCTGAATGTAGAGGCAGTTGAAGGAGAAGATGGAGAAGGTATTGCTAATTATCCTCAAATATTTAATTCAAATTGGTATAAGGATATAGTTTACGTTTTGTTAAACTTCAACTGTCCACCTGAAATGGAGAAGTCTAAAAGGAGAGCTTTTAAATTGAGAATTGTGAAGTATTTCATTTTGGAAGACCATATTTACTCGAAATATCATGTTGGAGTCTTGTTAAGATGTGTAGATGAAGTAGAATCCCAAGAGATTATGACAAAGATATACGCAGGAGTGTGTGGAGGGCATTTGTATTGGAGAGCCACTACAAACAAAATCTTAAGGGTTGGCTATTATTGACCAACTCTTTTCTCTGATGTTTTTGCCAAAGTCAAGAGCTGCTTCTAATTCCTATTTTAGCAAATGTTCCTTTCTAGCACTGGGGCTAGACTTCATTGGTGAAATTCATCCAACTTCATCAGGACAACATAGATGGATTCTCACAGCTACAGACTATTTCACTAAATGGATTGAAGCTGTACCAACCAGAATTGCTACTGATATGGTAATTTTCAAATTTATGTTGGAAAATATTATGTCAAGATTTGGTTGTCCACAGAAATTAGTAACTGATAATGCAATGGCCTTTAAGTCCACCAAGATGTACAACTTTTGTCAACAATATGGGATTGAATTGACTCATTCCACGCCTTATTACCCTCAGGGTAATGGATTGGCTGAGTCATCCAATAAAAATTTGGTGAGGATCATTAAGAAAATGTTGCCTGAAAATAAGAGAAATTAGGACACTCAGCTGATACATGCTCTATGGGCAGATAGAGTAAGTGGTAAAAAATCAATGGTAATGTCTCTATTGAAGCTTGTATATGGTACTGATGATGTAATTCATTTGTAATTAGCTCTTCTTGTGATGAATTTACTGCAAGATGAATTTGATGATGAAAACCCAATCCAAAGGAGAATGCTACAGTTGATAGAGGCACACCAAATCAGAGAATAATTGCTGGAAAAAGTACAGAAGTATTAGGCTAAAGTCAAATTTGTTTTTGATAAAAGAGAAAATCAACAGTTGTTTCAGGAGAATGATTTGGTTTTGCGTTGGGATGCTAGGAGAGAAGACCATGGAAAACATGGTAAGTTTGACAATTTGTGGTTTGGGCCATTTAGAATTGCTGAAGTTTTGGAGAATAATACTTTTCTGCTCAAACATCTGGATGATGATCAGCTGACTGGAGGTCCAACCAATGGTCATTTTCTTACGAAGTTATTTATTTAGTAATTTAGTAGAGTCACTCCATTGTAAATATCCGATGTGATGTGTCAATAAAATCCATGCCCAATGGTACTAATGTTTGTATATATGGTCATTATTGAGTCTAGTATGTCAATGGCCAATCCTAGTCTTTATTTTCAAAAATTCTTCTGAGTTTCAAGAGTTTTGGAGGCACTGAGTCTATAGTCCTTGAATTCTCATAGGGAGGACATCATCCCCAATAGGATCCACTATTCGCACTGAAAATGTTAATGGTGTAATCGACATTGTGTCACTGTTTTCAATTTTTTTTAATGTCCTAGTCCATGTCCAAATTTTGAGTCATTTCCAATAAAGGTTTAAAAGAGTCCCAACATCAAGGTATTTTTAATTGAATAGGTGTCATAATGTTTTAGAGTCCAAAAATAAGTTAAAATCACTATTTTTACTTATGTTAGTGTCGAAGGTCAGTCGTTGTTTGGGTAATAAAGTTGTTTTCATCTGGTCTGGAATAATAACTACCTTTGTTGCAATTTCATTGTCAAAACAATAATGTTGTAAAGGGGAAGCTATTTCTCATAAATGAAAGTTATATATTTCACACAGTGAAAAGCGCAACTATTTCACTGAGATTTTGGTTATCTCAATTTAGAGGTAAGGACAGTTGTTCATCAAGAATATAAGAGCACCAGAGAATGTTTTAATGGCAAGGATCATTCATATTTGAATATCATTTGAAGACCCCTATGCTATGAATATAATTATTATTTTAATTAAGATTAATTATTATTCGATCCAAGGGGATTATTATTAATGAATGGCTAACTTACCTAGGCTGCTAACCTGTAGCTATTTCACCTAAGACAAGCAGAAAACATGGTACGAGGAATCTGACACGTGAAGCTAAGTGGGATGACTTGGCACTAGTTTTTGAATTATTTCAAAAACATGTCATTACTCCTTTTAATAATTGTAGGCACGAAATTAGAGAAGAGAGCTCAGTGATCACTCAACCTAAGGCCTCTGTGCATGCTACAGGTAAACAAAGACCAATCTTCCAGCAAGAAGTCTCAGGTTTCAAAGCAGGCAAATCGAAGCTTCGTCGACAGTGTTGCAGCCAAAGTTCAACAGTTGTATTCGTGAGTAGTTTAGCTTTTGAAAAATGGGGAGAGAAGGAAATGTAAATAGGTCAGAGCCTGCTAACACAATATTTGTGGATGCGAGGGAAAAATCATAGTTCAAATCTGCAGGTTGGTATAAATTCCTCCAAAAGTTTTCTGGGGGAAACGTGGCTCTAGCTCAAGATTTTGCTAAGTCTTTCGATGGAGAAAAGGTTAAGTTAGGCAGAAAAACATTTAGCATCTCCAAGGCTATCATAGCCTGTGCAACCCAGACTTCTGCAACCGGTGAATGTTGGTTTAAAAGAAAAGCGTTGCCCGAAGAAGTAAGTTCTTACCTTAAGCTCGAATATGCTGATACGAAATGGAATTCAACCGCGCAAATTTCTTGTTTTAAAGCCGAGTGGCAGCATGTTATTACCTCAGTCTAGAAATCAATCACATGCGAATGGAGATTTTATTTTGTTCATCGTTATCAATTGAGATTCCTAGCCCACATCTTAGGAGAGAAAACTCTGAACCTACCCTATTTTCTGTATAAATCTATGCTTAAAATTTCCCTCAAGTAAAGAAAATTTCAAACTACTCCTTGCATAATTTGTATCGCAGAGAGCTGATTAAAATTTTAGTTTTCTATCATCTCTAGAAAAATAAAATTACTTGGGATAGGTTTTTAAGAGAGGAAGGGTTTGGCAGCATTAATTCTAGAAGAAAGGTCGGGAGACCAAAGAAGAAAGACATCCATGAGCAAACCAATGTTGCCCCTGTTTCACACAGCACACCATATTCCTCTGTTCATTCATCCATCTTCTGTCAAATAAACCCTACCTCTATCTCAGCCAAAAGGATAACCATAAGCTCAAGTATAAAGGCTGGAAACCCTACTCCTACACCAGCAGTATCACCAGTTGATGAATTTTATGTCAGTAGCTCACCTAGGGAACCCCAAACACTAAGGTCTTTAATGGATGAATACAAGAAGAAGCTCCAACAGAAAAATTTAAGGTCTCCTAAGAAGCCTATGTCAAAGAACAAAGAAAAATTGCCTCCTCTTCATGAAGCTAGCCTAAGAAGAAAGTTTTCATGGCAGAAGAACTAGTGGAAGTCAACTATGGTCTTATTGCACCTAAGTGTGTTTTCTCACCCGTGGAAGTCAACCCTAGTCTGAAAAGTTCAAGCCAAGTTCCTGAGTCATCTCATCAAGTGCAGCCAAATAGTGGCACATCTCTCACTGAGTCCACCCTCTCACATGTTTTTCTTTCTCTCAAGAAAGGAAAACAGAAAATGACATAGCCTACCATAGAAGAAGAGCCTACCTTGGCTAAATTAGTATCCTCCATTTGTTCTTCAATCAAGAAGAGGAAAAAAAATGAGATACATTCATATTCCTCATTTGAAGATAGTAGTGACCCTGAGTACACAGAGTCAGAAGATGAGGAGGTAGTGTCTAGTAAACTTATACATGGAGGAAAGAGGTCCAAATTCATCCCTAATCCCTATGTCAAAATACCTCATACTAGACAAAGAAACAAACTCAGGCTAAACAACAAGCTTATTGCCAATCCTAAACTGAGGGATGAAATTATCAACATTGAAGAAAGCCTAGAAGACAAAATTTAAAGGAAGAATAAAGCTCAGTCAAAGAGCGAAGCACAGAAAAAGAGGTCTGATAAAAGGATAACTAAAGCAGAAGCCTTTAGAATCTTAACTTCTATTCTAGACCTTTGCTGAATGAAGAACAGGGCTGACTTGGAGAAATTTTTTTAGGTAAATGTTCCATGTTTTCTGGATATAGATACCTTTTCTGCAAAGGTAGCAATTATTTTGAAATATCAGCATGTGATGGAAATGGGCTACTTATTGTTTTGAATCATTATTGTGACATTAAACAAATGAAGTGGAGAGGTTATTCAATTGCAATGGATGCTGCAAGGTGTCTTGTATTCAACCTTCTTTGAAATAACATGGTTCTTTTTTGCACATTTAAAAGGAGACATCCACATGTCACTCCCATTGTTTTTACACTTTTTGCTAAATATTGGTTGCACTAAAACAGGAGAGTGGTCTTCGAATAGGATACCAGCTCATACAACCATTTCAGAGTGAAAACCTTCATGATTCCTTCATGATGTTTATCTTGTTTTTAATATAGCACTTTTTAATTAATATTAAGGGATAAGCCACACCTATTGCATGAGGATGTAATGACTTTTGGATGTTTTTCGTCGATCTAGAATTTAGAAACTTTAACTAGATTAAGTTTTTTCAAAATGTGGAATTATAAAATCACTTAGTTTAGTAATTTTAATGTAGATATTCACCATTTTTGGTGAAAATTTTGTCATGGTAAAGTATATTAAACAAATTTATATAAACTTGCAAAAGCAAATATTTCACATCTTAATCTTGGTTTCCTTACATTATCTCTTTTAAGATTTTTTATGGTTTGTACTAAAAGCCAAGTTTGTTAAAGTCATCTTATGAAAATAATGTTGTGTATGTTACTATTATTAACTTTATGAAAAGAATGTTTTGTATGTTATTATGATTAACTTTAATATGAAAAGAATGTTTTGTATGTTACTATTATTAACCCGTGTAATTATAATTTGATATAGTAAATATCATGACAATGTATGTGTTAAATTACGATTATTACTACGACAAGGTTGAAGATGAAAAACCCTCTTAGATCATCCACATTATACTCAAATTTGGATTTAAATTTCAAAATATTTGTGGCTCTACCAACCTTCTTGATCTTTTAACTAAACAAAATTATGATGATCTTGAAACACTTATTTTAATGCTTTTTTAGCATATTAACAATAAAATTCTTAAGAATTTAGAGTAATATCTTTATGGCTTCTTATATACCATATTATTTGGTCTTAGTGGATGATAATCATCATTATCACCATCATCATTACATACTATTGTAGGAAGTTTGAATCATTTTAAATTTGACATGAGAAAATATTTTTTTACGATCAATTTAAATGTTGAATCATTGAGAGTAGTAGTATAATTTATTTATTATTTATTATTTGTTCTTTTGTGTAAAAAACTAACTTAATTGAGACTGACTTGATGAATAATAGATTAATATGCAAGATATATATTAAGTTACATAAAGTTATTTAATGATAAATTATCATAGTAATGTGTCCAATATATACCAGCATAGATCCACCTTAAATACAGATTTAACATGAGCCTAGAGGGATTAAATGTTGATTTAAATGTTGAATGAGAGTAAATGTAGCATAATTTATTTATTATTTATTATTTGTACTTTTGTGTTAAAAACTAAGTTAAAAACTATTGTTTTTATAGACCAAGTTTAGAAGATGTTGTTTTTAAGTGCATTATTGAATTTGATTATGCATATTTGATATGGTGAGAAAACTTAAATATTTTATGGCACTGTCATGTCATTTGTATCACCACGTGATTACATTGAAATACAAAATAATATTATTACATTGAAATACTAAATAATATAAAACTCCAAAAATAATATCAAGAGAATAGTTGATATACAACAAATATTGAAAAGTGTGTATGAATGTATATTAATAGATCATTCAAAAAAAAAATTATAGTCGAATTTACACATCCCCTCATACTAGTTTGTAGAATGAGCCTCACCTCTCGACTCAATTACTAATCATTTTAATTATCAAAATCAATCATGAATTAGAATAGTAACAAAGTAATACAATTTGATTATTTTCAAATCCAAGAGGAAAGAGAGAAAATTGACTAAACTATTTACTACAAATGTTTAGTTTTTATCCCTGGAGTGTTTAAGGATATTATATTGAAAAGAACATATTGACATTCATCTAAAACTTAGATTCCAAGTTACATTATTTCTATTATCATTAATATTTATATTTATGTATTAAATTTGACTCATGAATAATTGATTTTTTAAAAAGATTCTTACCTATAAAGTTATTTAACAATATATCAATATTGTGTTTCTTACTATTATTAACCATTTTAAATTGACACTAACTACTTTTCCTATGTTGAGTACAAATTTATTATACTAGTACAATGTTGGCACCACTTCAAAGTCTATAAGAGAAAATATTTTATAAGTCTAGTTGTGTTGTTCAATGATCAAAATCATTTTTTTTTAAATTAGAGTGCAACAAAACAACAAATTTGATTTAGATCAATTATAATAAGGAATATTAAGGAAAACTCACTTCAAACATTATTACAAATGTCTAACATTTTTTCATTAAGTGTTTAAATGGTTTATATTAAATAGAATACTAATTAGCTACTCCATTATTGTTTTAATAGACCTTGAAGTTTAGAAGATGTTTTTAAGTGCATTATTGAATTTGATTATGCATATTTGATATGGTGACAAGTCATGTTGGTCAAACAAAAATTTTAAAATTTAAATATTTTATGGCACAATCATGTCATCTGTATCACCACATGATTACATTGAAATACTAAATAATATAAAACTCCACCAAAAATAATATGAAGAGAATAATATTGATATACAACAAATATTGAAAAGTGTCTGAATGCATATTAAAAGATCCTTAAAAAAAAAATCACATTCATTAATCATATAAACCTAATCTTAAGATATTCGCCCAAGTAGGTCAAGAACAGCTTCTAGACCATATTTATCTATCTTGGTCTTCTTGCAATGTTCTTTCTTCGGCAGCCATGACCAAACTATGGTATTAATTGGAATAGAGCCAAGTTCTGTGTCATCAAGATTTGGTATCCAATATTGCTCTAAAAATTTTCCATTGTATTTTCCCTGAAATAGGCTTCCACCAATCAACCTTTACATGAAGATTCTCACTTTCATTATCCCTAAATATATCTGAGATGGATTTTGCCATCCAAATCATCTCTCCTGCATCCTCATTTCCTGATCTAACTAGCAACATCATTCCTTTCTAAACATCAATCTTTGGATTGAATGTTGGCTTTGGCTTGTTGCATTTGGGTCCAACATATACGGGTTCATCCATTGCATTATCGAAATCTTCATCCATAATACTTGAGATTACATGGAGTGCATTACGATCAACATCAACAACGTGCCTTGTCTTGGGCCAAAAATCCTCAAAAGATGAATCACTTCCATCTATTATTCTATGATCATTATAGATTCCATCTAATGTATCAAGAACTCTTTCCCAATACACTACTTTATTTTTCCATTCCTATGTAACAATTGGTGAATCTTCGTTCTCGATAGTGTCTTTCCACATTTTTATGTATGATGTTATCCCTTCCTTTAGTTCTTTGAAATAGGCATCATTCTTTTTGGAATCTAAGAAAGATGGGTTCCCTATGGGAATTATAGGTCGACCTTCATCATCTATATTCCATAACTCAACTGGTTCTGACCACTCAGTATCTCTAATGGATTCTTTGTACCTTAGTACTGGAATATCATTAAGTACAAGAAACTGGAAGTATTGAACATTAAGATGTCCAACTAGTGCATTTTTTCCCTCCTTGATATATCCATTAAGGAAACTTTTGAAGTCATAGACCTTGTCAATAAGTGTAGGTGGAAACACTCGTTTTTCTTCAATTTTGCGATATGTATCCATCATTTCAGGTAAAGAATATATATCTTTACTTTTTAGGTTGGAAGACATTCTTCCGTAGGTTCCATCTATGTCTTCATGGGTGTGCCCCACAGGCAAGAATCCAACCTCAATAGTGATGAAGACACCAAGTGTAGTTAAAAGTGATAAAAACATGAAAAGATAGTGATTCTTATTATCACTTGTTGCATTGTCCAATTGTAACAACAAATGTGGAGGAAGAGTTTTAAAATCAACATTTTGGCTCTTTGATCTGCCATGAGATATAAAATCATCCTTGTAAACTTGACATTTTGAGTAAATAGAGGTGTCAAGTAATGCATCTGTAAGTGGGTTTCTTGAACTTCCACTCTCATAAAGTAGATCACCATACATATCAATTTGTGGGTCTTCAAGGTCCCTTAAGCACTTTGCAAGGGATGTAATAGTAAATTGTGATCCCATTTGTACAAATGGTAGGGAGAAATGACCAAAACCTCCTGTGTTATGCCCATGTGTTAGCATACCTGTCAATGACACACCTAAATTTGTTCCTACAATAGATTTTGATTTGACATGTAGCCTTGGGATTGAAGTCTTTGTTTTATCCATTTTATCATGGATAATGCTCAAATACTCATTTGGAAACCGCTCTGACATAATTCTATGGGCATAGTAGCAATATCTTCCACACATAACAATCTTGTTATGTTTGTTCAGCCTACCTCGTGCCTTTTCTTCCATCTCTTTTGTAGTCGCTGACTTCATCTGTGCTTTCAACACAATACATTCACTGCATTTACTGAAGTTGGTGTTCTTTGAAAATGCCACATCTCGAAACTTAGTATTCCATATCTTGCTCATTGTTGACTGTGATATTGAAGGGTAATTGAGCTTTTGAAGAGCCTCATTGATCTCTTTTAATAGAGAATTTTGTGTGTAAGTCGAAGGAAGCAATATTAAAGGAGCAGATGTTCCATCTTCTTCAACTTGACGTGTTTGGTTTGGTGAAAAATCTGAATTATCCATTACAATTTTGTGCAATATTTCTATGGCTGCCACGGTGTGTCCTTGTGCTTTGCATGTGTTGGTGTTACCATGAATAGCTTTGATCTGACCATTTTGGAAATATTGTTGGTAGTTATAGAATGTGCTTTGAGGAATATTATGTATTTTATACCATGCTTTCTTACAAATAATATTCCCATTAAATCTCATGTCCTTTACATTTCTAGAAATAGGTGGTAGGCCATGGCCATGGCCATGGCTCCTTGACATGACTGTGTTTGACATGAGTGAATTCAAGACAAATTCCCTAATACCATTTTTATTTTTTTGTCTCATACCCCTTCTAGCACCTGCAATGGCCTTCCTATCCACATGTTGAAGACAATATTTTGTACAACATACATCTGCTGCCAAAAGTCGAATTTCTTTCTCTTCATCTATATTTGTTTGACATTTTGCAATTTTTGTTGTAGCCATAACGCGTTTATTCCTTTTATATGGCCTTGTTACATGCATATCAATTGAGTTTATATCTTTTTCATTACAAAGGTTCTCATCCCATTTGTTTAAGGGATTTGTGTCTTCTATAACATCCCATAACACCATTTCCTTGGTCGGCTCCTTGAACTTTTCCTCAACCCTTAATATCACACCTTTGTTGTCCACCAACTTATTTATTGGCCATCTAACCAAACAATGTATAGACTTATCCCCAATTCTGCATATTTCACAATTTCCATCTATCTCTTCCAAAAAAACACCAAATTCCATTTCTCCTAATGTTTCACCTTCAACAATGTCATCCTCGCGGACATTAACTAGCATTCCTTTGGCAATGCACATGCTTGTTCCCATGCATTCATGTGTAAGAGAAACCTTTTTACATATGAATTTAACCCTATATTGGGGAATATTTATGGTATGATCATGACAATGAGTTTCCAAATCTTATTTTGGCCAAATCTCATAAGATTCCAATGCGCCCCCTAGTGTATGCTCAAATCCTGTTGGATGTGGTAGAGCAACATCATGTTTTAAAACCTTCTCAATTTTAACCACTATGCATCCTTTCTTTACCATCTTTCCATGCACTTTATGCCCAAGCTCTGTATTGAATATGGAGCCCTCACCAACCTTCACTCCATTTTGTAGAAGATCTACCTTTTCTCCAATAGAAAATGTAGAAGAAACATTTGCACCTATAAACGAATGTAAATAAGGTTAGTATTTACTCAAAAAAATGTATTATACTATCAATAATATTTGAACACATGCTTCAATATTTTGATTTACCTATGTTGTGCCTCAAATCCTTGATCTTCCATGGATGTATGTCCCCTTCATCAACATCCTCAATCAAATGTGGTTGAGTGACATCAATTATCAAAATTGCAGCATAACATGCATTAACCCTTTCTCCGACATGATAAGTTCCAGACTCTATAGATTCGACCCTTCCTAGCCCAACGACTTGATCATTAATAAGGAGATCAACATAGTCTCCTTTTGATATATTTTCCATTGTAGCTTGTACCAATTCTGTAACAACAATTAAACCATAAATTGTAATTAAAAGGTTGAACCATGTAAAGTGTGATTTTATATTTTTGCAAAAACACACAACTTTCAAAAAGTAATATAGATGCAATAATTCAAATAGTATGGTAGTCATATTGTATGTAATGAAACATTGTTCCCCACCATCTAGTGCCTACTACCAAAAAGTACTTTACATGCAAATTACACAAAAAACATATATGAAGACCATGCAATTAGAGATGTAGATAGCATCATAGAATGACAAATATAAGCTCATATCAAACCACCAAGTTCCTATTTAACTTCAAAAATGACACTTGTACTCTTAATGCATGTGTATGAATAATCATCATAAGAAATTTGTAGAAGTTGAAGAACCAAAACATGGTCCATTGTAAAATCTAAGAAATTCCAAGATTGATGCTACATAACATGTCTAAAAGCCCCATGAAAAGGAGAAAATATTTTTTCACTTAGTGAGGATGTTTGATGTTTGAACTTGATAATCAAAATCCAAACTAGAGGTTTTCTTCCAAATAAAAGTTTTGAATGACAAATATAAGCTCATATCAAACCACCAAGTTCCTATTTAACTTCGGAAATGACACTTGTAGTCTTAATGCATGTGTATGAATAATGATCTTAAGAAATTTGTAGAAGTTGAAGAACCAAAACATAGTCCATTGTAAAATCTAAGAAATTACGAGATTGATGCTACATGAGATGTCTAAAAGCCCCATGAAAAGGAGAAATTATATTCACTTAGAAAGGATGTTTGATGTTTCAACTTGATAATCAAAAGGCAAACTAGAGGTTTTCTTCCAAATAAAAGTTTTGGTACTGTAAATACTAGATAATTCTCATTTTTATTCTAAAAGAAAAGAAATTTCATTTTACAAATCTTTAGTTCCAATGTTAGCACTCCCTACCTATACACAATAAGGACATACTATTGAGGATAGATACAAAGGGATGTTAACTTTAGGTCCTCGAAAAGTGTAGATTTGAGTTTTCCTAGATTTTTATGTTGATGAGGAAGAGTCTTATCTTATGCATCCAAACATTAGTGAAATTGTTTTTGGAAGTTCATAACTATACAACAAAATAGAGAGAAAAACAATACATGATAAAAAATTATGCTTGATACTTTAAATTTGCATATATTTGCATTGGAAGCAAAATATAGTATACCTCAATAATACATTTATTCATAAACTTCAAAATTATACAAAGATCACATTCTTCTCCATGGATCAAATAATTATGATTGGATTATTGTGTTTCTACCAAAAGGAAAGCTATACCATTATCTTTCCTTCCAACTCAAGCACAAATGTAGTGCCAACAACAACATATATCTATATACAATTATTTTGCACTATCATTGATCTCCATAAATTGTTCCAAATTAAATAAAAGGGCACATCAAAAGCTATAACTCTAACCATTGTGATTATTGAGACAATGTCACCCCTAGAGCATTGGTTGCATAAGTGTAATGGTGTCTAGAAGAAAGCTAGTAATCACTAGGTATCCTTCTTGCATAATCACAAATGCATTGCCAAGAATAATTTCAGAGCACTAACCTTGGTGAGCGTGAAATCTTGATAGTTTTCCTTTTGGAACAAGAACAAAGAAATCTAGTGCATTTTATAACTCCTAACACAAAAACAAGCACATTTCCAACAATAATGTTGCATTGCGAAAAAATTCAACGGATGCAAGATTTACTTCTATCACAAACACAAACACATTTTCAACAATAACATTGCAAGATGAAGGAAATTTAACACATTATAACCTTCCTTCTAGCATAACAACATACATATTTCTAATAACAACATTACATTATGAAGGAAATATAATGTGTGCAAACTTTCCTTCTATCACAAGTAGAATCCCATTTCGAACAACAACATTGCACCTTAAATGAAAGCTAACAATCAATATCATTCCTTCTACTACAAACATAAGCATATTGCTAGAAGCAACGTTACATGGTCAAATAAATCTAGCACATGCTAGATTTCCTTCTAAAACACAAGCACATTTCCAACAACAATTTTGTAAGGCATTTGAAATCCACCACATGCTAAATCTGCTTCTAGCGTAAATAGAAGCATGTTACTCACAAAAACATTGCGAAGTAAAAGAAATGTTACATATTCTAGAGTTTCTTCTAGCACAAACAAAATCACATTGCCAAAAACAACATTGCGGGGTGGAAGATATATAACCTATGCTTCATTTACTTCTAGCACATTGCCAACAATAACATTGCAGTGAAAACGAAATCCAATGCATGATAGAATTCCTTCTAGCACAAGCATAAGTACATTTCCAATAATATTACATTGCAAAAGAAATACAATGCAGGTAATATTTCATTCTAGCATAAATACAAGCAGGTTGCCAACAACAATATTGCATTGTGAAACAAATATATTGCATGCTAGACTTTATTCTAGTACAAACTAAGCACGTTCCTAACACCAATATTGCATTGCAAAAAAAATTAGGTGCATGCTAGAATTCCTCCCACCATACACAAACATATTGGCAACATCAATATTCTAGGGTAAATGAAATGTATATCATGCTAGATTTTCTTCTATCACAAACATAAGCATATTTCCAATCACAATATTGCAAAGTGAATTAGATCTAACATGCTATTTGTACTTTTATCTCAAACACAAACATGTCACCAATAAAAACATTGCAAGGTGAATGAAATCTAACACATGCTAGATTTCCTTCTCTCCCAAACAAAAGCACATAACAATATTGCAGGGTGAAAGAAACATACCACATATTAGATTTTCTTCTAGAACAAACAAGCATATTGTCAAAAATACCTTATGCAAGACAAAAGAAATCCAGTGTGGTAGATTTCCTTCTAGCACAAACACAAACACATAACATTTTAGAGCTTAAGAATCTAGCGCATGCCAAATTTTGTTATAGCATGAACACAAACATATTACCAACAACATTCTAGGGCAATAGAAATCTAGCACATGCTAGATTTCCTTTTAGCACAATCACAAGCACATTTCCAATAACATCATTGTGGTGAAGGAAATATGGCGCATACTAGATTTCCTTCTAGCACAAACAATTGAATTGCCAACAACAACATTGCAATGCGAAAGAAATCTAGTGCACACTAGATTTCCTTCTAACGCATATACAAACACATTGTCAATAAACTCATAGAAGGGTGACATAAATCTAATGTATGCTAGATTTATTTCTAGCACAAACACAAACACATTACAACATTTCTAGATAAAAGAAATCTAGCACATGGTATATTTACTTCTAGCGCAAACAAAAGCATATTGTCAACAACCACATTGCAGTGAAAAAAAAAATCTAGCGCATGCTAGATTTCTTTCGAGCCAAAATTGAAGAATGTTGGCAATAAAAACATTGCAAGGTGAAGAAAATCTAACACGTGTTAGATTTATGCATAGCACAAACACAAGCACACAACAACATTGTAGGGTGAAATAAATCTAGCGTGTTAGATTTGCTTCCAACATAAACAAAAGCATATTGCCAACAACAACATTGCATGGAAAAAGATATCTAGAACAACTTCTATCACAAACACAAGCACATTTCCAATAACAACATTGCAAGGTAAAAGAAATTTAATGCATGTTAGGTTTACATGTAGCACAAATACAAGCATACTAACAACAACATTTCATGCCAAAAGAAACCTAACACATGTTATATTTCCTTCTAACACAAACACAAGCACATTGCCAAGGTGAAAGAAGTCTAACACGTGCTAGATTTCCTTCTATAATAAACAATCAAATTGACAACAACATTATTCTAGAGCAAAAGAAATCTAGCACAACTTCTAGCCCCAACACAAGCACATTTCCAATAACATTGCCAAGGTGATGGAAATCTAACACGTGCTAGATTTCCTTCTATCATAAACAACCAATTAGACAACAACAATATTGCAAACCAAAAGAAATCTAGCATAGTTTCTAGACCAAACACAAGCATTTTTCCAATAACAACATTGCAAGGTGAAAGAAATTTAATGAGTGTTAGCTTTACATGTAGCTCAAATACAAGCATACTACCAACAACAACATTGCATGCCAAAAGAAATCTAGTGCGTGCTATATTTCGTTTTAACACAAGCACAAGCACATTGCTAGTAAGAACATTCCAAGGTGAAGGAACTCTAACACATGTTAGATTTCCTTCTATCATGAACAACCAAATTACGAACAATAACATTGCATTGTGAAAATTCCTTCTAACATGTCAGCAAAAATATTGCAAGGTGGAAAAAATGTAAGGTGTGCTAGTGTTGGAAATATTGAGAGGGGGGTTGAATCAATATTTCTTTACAATTGTTATATTATGCCAGTTAAAATCACTAATTAAACCAAAACACAAGATCTGCAACAAGAAAATAATTTTATTAATGAATTTGAGGAATCTAAAAACCAAAGCTTCAACTTGTACAACAAAGTCCTTAACTCCTTCAAGGCTTGAACCCTGAATGAGGACTCTAAAATTCAACTAGAAATCCAAGCTCCAACCTTGTACGACAACTCCAATCCTCTACGGATCCAACCCTCTCAGTTTGCTTCAATCCCTTTGGGTGACTTCAATACTACTTCAAGCCTCCATCAAAAAATTCAAATACTTGTAAAAAATGTATCCAAGATAGGTCTGGAAAGTGCTCTCAAATATACCTCTACAAAAACTTCATGTCTGCTTTAGCAAAACTTTTATGGTTGCACCAACAAAAAATTTCTTCGAGTGTTGTTCTTCAACTATGCTCTAAGTATGACTACTCCAACAAAACAAGTCTTTAAGTGTTGGTCTTCAACAATACTCCAAGGGTGATTGCTTCAAAAAAACAACTCTTCAAGTGTTGGTCTTCAACTATGCTTCAAGAGTGACTATTGTTTCAAAAAAGGCTTGAAGAAAGCTCAATTAATGTCATGATAAATGCACTCTATTGTCAACTCAAAAGATGCTCAAAGTATGTTATCATTTTATCATTCAATGAAGGTGTCTCCTAGGCTCTTCATGTGTGCTTGAAAGAATGTCCTTCGATCGATAAGGATTACTTTACTGTTGTTTCAAATCTGACTTGATATGTTGATCAAGCCTCTGAAGGTATAATATTCCCAATGGTAAAATTAAGAGTGATAACAAAAACATGCAATAAACCCAACACAAATATTTTTCAGCAAACGCCCATAAAACAAAAATGCTCCAAACACACCAAAATGGGCAAATTTTATTATAATATATTGTTGGAGTACAATATAAAAAAAAAAATGCGCACCCTGGCTTTCACAAGGCAAGCTACAAGCCTCAGGTGGATGTTTTATCAATGCCAAACTATTGCTGCAATTTTCCCACTAAAAATCTGCACTGACCTTGTGATTTTTGCACTGTTGGTTGTGTTGATACCCTGATGAGCCCCCTCCTAACTGTGAAAATTTATGAATATTACTTATGCAGAAACCCTACTGTTAAATCACGATTTACTTCTCCTACTTATACAAGTTATTAATATGAAATGTTCATTATTAACATTGAAGTAAACACTTTAACAGCCTACACAGATCCAGATCTAAACTGAATACATGCACATAGACAAAGTGACACACAAGATTTTCTGGACAACTGTCCTCGAAAAAAACCCAATGCGGGAAAATCGGTCTTCTAGCTACTGGAGGGTTTTTATTATTAAGTAGATTCTAAGTACAGCAAATCTGGGCACCTTATTGGTCAACCCGACAGAGAAAAAATCTATAGCAATACCTCTGTTTCAGAGATGGAAAACTGGATTGATTCACACCCCCAAATAGGATTTACAAAACTCAGCCCTTTTCTGTCTTTAGAAACCCCAGCGCAGCTCTGAAGCCCTATGTGTAAGCTCTGCTAGCCTGTGTGTGCCCCTGCTCAGGGGAGGCCTACGTAACCCCAGACTGGGTTACGTTATCCCTGCGTTGCCGTAGTTACGCTTGCGTAAACCCTGATGGCCTCCTGCTGCCTCTACACTGCACTTTTTGGGCCTGCATAGCACCTGCGTAGCACTGAGCTATCTACGTTGTGCAGTTGTTGCTCCCTCTGCACTGCTCTGACTGTTGCTTCTTTGCCTCTTGTTGACTCTTGGCTTGGGATCAGATCATCCCTCTCGCCAATACTACCCCTCGTTGCAGCTGAAACACTTCTGGAAATTCTTAGCAAACCACGCCCTAGAATTCCAGCTTAGTCTCAGTGCTCCGCCTCCGTGTGTGTTCTCCAACTGACCCCAAGTCTTTCCTTCATACTTTTCTCATTGGGAAACCAACAGCTGTGATCTAATCCTGAATCGACGGCTAAGATTAAAAGAAAGCTTGATTCGTTTGACTTAAGTAATTTCCATCACATGTTTAAATTGATTACCTTTAATCTTTTAATTTTCCTAAGTCAAACTTAGGGTCCTTAATTAAAAAGATTAATTAATTAATTATCTCTTAAACTGGATGGAATTTCTCAAATCCCTTTCTGGGTCTTGCAGATCTCACGTACTCTAGTCCCTCCACAAAGTTTGGGAGCTAGAGCACATCCGATGCTACCCCAACACTAAAAAATCTCAACACTAACTGCTCAGAAAATTCCGATAAATTAGACATGGAATCCTTGTCAAAAACCTAGAAAAACCCAGAAAGGGTTTGCTCTGGTTTTGATGCTCAAAAAATGGCCCCAAATTGCTTGACCCTCCTCTAAGTGCAGAAAAACTAGAACAAAAACTAATGTTGGAATGAATGTCCCAAAATGGCTGGAAAAATCTTCTCAATTGCACCCCAAGCCAAGCCCAAGAAACCCATCTCTCAAAATCCCTTCACAAGCCACCCCACAATTGTGCCTACACAATGATTGCACAGTTTTTGGGTAGGATGACATAGTTTCTCCTCCGGAAAATTAGTTTGATGTTTTGTGTTGAATTCTACCCTTGCAAATCTTTCTCCTTTTTCCTAGAATTGACCAAAAATTACTTCAACAATGCTACAACTCCCAACTCCAGCTCTTCCTCCTCAACTCTCTGTGTGGCCTCTTGAATGCGTCTCAGTTGCTCAAAAACCATACTACATGCATGGCCCTCTATCCAACTCCTGAAACTTATGAAGAATCCTTCCTAGGGTGGTACTCAGAGTCCGTCGAAGAAAGGTTGAGACTCCTCCTTGAGAAACTCTTGTGTTGAACAACACTATGTAACTCTGTTAAACAGCTAGAGCAACACTTCAAATGTCAAATTATCAAAAGGCCTCAAATGTTGCTTCCTTTCTCCTATTTATAATTTATGTTCATCTCCCCCATGTGGGCCCCTCACTAAGAAATTCAAACCTCTTCCCTTGGCCATACGATTTCTCTCTCCTCAAGGAGTGCATATTAGTTGGGGAGGTGGCCCCCACATTCCACCAAGGAAAACATTTCGACCCCCTTGTCCTATGTTTCCTCTCCAAAATTATCTTAGGCCCCCAAAATTAGCAAAATAGAAAATTTGTGGTACTATTGACAAAATTATTTAGGAAGGGATATTACAGTTCTCCCCTATCAAATGTTTCTTATCCCCAAGCAACTGTAAAACTGGGTGCTGCAAACTCTGCTTGTTTTTCCACGTGGCATCCTGTTAATTGTGAGTTAACATGCTGCACCTCCCGCAACTTTTGAAGGTGATTTAGAAATTAAAAAACAAAAAACAAAAAAACTACTCCAAATTTGAAGGTGATTTAGAAATTAAAAATAAAAATAAAAAGAGGAGATCAATCCAGTTTTCCATCTCTGAAACAACCCCCAAATAGGATTTACAAAACTCAGCCCTTTTCTGTCTTTAGAAGCCCCAGCACAGCTCTGAAGCCCTATGTGTAAGCTCTGCTAGCCTGTGTGTGCCTCTGCTCAGGAGAGGCCTACGTAACCCCAGACTGGGTTACGTTCTCCCTGCGTTGCCGTAGTTAGGCTTGCGTAAACCCTGATGGCCTCCTGCTGCCTCTACACTGCACTTTTTGAGCCTGCATAGCACTTGCGTAGCACTGAGCCCTCTGCGTCGTACAGTTGTTGCTCCCTCTGCACTGCTCTGACTGCTGCTTCTCTGCCTCTTGTTGACTCTTGGCTTGGGATCAGATCATCCCTCTCGCCAATACTACCCCTCGTTGGAGTTGAAACACTTCTGGAAATTATTAGCAAACCACGCCCTAGAATTCGAGCTTAGTCTCAGTGCTCCGCCTCCGTGTGTGTTCTCCAACTGACCCCAAGTCTTTCCTTCATACTTTTCTTGTTGGGAAACCAACAGCTATGATCTAATCCTGAATCAACGGCTAAGATTAAAAGAAAGCTTGATTCGTGTGACTTAAGTAATTTCCATCACATGTTTAAATTGATTACCTTTAATCTTTTAATTTTCCTAAGTCAAACTTAGGGTCCTTAATTAAAAAGATTAACTAATTAATTATCTCTTAAACTGGATGGAATTTCTCAAATCCCTTTCTGGGTCTTGCAGATCTCACGTACTCTAGTCCCTCCACAAAGTTTGGGAGCTAGAGCACATCCGATGCTACCCCAACACTAAAAAATCTCAACACTAACTGCTCAGAAAATTCCGATAAATTAGACATGGAATCCTTGTCAAAAACCTAGAAAAACCCAGAAAGGGTTTGCCCTAGTTTTGATGCTCAAAAAATGGCCCCAAATTGCTTGACCCTCCTCTAAGTGCAGAAAAACTAGAACTGTGACTAATGTTGGAATGAATGTCCCAAAATGGCTAGAAAAATCTTCTCAATTACACCCCAAGCCAAGCCCAAGAAAACCAGCCCTCAAAATCCCTTCACAAGCCACCCCACAATTGTTCCTCCACAATGATTGCGCATTTTCTGGGTAGGATGACATAGTTTCTCCTCCGAAAAATCAGTTTGATGTTTTGTGTTGAATTCTACCCTTGCAAATCTTCCTCCTTTTTCCTAGAATTGACCAAAAATTACTTCAACATTGCTACAAATCCCAACTCCAGCTCTTCCTCCTCAATTCTCTGTGTGGCCTCCTGAATGCGTCTCAGTTGCTCAAAAACCATACTACATGCGTGGCCCTCTATCCAACTCTTGAAACTTATGAAGAATTCTTCCTAGGGTGGTACTTAGAGTTCGTCAAAGAAAGGTTGAGCTTCCTCCTTGAGAAACTCTTGTGTTGAACAACACTATGTAACTCTGTTAAACAGCTAGAGCAACACTTCAAATGTCAAATTATCAAAAGGCCTCAAATGTTGCTTCCTCTCTCCTATTTATAATTTATGTTCATTTCCTCCATGTGGGCCCCTCACTAAGAAATTCAAACCTCTTCCCTTGGCCATACGATTTCTCTCTCCTCAAGGAGTGCATATTAGTTGGGGAGGTGACCCCCACATTCCACCAAGGCAAACATTTCAACCCCCTTGTCCTATGTTTCCTCTCCAAAATTATCTTAGGCCCCCAAAATTAGCAAAATAGAAAATTTGTGGTACTATTGACAAAATTATTTAGAAAGGGATATTACAGTTCTCCCCTCTCAAATGTTGCTTATCCCCAAGCAACTGTAAAACTGGATGCTGCAAACTCTGCTTGTTTTCCCATGTGGCATCCTATTAATTGTGAGTTAACATGCTGCACCTCCCACAGCTTTTGAAGGTGATTTAGAAATTAAAAAACAAAAAACAAAAAACCTACTCCAAATTTGAAGGTGATTTAGAAATTAAAAATAAAAATAAAAATAAAAAATAAAAAATAAAAATAAAAAGAGGAGAAGAAGAAAGAAGCCAACTTCAAATTATGTTTTTATTCTTGCGGGATGGATCTATTATTTGAATCTTAAAAGCTTTAGGAACAATTTCTTTTATTATTGTTGTGGGATGGATCTATTAGTTGGATCTTAAAGCTTTAGGAACAATTGCTTTATCTACTAGAGTCAGAAACACATCGTTGTTTCACGCACTTGCAAAGAAAAAATTCAGTTGAAGGGTCTTCTAATTGAGCTTGGAAGAACGCAGACAGCACTATTATATTCTATGATAGTCCAAAGTGCTATTGATTTGGCTACAAATACAACATTCATAGTAAGACTAAGCATATTGATATGAAGTATCATTTTGTAAGACAAGTCAATGATGATGATGGAATAGATCTTTAAAAGTCCACGCCCAAGAAAATTGTGTAGACAAAATTACGAAAGCAATGTTATTAGAGAACTGTGGTGGTTTTTGGCATCTCTTGGTTTACAAAGAGAGTGATGAATGGGCTTGAACAAGTTATCTGATAAATTGTTGTCAAAATGGAAATTGTTGGAATATGACAACAATTAATTTAAAAATAAAAAGGCAACCCAAGAGATAGGTGGAGTGGGCTGCAAACAGATATTCATAACTTCAAAATCTATCTATTTGGTACAAATTGCGAAATATAGTTTTAATCATTTTTGCCTTTGTTTTGTGTTGTTCCTAAACTAATGTTCACAGTACAAGCAACCCCATGCAATTGTTACAAACTGCTCAAAGCTATACTGGTCCTAAACTAATGTTCACAGTATAAGCAACTCCATGCAATTGTTACAAACTGCTCAAAGCTATACTCATCAAAGTTTGCACAATTTTTATCTTCAAAATTTTCCTCATTTTTATGCAGGTTTCCACTCTTTTAGTGATCTATTATAGCAGGGGTCAAACACATTACAGCGCTTGTTGGTGCTTAAAACTATCTCAACACAGTCACCACTCGGATATTTTCAATTTTCATGTTTTTCTTGATACTTTAAAATGGAAAAATGGATATAAATAGAAAGACTATAAGAATAACACTAAGCATCAAAGGCCGGTACTGCAGTTTGTTTCACAAATTTACAGATGCTACTAACATTCAAATAACTAAGAAGACACTACAATAAGCAGTGAGTTTATTCAAAGGAAACAAAATTAAAGTTTAGAATTTAATTTGAAACAACATGCAATATTTGTTAAGATTTGCCAGCATCAATGATAAGCCTTAAAACTTACGACCTCATTAGAAAGCCCTAGTTTCCAATGCTTCTTGCCACTACTTTACCCCAATTAAGAGTGTCAATCTCTGAAAACTCTATCCACAAATCTCTTATTCAGGATATCTTTCTTCAACTCTATAGAGAAAAAAAGCAGGACTATTACTCCATGTCTTGAAAAACAAATTTTCAAAATAATTTGATAATGGATATCTAAAATTCTGAGCAAAGAAACTGAGTATAAGAATGCAAAAGCTGAACTACAAGCCTCAGTCCCTTAAATTGAATCTTATCTGATACAGTTTCAATAAAAAATGCAAGAGCTGAACTACAAGCCTCAGTCCCTTAAAAAAATTAAAATAGAGGGTACTAGACTTTGACAATGGATACCTGAACAATGTACCTGGAAAAGATTATCTTTTACCAAATTCCTGACCTGCACAAAAAACTTGTATATTGCACCTCATTTTGCTGAAAAAAATTCAACCACAGTGCCCAGATACAGAATGGAGAAGATTTATGGAAACTGAAAATGTGAAAAAATAAATAAATAAACAAAAGATGGATGGTTCCCTCCAGTTCAATTGCATCTCAAGGCAGTCCAGTTGATGATCAAGCTCACCACATCCATTTCCAATCCTAGTTCCATCATGGTACAAACTACAAGAGAACAAAGACTAAGAGATACAATGGCTAAAAGATGGTTCCTAGGCTAACAAAGTATTGAGAGTGTGTGAGAGAGTGTATTATCAAACTCCATCATGGCAGACAGACTAAAAGATAGTTCCTAAGCTAAACATGTATTATCAGTGATTGTTCCAACTATGAGGCTGTCTCCTTTTGCCCCAATACTAGAGTGATGAATGTAACTGGTAAGTAGGATAAAGTTCATACAGTTTTATTTCAATTCCTGCTTCAACATCAAACTAATGAGCTGCGCTTTTGAAGGGTATGTCAGGACCGTCTATTGATAAGGAACAGATTTAGCAACTAAGAAGAACATCAGTTTCAAAATGGAGGTAGGTTTAGACTAAGTAAAGCATTTTATTGTATTACCCTCAACCAGTCCCTTCAAATGCTGGTAGCCCATAAGCCTCTTCTAGGCTTCAAAACCCACTACACAGCCTCATGATAAAGCAGCCCTGACTGTGGCTTTCTTGCTGTAGGTTCTCGGCCTCCAGGACAGGGTTCTTAAGCACTGTGGCCTAGCTGTAGGTGACCCAAACTAGTGCGGATGGCTTCAAGGAGAATGACACCTTCACAACAATCCCAAACTGTCATCAAAATCACCCTTAACAGGTGTGGCTTCTATCTACTTGAACTCAGACTTGTGATGATCATAGAATAATAGATGGAATTGATTCATCTTTTGAGTATTTATAGTTCCTGGGCTTCTATCTACGTTCCAATCTTTGGTTGTGGCTATACAGGAAGCAGACAAGTGCCTGCGAGGATCTAGCAAGAGAAGAAAGGAAGCATGCAGGTGATTTGCAAATATTTGATTCAAACACCGAGTATGGAGTAGGGACAGAACATGGTCAAAAAGCATAATTTACAAAGGTTGTAGCTGATGATTTTGATAGTGCATGTGTTAAAATGGAAAAGGACATTTTTGCAATGGAAATTATGAATTCTAAAAACATGGAAGAAATTGCACAACCACCTGCATTATTGAAAGATAATCTATCACACAAAGAAAACTGTCCAAATCAACAAATAAGAAGAGAAGGCAGCAGGCATATATCTACTTGACGGCCTTTCATCATTATCCCAACTTCATGTGGATCAAATTTGAATTCACATAGGGGTCCCAGTTACATGAAAAATGTGGAAGAATTTTTTGCAGCTTTTGAATGTTAGAAGACTGCAGAAAGAATAATGATAAAATGGAGGGGAGAAAAATCACCCGTTTGTAGCCAATCAACAGTACACAAATGGACTATAGCTGGTGATGAAGATGATTTTCGTGGCAGAGATTATGATAAGTCAACAATGGCCAATAACCTGAGTCAAGTATTATGATATGGAATGTTTGACAGTGAAGATGGGGAAGAGGCTCGTGGAGCCATTGGTAGAGATAATGAGGATGCCTTCTTTGATGATGAGTCAGCAGAAGTGGTTGTCTTCTCTCTCAGAATGAGCAGAAAATAGGATGGTGTGAGGCTGAAAGAGACGATGTTCACCAATACAAATTGGTTTTCCCTTCAAGATGACAGGCATACTAACTGGTCAGTGCCGACATCTCTTGTTTCGTCATCTCCCAGAGTAGAGGATGGTCAAACAAACAACATAACAACATCAACTAATACTGGTGGTAATAGTAGTAGTAACAATGAAATTGTGTTAAAAGATGATGGGAAGTTGGTAGATACAAAAGGAAGACCGGTGCCAAACATGAACTTAGGACAAATGGGGTCGAAGGATATTTAGAGAGTTGGAATATATTTGAATGGTGATGAGAGATAATGCTGTTACAACATGCTAGGATCTATCTATGAATGCTGTTTCAGATTGCAGAAAATTAACTAGAGGGCCCTTCCAAGGGTGCTCCACGTACATATGCATGGCAACAAAGAGGTGACCTTTCTATAAACTAGGATCTACCCTACCTTTCACTTAGATGATAGCAATAAATCATCCAATTTAATAACAAGAATCAGCAAGGGAAAAGCATAGGAAACACCTCAACAGACATCCTTGTTTAGATGGCAGATTTTGCCCTTTAATCAAAGCCCTTTACAGCAGAATTTAAGTGTAATTTCCAGTCAATAGAAACAACAATATGGATTGTAGCCCATGTTGATGTGGCATGCCTCCACATATTTGCTTGTGCCTAGGGAGATGTGAACTGTTCTCTCAAGCAAACAAAAATGCATGAAACTGTCCAGATAAAGGCTTCAAAAGGTGCCCCCAAATATGTGAAGTAACACCTCAAAAGTGCCCCAAATATGTGAAGTAACACTTCAAAAGATGATTCATAATAAAGAAAAGGCATAAAGAGCAAAAAAAATGGCTATCAAGCCAACCTCCTCCATATGGAGCCTGCTTGAGTAGGTCTTCAATGTGGATCAAGGCCTCATACAACATGAGGGGTAAGAGGCTCAATCAAAAGAACAGTAGGAAGAACCTGGCCAGTTTAGGATCTGGAAGATTACATTTATTATTGGAAAGGAAATGTGTCATGAGGTGAAGGAGATCTTGGTAGGCCTGGGCAATGATCTCTGTGATTTGTATGGCTATGTCATGGATTTTCTAAGTGGATTAATTTTTTAAAGGAAATGTTATCGTAGCTTTTACTAAGCACTTTGAAATTGATACTCAATTAAGTAGACTCCTCGTTGATAAACTGGGAAGATCTAGCAGGCATCTACATTCAGTAAGCCATTGGATTAATACTTTCATATTCAACGAGAAGCATTCTTTTTGGAGTTTTAATACATCATAGGCAATCTTTCAAGCATATTTACATTGAGAAATCTGCATTATGCTGTACATAATTCCATATGGCTCAATTTGTATGGAGGGCTAGACAGTGTCCAAATTTGAATGTGGATGGTGTGGTATTGCAATACTGATTTTGGGGTTTATCGCCTTGGTTGGTATTGTAAGTCATAGTTGGACTCTACCATCTTGTGACAAAGTCTAGCATGATGAAATACTGGCAAAGTTGTTTTTGCCTTTCTTTTTTGGTGAAATAAGAACACACCGGGAATCTATGGTTAGCTTGATTTCTTGATGTGGAACATTTTTCGGAAGGGGCAGAGGTAGCCAATATAAAATTGATTCCTTAATTTAATGTATGGGATATCCTTAATTTAATGTATTCATTATGTGTACTCGATTCTGTTGTTTTATTTGTTTTTCAGCTCACAGTTATATTCAAGGTGTATGTTGTATTGTTTTTCATCTACTTGTAGTTACATGGAAAGCACTTAATTGCATACTAAATTCTAGTGATGTAATCATATTATTAAAACTAAGTCCCCAAGGTATGCAAATGATTTATTCTAACAATTTTCAAATTACAATTTTGAACCATGTGAGGCCTGCCAAGCTAAAATGCATGGTATTCAAATGTCTCTTAAAATTCGAAATAATAAAATCAGGGCTCTGGCTTTGACAGGATGAGTAGCTAAAACACGAATGTTAGAAAGAAAATTTTGCATAAAGATGCAGTGCCCGATGGTTGATGAATTTGCCTTTGCAATCTCGATCTCTCTCTGCGTAGCTTGTAAAAAAACCCAAATTGAATAGTGTTGAAAGCAAAAGAACAATCACAGCAATAAACCCCAGACAAAGAGACCCTAATTCCTCACTGTCGTCTGAGAAACAATAGCAACTCTGATATTCATGAAAATATTAACTATTCAGGCACTGGCACTGGATGTCAACTCCATCTCCATCCCAACAATGATGATTGCAAACCATTCTCCTAATGCTCTGCAATACGACTGATCCTAGGGCTTCCCTCACAGCCATGGAGGTTTTGGGCTCGCCCTAGGTTCCTCCACCTGTCCTCCTCCATCCGCTGCTGATGCGTTCAACTTACTACTGGCTTCGATGCCGAAGAAGAAGAAAACTAAAGCAGCCAAGTTTTTGAAAAATCTGGATGATATTCCAGAAATCTCTCTTCCCCCTGAAGGTTTAATCCAGGTAGCTTTGTCTCTGGCGGATCGCGCTCTCGTGGGACAGTTCACAGGTCTCTGCTCCTCCCCAAAAACCAAGGAGAACTGGGTCGTCAAGAACTAGACGTCGTTGATCAAGAACAATGTAACCTCGTATTTCTTGGGGAGAGGCTATTTTCTGTTTGAATTCATCTCAAAAGAGGATAAAGATCTGATCTTTCATAATGGACCCTACTTCATGGGTCCTCAAGCCTGTATCTCAATAAGCGGACGCCGGATTTCGACCCAGGAGTTGATGTTCCAACTGTTGTTCCTGTGTGGGTTAGGTTGCCAAATCTCCCAGTGCATTGCTGGAACTGGGATTCGCTGAAGCACAAAGGCAATGCCCTGGCTAAATTTATTGACCGAGGAAATAACAAGGACCAATACGACTGTGCCAGAATATGCGTTGAGGTAGATCTAGAGGTGGGCCTTCCAGAGGCAATAAAAATCAATGTCGACAGTTGGACCCATGTGCAAAAGCTAGATTATGAGCAGCTTCCCTTCAAGTGTCGAAAATTCCATGTCTACGGTCACTTGGCTAGGGGTTGTCCGAGTAATGGGGAGGCGGAGAAAGGGAAGGAGGAGGGTTGGAACCTAGTCAAGCGGACAAAGACCTCCAATAAATCCCACAAATCCGGTATCCCAAATGGTAAAGGCCCTCAGCCAGCTTCTATTCTTCAAACCCCTCCCTCGAATGGTCAAGAAAACAAATTCGGGCCCCTAAGTTCAGCAATAGAGGACACCCAGGAGGTCGAGATGCATAAGAAAGGATCCCCAGACAAAGGGACTCCTTCAGGCTCGAGGCAAGGAGAAAGTGCCGCGAATAGATCTAAAGAAAAACATGCAGAAATTGAGGAAGAACATGTATCGGAGGATTCAGAGGAGGAAGGACAAATAGGGGATTCACAAACTTCGGCTAGAAGATCCACAAGAGGCCGTAAGCCCGCCCATGAAAAGAGAGAATAGGAAACCTACAAAGATAAGCTCCAGGGCAGTCAACCAACCCTCAAGAAACTCTTGGCAAAAACACTGAAGATGACAAGAAATCAGACTCAGGGCTCCAAGGGAGCTCATCACACCCAAAAAAGTATGTGATAAAGGTTGTCTCCTGGAATTGCAGGGGTATGGGGAGCAGAGTTAAAGAAGAAGCCATAAGAAGTCTTCTAAGGATAGAAACCACAGACATACTTCTCATTCAGGAGACTAAGATGGAGGACAAAGACTTCCTCCAAATAAGTAAGAAATTTTGGAATAAAGGTGGAGGACAAGCAGTCTTTGCTCAAGGAGCCTCGGGCAGGCTGGGTACTCTCTTGAATATTAACAAATTCTCGATGGTCAAAGAGATCCTAAACACTCACTAGTTGTTCTTGAAACTTCAACATCTTGAAACAAAAGAGATCATTTGTCTCATCAATGTGTATGTCCCAATAAATGCAGGGGAGACAAAGGCTTGCTGGGACTCCATCAAAAATCTGACAGGAATGGAGAATCTGGAAAATACCATCATTGCTAGCGACCTTAATCTCACCTTGCTTTTGTCAGAGAAGTGAGGAGGCAGCATCGTAAGGGATCCTGCAAGGGAATGGGTGGAGGACCTCATGCAGGACTGGGACTTGCTCGACATCAAGCCCTCTATTGGTAAGTACACCTGGTCAAACAAAAGAGTCGGTCTGAGGCATATTGCTGCAAGGTTAAATAGATTTTTCGTTCAAAGTTCTTTTCTCCTATTAGGATTAGAGGCTAGAATGCACATTCTCCCTTGCAGTGTTTCTGATCATAAACCTATCAAACTTGAGCTGCTAGCCCATCTTGATCACGGCCCTATCCCATTCAGATATAGTCCTTTATGGGTCAAGGAACCGGACTTCATGCATATGGTCAAGGCAAGTTGGAGGCGGCCAGTCAAGGGCTCCTCCTTCTATGTTTGGGAGGAAAAGCTCAGAAGAGTGAAAGTCGTTCTGAAAAGTTGGGCCAAATCCCTTCCCAACACTGCAACTGAAAGAAAGAAAAAAAGTCCAAGGCAGCCTTGAGCTCCATCACTTGCAGTCGGAAAATGTAGAAATTACAAAAGAAGTTATAGACAACGAGGCAGAATTACAACAACAATTTCATAAGGCATGTCTGGCAGAGGAAGAATATTGGAGACAAAAATCTCGCAGTCTTTGGCCAAAAGCTGGAGATAGGAACTCCTCCTTCTTCCATAAGCAAGCCCAAGCGCAGAAATGCTTCAACTCCATCTCAGAAATCAAGGAAGAGACCCTTACTCGTAACGATATCATTAGCATTAAAAGGGCAGCCTTCTCTCATTTTAAAAATTTGTATAGTTGTAATATTCCCAATTAGCAATAGCTAATTGGAAATATTAATTTTGATTACTTTTACTTTAATAAGTTAAGTTAGAAATAAAGTGGGTGAAGGGGACACTTACTCACACTTAGGATAAAAAGTATTTCCTAAAGTCACTTGAGGAGCATGATTAATTGGCAGCGTGGGGCCTAGAGGCCAAGTGGCAGCGCAGGAGAAAGAGACAGCGTGGGCAGTGTGGGACCAAGCCAGCGCAGAGAGAGAGATGGACAGCGCGGCTCAAACGGACAGTGCAATTGATGGTGGGGCCTAGGTGAGAGCAAGGCTCTCCAAGCATAAAAAGGGAGAGGGTCTCTTCATTTCCATTCATTTTGATTATGCATATTGTTATTTGTCTTCTTAACATTGAGCACGCTTACTGTTGAGCAAAGTCTGCACGTACTGTTCAATACATCGGGTGTCTCCGTGCGGAGATCCCAACCTCAGCCCCAGGGGACTTCGAGTGCCTGCTCGGGTGAGGAGTTTCATCCTTATTTTTGCCAGGAGAGTAGCAGCAACCACAGTTGGAGCATTCACTGGAAGAGACAACTCAGTCAGTGAGAGGGAGAACGCAGTCTTGGAAGGAGGTAGTTTCGGATTGGAGGTTTATCACGAGATTCAGCCCGAGAGAGTTGGAAAGGGGTCAACCCTTCCCTATTCCACTATTTTGGTACAGTCAGAGGCCATCATTCTCAGCAGATCATTTAGGGCCAGCGTACTCAGTTGGCGATAGCGTAGTGCCTCAAGGGAGTCATTTCAGAGGTCAGCCATTTCCGAAAAGCTCTCTGGGCTTTTCTGGGTATTGTGTGGAGAGGCCATTCCCAGAGTTTCACAATTTTCTAAGGAGGGGAGCAGCCCCAAATAGTCCTTCCATTCCAGCAATAGCAGCAGCACCAGCAGCAACACTGAAGATTACATAGTCTTGTGACAACAGCCATTTCGGTCATATCCTGAGAGTATTTCTATGCTTGCCTAGTGCAAGCCAAGGTGCCATCATTCTAATCACCTTTGTAGTCATTTTTATCTTTCATTATTAATAAAATGGCTCAGCATTCTCCATATTGGTTATTGTTCATGTGATATCTCTCTAGTTGTTGTTTGTCTTTGTTTATGTGCTTTATATTGCTGTCAATTTCTACTTGGAATATTACAGTGGTATCAGAGCTCATAGACTTAACTCAGCCTGTGGAGCATATTGCCTATGACACCAAAGGGAAGGCAATACATCTGTTATAGAGGAAGGAAATATAGAGAACAAGAGCGGAGGCTAGAGATCACCTTTGGAAAGGGTGACTGCGTTCCAGTAGTGGACGCAGAAGAGGAGGAACCTATGGCGGAGGGGAAAGATGTCGGGAAGGAGTTTGCAGAACTCATCCTCAAATCAGTTCAGGATTTGTCAAAACGGATAGAGGAAATGGGGCAAAAGCTCACGGCAGACCCTAGACAGCATGAAACCCCAAGAGGTTTCTATACCAGAGAGGGATAGGGTACATCCCATCATTTGCAGGAGCACCTCACAGCGCAGCAGATGGCATCACATACACCCCCACGTTCCACGATGCCCACGTTTCTTGCAGCAGATACTAGGGCAAGAGCACAGCAGGAGCAGGAACCGCCTCACATAGGAGATTACTTTGCCGAGTATCAGTCCTACGGACAGGAGTTCAGAGATGCCCTCACATTTCATGACTCTGTCCAGCTCAAGCGGGACAGCAGACCCCTCAATCATCACAGGGGGAACAGGGATTCACATGATGGGGATATGCAGCGCACTGTAGGCAGATTCTACCTGCCGACATTTGATGGATTAGCCAAGAGTTCGGCGAAGGCTTGGGTGGAAAAGTTGGATATATATTTCCAGCTTAACCAGATGGCAGAGACAGAAACCATTGAGGTGGCAGCGCTGCACTTGGATGGGGAGGCCCATGATTGGTGGTTTAACAGGATGGCTACGCTGGGACACTCAGGAGTGACGGCATATGTCGAGTTTACATGGCCGGTGATAGAGCGGTTTGATCGAAGGGATCCAGAGGAGCACTTTGTTGAGTTGACCAAGCTCAAGCAGACCAGAAGTCCAGATACTTACATTTCAGAGTTCTTGAGACTTTCCATGATGGTGCCTGATTTATCCGCAGCCCAGATGATCTATATGTTCATCGACGGATTGGCAGAGCCTCTTCGGGGGTTAGTCAGGTCAACGAGGCCAGCTACACTCCATGACGCAGTTGGGAGGACTCGGGATTTGCAGGATGCATTACCCCGAACTAGAGCTCCTTTTCCCCAGAGATCGACATTTCAACCGAAGGGGAAGGAATCTTAATTTAAATCAGAAAGATTTAAATTACTACGCAAAAACAAGCAATCTTCATGCCCAGGATGAAATGCCAAGGTAGTAAGCTTGAGCCAAACACATGTGAATTATCATATGGCCTAACTAGAAGGCAAATAAAAATCTGCTCAGAATTAATTATTTGAAAAATACATTGCTTTCGTTCTCTGTTGAAATTTTACCGTCTGGGTTTTCATTCTTTCTCTTTGAACTAGCCCCTCTGATATATCCAGTTTCCAATAACTTAAACAAGTCTTTCTTAGATAGAAATCTATGTTCTGACACAGGATCAAAAAATACTACACAACCCACTATAGCAGGATTGTCAATAACGGAACCATATAAAACTTGAACTCACCTAGATTATTGAAATTCAGTTTTCCTATTGTGAACCTACTATGATCACCAATGTTCATTTTCCCAGTTTTGAATAACTCAACCCTCCTCACTAAGTCCCTTTCTCATTAAGTTCTCAGACTAGGAATGAAAGCACTCCGTGGTATTTCAAGTTGTGATAAAACTCAATCAGCTGTAGGAATTTCACCACCCAGACTAGGAATGAAAGCACTCTGTGGTATTTCAAATTGTGATTAAACTCAATCAGTTGTAGGAATTTCACCACCCACTATAAACTTTACACTGGCATAGATTCATCTTAACATGAATCTATTAAGCACTAAGAGAGATTGAAAAACACCGTACTTCTTGAAGCTTAATAGATCCAGTGTTAAGACAGATCTATGTTTTTCTTATTTCTATTATTTGGAAAACTTCCTTGAGGAAACCTTTTAGGAACCTCCTTACATTTCGTGAGTGGTACCTGGGATAAATTCTGCTGATTTATAATATGTACTCTTAACCTAGAGGAACTCTACTAGACTTGTATCCATGACCTTTCACTAATCTCCGTGTTGAAACTGGTTGGTTCAAACTGATCTAGTTAACCCACTAAAGCTAAGTTGATCTATAATTGTATATATTATATATCACCAAAACTCAACTAGTTATCATAGGGGTTCAACTCCCCTGTTTTGAATAGGTCAACCTTTCTTACTCAATCCATTAACACAACAAGAGAAAGTACTCATTGCGACTTCCAATTGTGATGAAACTCCGCCACTTGTAGGAAATACACCACCCATAAAGCAAATTTTATTTCATGTTGGCCTTTGTTTAGGCATTACACACATATGAAGTAATGAAGATCTCCCCCATCAGGGCTGTAGCTCACCTTGCTTCTCTCGGTGCAACAACCCAGTAAACTTTTCCCATTCCAAATAGTGTTCGTTAGGCAAAAAATTGGCCTAAAGCATTTTCAATCGTAAACAAAATCTTAATGGCTGTGCTGTGATGATAAAAAAAATAAATCCTAATGGCTGTGCTGTGATGAAAAAAAAATTCTGACGCTGGTAGTAGGAACAGAACTCTATGGAGAGAATGTGAGTACCTAATGAGTATAGACACTATGTATCAGCATTTTTATATATTGAGATTGAAAAATAGCTTATAAATTGAATGATAAAAATAAGTTTAACTCACCCTATTTTTATTGTCTGGCATCAAATATTAAAGTATAGGGAGAATTACCAATATCACTTCCGTTTACCACTTTAAGCTTTGCCAAGATTTGAAACCAACGCCCTTCAAAATCCTTGTTGTGTCGGTATTGCTTCCTTGCTGTGTTGGTATTGCTTGCGGTGGAAATTGACGGCGAAGAGAAAATGAAAATCGCATAGCCCAACAAATTAGTGGCACAGTATCACCCTCACAAAGGCTAACAATTACCGCGAATGGAATGGATAAAGTCTCTATTAAAAAAATATGGATAACATGCTCGGCACAAAGCAAACAAGCTAATCCATCGGGCACACTAATGTTGGCGCGGGTGTTTTTGGTTGCCGTATTCTCTGAACTCGGGCAACTCGAGCCTTCCACAATGTAGAGAGGAAGACAATTTTGGATCACCTTCTTCAAGAGCTTTCTGTTGACATTCAAATTTTTTACCATACCCGCCTAATTTTTTCCACCGCAAACGCCCAGTGCCTGCCCTCCTCCAACCTCGTCCCAAAAGAGCTCAACCTTATAATAAAAAAAGGGTTTTTATAAAACCCTCTCTGGTTTCAAAAGGTAGTTAAGTGCCGCTGTAAAAATTTAGCTTTGGAAAACACTAATTTATTTTTTTTTTAAATGTAGCTGCTGACGTGAAGAAAGTGGTTTGGCGGGATTTAATTTTTATTTAGATTTTCAATAATTAATCTATACTTTTTTATATTTAAAAATAAAAAAATAAAAAAATGAATAATCTAATTTAATCATTGTGTATTTTTACAACATTACTATGTTTTGTGATTTTAAAACATTTTGATAATCCAAAATCAAAATGATATTTGGAACAGCCATGTTTTTTTTCAAGGAAATGAAAAACCAACATCAATAAAAAGTCAATAGAAATTTCAAAATAGACTAGATGAAACCATGTATCCTTAGATTATTGGAGATTCTTTTGAGGATTCTAGCAATGAACCCAAGTAAACCACAATGCACAAGATTGTTGCATTTTCACTATTCCTAGATAATTATTTTCACTTTCACCCTTGATTTTCTATTTTACCGTGTTGTTATTAGTTCATTGTTTGTATTGCTCTATTTTCATTTTTTCAAGTTCAATACAATTATTTGTCCTTTTATGGGGCTTATGGAAAAACGGAGGTAAAAACCTACAAGAAAAAGAATGACATTTTCATCAAATTTTCTACTCAATCTATTCTATTTTACATTTATTATTTATATATATATTTTTTAAACTTATAAACACTACATTATTGCCAAGGGTATGGCTCTTTATTTTTCAAAGATTAGCCTCCCGTGTATGTTTCATCATTTACAAGTATTAAGTGGGCTCATGGAAACTATCTCATATTGAGTTGTGGCATTGATGGCTCCAATGTTGGTACATTTTGTGGGAGCCTCCCCATCACAGGTGTATACAAGTTCTACTAGTTCTTTCTTTCCATTTCATCCTTAGCAATGGAACACCTTATAAGATTGAAACTTTTTTTTTCTTTTTCATTCTAATCCTTGCTTTAAGCCTAAGAATTCATTTTATATATTTGAATAAAGAAGATTCAAATCTTCCTATTAAGGAATTCAGAATGTTGTAGGTGCCCTCCCCCATCATAAGTGCAACGCCCACTAGCTCCTTTTTTCCTCATGCTGCCCTTAGCAATGGAAAACACCTTATAAGATTGAAACTTCATTTTTTTCTCTTTTCATTTCATCCTTATCAATGGAAACCACCTTATAAGATTGAATAAAGAAGATTGAAATCTCTTTCATTAAGGAATCTAGAATGCACGTAGGGCAAGACTCCTCAAAATGAACATAAAAGATGTGCACTCATGGTTCTTTCCCATGATTATGTGAAGCTCTTTTTTAGTATCGGCTACTAGATAGTTTAATTCTCTAAGTAAGTGGCTTCCTACAATGCCTCCTTCCACAAGGTTTGAACATGAGACCAATTCTGGGGCTAAACCTTAATTAAACCAGCTTGGTTTACACCCCATGGCATGGTAAAATTTTACAAGAAAGGGGTTGTCATACAACAAAATTGTCATTTGTTCTAGTAACAACCTTAAAAATAAATTATTATTATTATTATTATTATTATACACACACACACACATTGTAAACTTTGAAAACAAGTTTGCAAATATTTGATTGAACCCTAGATTTTCCGGCGTGCGCATTTGATTAAAGTTCTGAGGAGAGGATTGTCAGCAGTTTTGGTCTATAGGGGTTACACCATGTCCACACAGAAAGGCCGAGAGCAATTTGGCTCACATTACGCCGCGAGGCGTTCGCAACCGCCACCTTGCTGGGCTCGACCGGGAGGTAAGCTTCTCGTTGCGTCCGGCCTCTCGCACTCGTGATTTTTCCGTTCCATCCGAGCCGACGACCCGGACCTTCCTCGTCCTAGTGTTTCGAAGGTCGCGACCAACCCTTCGATCTTTTTGGCCTCGGGGGTAGTCATGGCGGGCTGCCCGATGACGGCGCAGTTGACCAATTAAATGCCCGTCCGCGTGTGCGTAGCCTATACCCCGGTTACCTCGCCCATATGTTCGATAATGCTTTGCCTTCGCCGCCGGTCGCGCTAGTGGGCTCGATGGTCTCGTGTGTATTTTCTGGAAACAAGGAGTAATGTAAAGCTCCGCAACGACCATGTGGAATTGCCAAATCCGGGCCTGACCTCTCGCGTTGGTGCCTCGTACTCACGTTCGGGCGTCGTGACCTCATCGGGCGGGCGACCCCCGCGCGAGCGCAGGCGGCTACCGCAACAAGCGTCGTGTCACGGGTCGTCGGGTCGAGCAAACCGGGACCAACCTGTGTGTAGTGTTCGTTTTCATTTGCAAGGTTTCTAACTCAACTTGAAGTGAGGCGACCGTAGCTTGTTGTCGTTTTTTCCGCAGCCGGCCCACTTTTTCTCCGTGTCAAGGTGACCGGCGCAGTCGAGCATATTGAATGCAAATGCCTTTCGTGAGTGTAATTGTTTGCCCGCCATGTTCTTTTCGTGAGCGTTAAGCTTCTTACGTGGCCTCAGCAACCGCACCGTTCGTTTTGTACCTCTTGGGAATCAAGATACCTTGACTCGTGTCCGCCTTCGTATTAACGGTGGCTTCAGTCCTTCCTCAAGGCTCTTTCTCTCAATACGGCAGAAGAATCATTATATAGGCAAAATATCACCTAATAAACAATTGCATATAAACATGTTCGATCCAGTAATAGTAGGATCAACAAAAACTCGAAAGTATAAACATCATGAAGAACACATTCAAAATGCAAAGGAAAACTTCCCTAAGACACTTTCTTCATCCAAAAGAAAAATATGTTTGAAACATTGTGTATCTTTGAAACCTCATCCATCCTCAATAAAGAAAACAGAAACAATGGAAAATCAAAGGCAAAGCTATCAAAGCATCCACAGACCAAAAGCAGTCAACTGCAGAACAGCCATGAGTTACAACTATAGTTCAAATGTTTAGTAGACTGCACTGCACAGTATCGCTGCTTAAGGGTATGTATCCATAATTGTCAAATTGCCATGAACGAGTCCCTCGGGTTTCGCTCCATGAAAAGAACATTCCAGTTTTTTGGGATTATCTATAGCTCGATGTCTATTATATCGCAATGCATTACCTTGGTCTCGTAGTTAAACTTCTCTGCACCATTTCCATGCAGCATGCTTCCGGTTTTGTTTCTAGCTCCTTGGATTTGTGGTTATGTTTAATCGTAGAACTTTGGCTTACCGAGAATTCGAAATTTTCACCGCAGAGCAACTCGGAATGGGTCGATTTGCTGGATTTTTGTGTCCGGTGATCTAAAGGATCTTGGTGGGAATGGAGGTTATTATTCTCGTTGTGGAATAGCTTTGTAGTTTGTTGCTTTTGTCCTGCTCAGACTTTATCAGGTATTATTGGCTTTGTAAACCCAGCTTGGTGGTATTGCATGGAGTTGCATATGACCCGACAAAGCGTGTATGGACCTTGCATGCTATTGTTATTTTCACATTCCTCGCCCAATTTGGGTGCCTGGGTTTCTTTCCGTTCGAACATCCAATTTTAATGGAACTGTTAAAATAGTTTCCATTGTACTCTAACAATGTTAATGTGGGTAGAGACAACATGTTTTAATAATCAATTTAATATATATAATGCATATGTAGAAAGAAATGAAAATTTTTAATTATTTTTATGAAAAATACATAAAGTTTATCCTATTTTAATTTATATTTTTTAAATATAATTTTAAATCACAAAAATTATTAAACAATATATTAATTAATTCAATTTAATAATTTAAACATATATAACTAGTTAAATTTCAACAATATTTTCAAAGATTATTTAAAATATCGTATAACATATTATAGCATTCTAAATTAAACACATATATTAAAAAAACATTTCTGTATTCAAAGAAAAGAAAAAAAATGAAAAAAAAATTTAAATTTATTTTTATGAAAACTGTAAAAGTTTTAACAATGGCTATGTTATTATATATTTTAAATCATATATTTAAAAATATATATTAATTAATCTTAATTTAATAATTATAATTATCTAATTAAAATAAAATTTCCTCCAATGAAAATTTTCAACATTTATTCAAATATCATAAGCAATAATTAAACAACTTTAAGTAAAATGAATTATTACTATTTCATTTAAGTAAATAACACCTCATATTTCTAACCTCGACTGTAAGTTGTTTATCCATGGTGGCACCACACACCTGAGATAGTGGCGAGGCATGAAGCAGGCATGGACAGCCATGACAAATCAAGGATGGTGGAGAACAGAGACACAGAGCACTGTCCACGCAGAGCAGTGAAGGCATTAAAACACAAAGAACACTAGCTGTTATGGTCTGCTGTGAATGTTTTGGGTGACACCATTTTAACATGGTGGAAACCAAGCCACATCACCATCCTTTAAGTTGTTTTTTTCAATCACGCGCAGTCATAATGAGGAACAATAGCTAGAGTTTTTGCAACTCGAAGTGCATTGCCAAGGTATGTATCCACCGTTCACAATTGCCACAAATAGAGTCCCTGTTTCTGCTTCTCCATGAAAAGGAAGATCTATGCGCTGGATTATCTATACCGAGTTCATTATATCGCAATGTATTACCTATGTTTCCGTAGTGTTAAACCCCTTTAACATATTTTCACAAAAAGACAGTTTCTGTTTGTTTTAGCCCTGGATTGTATGTTTAATTAAATGTGAGCTCTGGAATTCGAAATTTTCATCTTTATAAGTCTGAAATGTAGTTTATTTAAGGATTTTTGTGTTCGCATCACCGATGATCTTTGGAATGAGGGTGTTTGTTCTCGTGCGAAACAGGGCTGAAAGTTTGTCGCTTTTGTCCTGTTCGTACTTTTACACAGATTTAATATGAATAGTCACTTATAAACCGTACTTCACAGAATGGAGTCAGTAAGTAACCGATAAAGTTGTTGTATGGACCCTACGTTATCATATTTCGCATTCTCGCCCAATTTGGGTGCTTTGTTCTTTTTCTCAATTTAAGTTCTACTTGTACCTAATCAATAGTGTTAAATAGCCCGTATGTATTCTAACAATGTTAATGGTAGGAAACATTGTAAATGGTAGCAACATAGGTTCAGTAACAAAGCAATGCAAATTTCATGTCAATTTTTTGTCACTTTTCTTCTTTAAAGTTTAACTAATTTTCGTATTAAGGGTATTATTAATGCCAGAACATGGTGATCATATTCCAGTTCCATTACATGGGAAAGAGAACTTGGTTCCACCCTTGGGAGAGTTTAGTTTTTCGCTAGTTGTTTTGTCGGCGCGGTTGTTCTCGTTTTTAATTGAGTCCTTTGAATCTTCCATGTTGCAAATGCTGTAATGGCACGAGGGTAACTGTGCTCCGTTACTTCTATCAATGTGTTTATCTCTCGGTGTCGCTGAAGATTGTCATAAGATGTGTACCATTACAGTTCTGTACAAATGTATACCGCAGAAACTCACGAAGACCTGGACCTGAAAGAAGGTAGCTCTAGTCAATAAAGAAGGATGAAAAGGAAAGCAAGCTAAAGTTCAAAATCTTTCCCACCAAACAGAATTCAGAAAGAGGTGAGGAGAACCCTGCTTCAAACATATCTTATTGGTACACCACACATTGGCCTGATTCACTTTCATGTTGAGCAGCAGTGGATGCAAAGGCCAAGGAAGAGACAGAAATGAAAAGCAGACTAAGTGGTGAACTCAACCATCCTATGATTAACATCTGCAGAATAGTCCAACAACAGCATCCTTATTTCTATTGCTCAATGTTTATTCTACCCAGCACCGAAATGCATTTCTGGTGAATAAAATGTTTCTGCTCAACAGACTGGGAGACCCCACAGCCCTAAAACCTATCACTACAATGGCCAAGGCTGGTGTGGCATGGCTCACGCCCGCATCAATGTGTCCGATTGGGAGAATTGAGAAGCAACGTACATGTACGAAGTTGACATGCCTAGCTCCAATGAAAGATATAACCGTGCAGAGAGTCATCTAATGACCGATTATTGTTATTTCTATTTTTTTACATATAGCAAATAATACTCATTTTCCAAATGTTAATGCATGAACAATCGATATTTAGTTACTTAAAGACATGTGTAGAAATAAAATTAAATATGCTTATGTTCTTAGATGGCTATAACTCTTTAATAAGATCAACATATCCGGTTTCAAATGTAGGTTGAGGCTTAAAGTCAGAATTTTCCTCGACCGCATTTTGATTTTTGAATAAAAAATAGCAAGGATCTAAGTTAAGTTTACAAAAAAAATTAACAGCTTTGTATTTTAAATTTGAAAACATTTAGTACTTAAATTAAAAGTGACTTAGTGAAATTTATTTGTACATTCAAAGGATGTTTATACATTTGAATAATTCACTCCCAAATGTATATACAATGATTGCTTATCTAGTTGTGTAAAGGTAAGTTGCTATTGTATTCAATTTATAAATTCACGATTTGATTTATTATTCACCATTTATGACTCCATCGTTTATACAAATGTCCTGAAAATGTTAGGTATTATTTTTTAAGGATGCATCATCTTCACATATGATGCTGTTTTTTACAGAGTCAAAAACATCTTAGCAAACAGCCTCTCATTTTCCACAGACATGGTTTACATTTTTCCCAAGGCATTCATTTTCAAACCTTTTTAAAACTCTTTTAATAAGTATAGAAATTTTTATCACATCAGTTAACATCCTTCCTTCTGCACCATGGGTTTCCAGTTACACCAATGTTCTAGGCTTGAAAATGATGGATCTAAAAGGAATTTTAACATCTTCATTACATCTCAGACAAAGAATGAGTGTTTATTATTTTTAAATGAAAAGGTGAGGAGGTTGACCCACAAAGTAAAGGCACTGTCATATCATTAATCACAGACATGAACGAAGTTTCCATGCACTATTAACATGCAAAAATAATATATATTGCACTATGAAATTAATAGCTGTTGTTTCAAAATAAACTAATTATCCAAGAATAGCATAACATGTGTATTATGAAACTATTATATATGTATAATATTTTAAATCAATTGAACTCCATAAACAACAAACTATCTCATCTAACAACACAATATTCATATTTCTACATTGTGAACTCCATAAACAAGGAACAAAATAACTTCATCTACACACTAGCTATTAGTATTCACATTTCTAGAATGTATATAATTTTATATATACTATATCTTTGAAATTTCTTTTTGGGCTCAAAGAATTAACAGAGAAAATGCCAATTAAATGATTCTTTTCACCACCATGAGAAAGATGGTGAGTATAGCATATGTAACAAATGGAATATGAGTATGCAATGAGACAATGGCTGTTGATTCCAAATTGTTTCCACATGCCTGGGTCTTAAGGTTGTTTCAGATATGTTCCTTTGAATTTTTCATTTTTCCAATCTTTGTCCACCACCTTCAACATACTTCTGCTTTTCATATTTATATTCTCTCAAGGATAAGAGACGTGATCATACCTACCGCGCTTTATCAAACCTCAATAAATCATTGATTCAATTATCTCAAAAAGCAAGCGCAGAGGCAGTTTTAGTTACAATGAAAAGGAAAGCAAAACTATACATATTCCTAGAAATCATTTACCTTGGAGATGTCATTACGATGATGTTGAGATATTCACTAGTTTTCGTTTGCGTTCAAACAAAAAATCGTGATAATAATGCTTCAATAATTTGTTGTGAGTTTGTTCAATGCGAGAAGCCTAATGCGCTAAACGTATGATGAAAGTAAGTCATTTTTCATCTTTAAACGCCATGCCATGATCACCATCACCAGCCACCAAACGGTATTTTTCACTTTGTTACTCGTATTCCATCAACAAATTAAAATAGTATTTGGCGATTATGCCTAAAGAGAAACCTTTAGAATCAGCATCAAGCTGATTAACTTAATGATGGAACATAAAGTCAATATAAAGCCCCTTTTCACAATGCATTTTACCGCGTTCAGTACGCTGATTGCTGATGGTTTTCACCGAGAATATTTATCATAGCGTAAATTGGACCGCATTAACCATGGTTGATTGTTTATTACACAACATATCCATGAATGATTGCTGACCTCATGGTCAACGGCGCATTTAGTTTTTCAAAACATGGTTTAATTTATCAGATACGGTAAACTCACGAAATAATGCAACCAGACAGGCTTAAAAACAAGATTATAAATTTATGAAATTATTGAACTTAAATGTAACCTTATATGATAACAGAAGGACAAGAGTACAGAAAAACCAAAAAGGATTAATAAACCCCAGGTGATAAAAACTAGGATAAAACCCGTTGTTACAAACCTCGTTGAGATAAATACGGTAATTTTAAAATAAAGGGGTTGCACACTCGCGCTTGAACATGATTTTTTTCATATCGGAGCAATATTTATGTCATAATAGTCAACGTGGTTGATCGCGCTTATTTTCATATTGATACACCTTAATAAGAATATAATGACACATTATTTTCATATTGAGACAATCAATAATAATGTGGTAATGAAAATGAAAACATATGTATGATCATTGTTAATGTAACATCAAGATTATAATGAAACATGCCCCAGAGACAACCCTTGTGTGTTAAATACTAGTGCCTAGGACATCTTAAGACAAGAGTGTTTTAAAGGTATTTGCATGTCATGAAAAGGAACCCTCCTAATATGAAAAGGTAGCTAAAGTTTTGAATGATGTCCAAGATATTAGAGGAGAATGTAGGTAGAAATGAGTGCTGCACTGTGAGAGAAAATTACTATCTGTAGTAACCAGTAAGAAGTCATGAGGGAAGAGTTGTCATGAGTTTATCATGTAGTTTTTATGGAAGAAATAAAAAGTAAATGGATATGATACAACGTGAAGAAAATTAGGAAACGTCATACTGTTGCAGGCTTACATAAACAAGAATGTACACTTACAATGACATTAGAAGAATAATCAGAAGAAGAAATTGAATGGAATTTGCACCAGAAATATTTAAAAATGTTAGAGAAAAGTAAGACATGAGTAACATTAAAGATAAATTCACATCTAACTTATAGAACATTCTATCTTACAATGATAATGCCAGTGACAGCAAACAAGGAATATTAAACTGAGTTAAGTTGCCAAAGAAAATACATACCGTCGTAATTATTTCAAAGAGGAACTCATCCTCATAATGATTGAATTGCATTAATTTTCCAAACGTACTCTTCGTATATGCACTATGAAATAAATTTTCAAAATTTTACAAAAGTACATATCTATTGTGACCATACCCCTTTTTCTCTAGAAAATTCGAAACCTTTTCTAAGTCCATCATCCGAGGCTCTTTTGTGGAAGTGAACCCAAATACTCAGAGAAGACATTTAGAACACATCTTCCCTATATATTGTATGTTCCTAGTCTTAATCAAAACAAAATCAAGGATGAGAAGTACAACACTGGCCCAGACAGACAAGATATTCATTGCTGTGTGCTCTAATCGAAATATATATATATATATTAATTAGAACAGACAGAAGAAAGAAAACTGGGTGAGATTGTCCGTATTTTTACAACAGAAATAAAAGTTAAACAAGCCAGGTCAAATCAGTATGAATTTCATCTCGTTGGTGTTCCGACGAGGCATGCTGATGGCAAAGTGATGGCACGATGATGGACAAGGAGGATCCCATTGCTGTGCATGTTCATATCCGATAAGAAGAAGAGGACATTTGAGTATTAGCATATTCATTACATTTTTGCTACGTGATTTCCGGAGATGGCCTTGTGGACAGGTTTCAACCAAGGTTCAAATGAGCTTCAGATAACCTACGTTAAGGCACAGCTTTTGAACCTATAGAGGAGGAAGAACCTTTACTCAAAGCGGTCATTATTATGCTTTCAACCCGACAATCCTTCAACAGTATGTTGGTATTATTCAGCATTTCAATGGTAACGTGAACAAAATTGATGTCGTGAAGCTACATGATAGAGGGTTGCTTTTGGCCAAGTTTTATTCTGCCTGGTCAAGTTTTTTCAACTCTTTGAAACTAGAGTTAAAAACCCAATGTATTTGTGCTATGTGTCTCTTTCTGACCATTTCCACCCTCCATAACCGTTCTGTGAAATCAAGGATTCCTCAGGTACACAATTCCTTGAAACCATTCATTTAGGTACCGAAATATCTTCACATCGGTTTTGCTTCTCCGTCAGCAGCCCCTCGTAGTTGTACCCCATCAAGCGAACCACAATTTTCTGTCGTCCATCACAGGACGAAATTCCAAAATGTTGTCGTGACCGTCATTATATAATATGCCAACACGACGTCTTTATGCTTCATGCGGTCGAATACCGTTAGCCTGCGTGTCGTTAACTTTCGACAGACTTATCTTGTACCGTGTTTCCTTGCTGGGCCTTCTAATTTTTCCCACACAATGCCTTACTTGCTTCTGCCGCCATGTGCCCACCTTTTTTAATCACCGAGAGTCTATATGGTCTTCATTCTTCCAAATTTCCCAAGTCACACATGGCCTTAGCTCACCGTTTTCCGAGGCTGTTCCTGTGCTCACTGCACTTGGAGCAAACAGCAAAAGTTGGGATCCGATGCTTTCACAATTCTAGGACTGAGTCCAAACTCAGGATCTTTGTGGACTTTTGCAGCATTTTCTTCCTATTCTTCATGTCAACCGTGTAGAGTTTAATTTTTCCTTTCACTTGAACCAACCTCATCTGCCTCGCAGCGCCCCCGGGGCAGGGTGTTTAACTTTCTTGCTCATCCCCGAATTTCTCCACTTAATTCTATGATAATTGTTCGTTTAATTGTATCTCTATCGGCTCCCTGTTCTTTATTTTTTTTCAGTAAAAATGTTTGCTCATTGTATAGTTATGCCTTCTAGCACAAGCCTTTCTCCTTCTTTGGTGCTCTAATACCACCATGCTTTCACGTGAGTTCTTCTCAAAGCATATGCTTTACTACCTCGTCCCGATATATTTTGGCACTGTGCCCAGCCATTCAATGTTGTGATGTTGTTTAGGTTTAAGATGATTTCTAGGGCTTTGCAGAATGACCCTCCATCCGCCGAGGGCTATAACACCGCTGTTGTACAGCTGGCCACGAGTCGCTCCTTATCCATGTCACAGCACCATTGAGAGTGATGCTTTGCTCACAAACCCCCACTCCGCCCACTTTTTCCCCAGGCGAATTTGTTTCTCAAGTGTTACCCTCTCACCTCTCGTCCGTCCACCATAATTGGTCAGGAAAGCCCCGAGGGGCCGTGCCTGGAGGGCATCGCTGCGTGTTCACAAAACCTCCCTTGTTATTGTCTCTGGGCCCCAACCTGGGGACATCTTCAAAATATGGTTCCTCCCCCATCATCCTATCTTTCTTCGCTCGCTTTTAGTGTGTGCTCCCTCATCATTTTCCACATTTCTGTTTCAGTGTGCCCACAGACAGTCACTGCCTGCCTCATGAGTCTTCACGTACACACGATGTTCTCTCCCTTCTCAGAAGACTCCGCCTTCCATCTCTGCATCCAAAGGCCATGTATCAATATTAAATTTCTCCATTCAATGAAGGGCTCTGTCTCATGTATGTAAGCATTTGAACCTACTAGAGGACTCCTTAGTGTCATAGGGCCAGACTTTTTCCTTGTGGGAGTTCCATTTTCACAGCACTTTTTCCACCCAGGAGGAAAGTGCTGCCTTGACCCCAGGAACAGCGATCAAACTAAAGTTGGGAGTTTGAGAATGAATCCTTCATTCTGTGCTCGGGCGGTGAACTCGTCGCTCGGTGTTGCTTTCAAATGAATTCGAGGGAAAACTTGCTAGTAGGAAGCACGCAGCAGAGGAGGGGCTTTCCCGCACCGTAGACCCCCGATTTCAAGATAATCATCGAATGGTGTACCAATCCCTTATACAATCTTCTCGCAAACCCATCTATTCCTTCGCTAAGAAATAACAGCAGAGGGTCGTCATATATTATGGTGTAAGCTCTCAAGCAGTGAACAAAATAGAGAAAATTGCATTATCCTTCTCACATCAAAGAACAACAACATTCTCCACTCAAATATGTTCTAATAAATATTTGTCTCTAAAGTATTTCTAGGTCTAGACTCTCAAACCCATCAAAGACACTAAGCAGAATAGACAAACACTAAGGAGCAAAACTTAAGAAACAGAGAGGGAAAATTCAGGAACTCACTATGAGAGCTGTAAGCAGAAAAGTGCACAGGGATATCTAAAAGGGTATCTTTTTGCATCATGAGCCATAAAATATCTATACCCTCTTAGTCACCCAAGTCGACCTCCCCAAGCCCTCGACCGCCCGAATGAGTGAGACTGCCGCCACGTTGTTTTAAAGTGGACAAGGGAAAAACGTTTCTGTGGTGGGAGAGCTCATCGGAGAGAATCAAAGAGGAGGTCGTAGAATATGCTTTTTTGTTCCTGCAAGTTTCAATGAATTAGCGTAGGAAAATTTGGAGAACTCGGTTATTATCTTCATTTATATGTTAACAGTTTCCTTATGAGTTCTAGCGAAGAAAATATTGTTACCTTGAGAAGAGAGGAACATGTTTTCACACTCGTCATATGCTTCTCAAGCCAACTAATGAACTCAGAATGGTATGGTCCGGCCGATTTGGTACAAACCCAACTCAATCTGTTTCCTAATCCGACCTTCGGTTTTTAGAGATGGCACACCGTGGTCTCAGGCACACAGCCAGCATGGGTAAACAGGTTGTGAATTCGTGCATGGGCATCAATAAGGGGTTTGGGTCTGCGAACAAATTTCCGACCTCACGAGCTTGTGGGGTTTTAGGCTCGTACTTGGTTTTCATTTTCCCCATGACCATTTTAAAAGTATAAAAACTAAAGGGAAAAAGTGAGATGGAAAATGACTAAACATTTTAGAATAAAGGAGGTAGCTTCAGAAAGTGACGGGATTGAAAACCACCCGTACCTGGAGTTTTAACCTTTCTACATGAAAAACCACTAATAACAGTATTTACATGGCCTGGGAGTAAAACGACAGTGTTAGACCTAGTTTTACTACTATGATGTGGTGGAAGGAAGGTTTGCGGATATGACTTCGCCAACAATGGGACACGTGGCACCGGGTTATTGGCCGTTAGTAGCCTGGGTAGTGAGCGCGTGCTGCCAGGCGGGCTGCCCTACGCTTCCAGACCGTGCCCATTTTTCATCGCGCTCACCGTTTTTCTTGATGGCCTTGCTAGAACTCCGACGTGTTCACAGGTGTTTTATGACCCATCATTCATTGTTCATGGAAAGCTTATGATTGGCATCTCCGCAAAATATGAATTTTCTTTTTTTGGGGTCTGCCTTTTCTATCTTACCATCCTTTAGACCTTTTGGCGAAAGTCCTTCACACGTGCTTTTTTATGATCATGGTTCATAAGCGACACCAACCGTTATTTTCTTGCCATATTGTGATTTCTAAAAGTTTTTAAAATTGCACCACACTTATCCTTTTTAGAACTTTCTTTTCAAGCTCACTCAATTTACGTACGTTTCAATTATTATATCCTCTATTTTTTTATTTAACCTTCTTTCGAGAATATAAAGACTATATGTAAAACTGTATTAAAACAAGGTATTAATTCATTTGTAAACTAATTAAATCGCTATCACTTTCTGTTTACTCATATGATGATGGTCACTACTAATTTTTCTTGGAGAGGTGTGTGATTATCATCTGGGCATTCTTTATTAAAGTAAATATGTCTGAATTTATTTTCTCACAAAAAGAAGTCACCGTATTTACCTTGAACACACAAGCCTAATAGCCAGGCCACAGCCCCGTACTCAATATATAACCTACAGGATCGAGGTCATTTTCATTAATCAATGTAATTTCATTTTTAACTGATGATATTTAGTTTCTTCTGTTCGATTGCGGGAGTCGGTGATTTTTTCTGACTCATTAGCGAATGCGGCATCAATTTACCACCGTGGTCATCCGCCGCGACATCTAAAACTCAACAAAATTCACTGAGGTTTATCTGCTGAATTAATAAAAAATGGGGTAAAACGAAATCCAGCTGGACTGGAGCCAATCTTAATCGACTTTCTTCGTTACGTCATGCGCGACTTTTCCGCATTGACCTTTAAGAAGAACAACACGACGGTGATGACAGCCTTTGCAGGTAAAATACTGGTTGATGTTCTAGAAGCGACAGTCTGGCGATCTGACATCAACGAATGCCTGCAAATCTGCATCTCGTTAGACAAGAAGAATCGCAATGACATTCCATATACGGTTTATCTTCTGATTCATTATTGTTAAAGTCAACATATTCATTCGTCAGTGGATTTCTACATTACCCGCCCAAGAAATATTGAAGCAAATTGCATCATATAGAACACCACATATCAAATTCAGCATTACACGATGAGCAGAATATGTGCTCATTAAGGTGAAAGGTCACCAGAAGAAGAACTCATCGAGAAAAATGCTCATCGCCGCAGGCATCGAAGGCTGGCGATAATCGATCAGGTTCATCACGCACTGAAGATGTCCATTTATTCAGGCATCATTACGCTAATGCGGGAGAGAAGATCCAGATTTTCACCACGAAATCAACTGCCAAAGACGGTTATAGTGAAAATGTTGGCGACGACGATCCAGACGAACGATAAGGTCTGTTTCGATTTGAGTTGCCTGAAGAGATGGCAAAAGATAAGTCAATAATGTTCAAGACAAACAATAATAAGAAGCATGAAATTACTATGTATCTTCTCATCTTTTACCAGTATACTCCCTTTCGCCTTATGAAAGTAATTTAAAAGAATTATGATAAATTGTATTGCTGTATGTTTATCAGGGCACAACAAAGGTTACTTCTTGTCGACAAACAGGAATTCGAATGGACAAAGTGTTGTAAAACAAGAAGTGTAGTTGAATTTTATGGGGACCTTTCATTTTGTTTGACCAAACATATATTCAGTGATTCGTGTTTTCCAAAAAGTGAGATCCGAACAGTCACAAGGCATGGTGGTGCCTTCATGCCTTGCCTACAGCAATAAAAGAGATATATTTTAACAGAGGTGATTTTGGTATTCTTCAGATCCTCTGTTGGTCTGAGGGATCAACAGCCAACCCACCCTGGGTCTGCCTGTCCGCTGAATGATGAAAGTAAAGTAATGTCCCTTAGTGACAAGGGGACGATGTTGTTGAAGCTGCTGAGTTAGTTTGTGTTGCTTTTCTTCATTTAAACATTTCCTCTTATGATATAATGTTTATTCACTCTCGCTTGAGAGAAATTTTCCTGTAATGCTTTATGTTGGTTTGGTTTATAAGACACGCGTTTATTCATCTTCAAAGTTCATTGCTTCAACAGTATTTCACCAGCGCTAAGGACCCGACTTCCGGTGTTCAGCCACCATATTTTAACTTTGCTCACCCAAGTGTGCTTAATGTTTATTTCGTTCATAGTCCATTTTTTTGTTAGATCAAATACGAGTCGCTCGTTATTTCTTCTCTTGCACAGAAGCACATTTGTCATGCGGTGTTATCTTGTTATCAAAGTCATTGCTTCCATCCTATCTGAGTCGTTGTTCAGCTAGTTTACATAGACTATATGTAACTGATTCTTTTATAAAGTGTTGCCCACAGGATTTGAACATGGAACCTGAGTTGAAGCAGAATTTAGATTGATACTGTCGTTGTTGTTCCATTGTCATTATTTGTAGCCTCATTATGTTATGAGTTGAGACAAATGTTCTTTCATTTTGTGCTTTTTATATAGTTAATTTCTCATTGAATTTGCTGTCTTATTTCTTTTTAAGATCAACATGTTTGGTAACCGTAGACAGGATAGAGGTTATTGCTTCCAAGTTCCATCATGTCATCTCAAATTATCATGACATACATATTCATCCTTATATCATGTTTTTTGCAATAATGATGTTGGAAGTTTTTAATTTTCCATTCATGTCACCGTAATTAGTTTTTTACAACAGCTCACATATTTTTGTATTTGGACATTATGTACTACATCTTCATAACATTGTTTCTTAGATAATTGTATTTTGTGACAAGAGTAAGTTCTGAAATAAAAAGTTTGCCCGGATTGATGATTAATGTAGGCTAATTAGTGTTCAAAGATATATTTTACAATGACATTTTATGTCAAAGTATGGGGAGAGTGTATGCCATTTTTAAAGGGAGTAATGCATGCTTAGCGATTGTCATGAAGAATTGGAAGTAAAGACGGAAGGCAAGAACTTCACGCACCGAGAAAGAACACACTTGCTTGCAGCCCGTTCATAGCAAAGTAGGTAAGTTTCTTTTCTCTAGGTAGGAATGAAGGTTTGTTTCTTTGAATGAATAAACCAACTAAGCGAAACAAAGTCCCTAAAAATCGAAAAACTCATGGACCGATGTGACCTTGGGCGCACAACCTTATCGACAAAACCTTAAAAGAACCGAATCTCTACCATCCGTAGGATTGTACCATTGCTTTGGATGTACTTACTAGTTCTCAGGCTGTTAAGTCTATCCTAAGCTTTATTTAGTGCACAACGTAGGAATTGAGCAAGATTCCCCAAGAAATTGGAGAATCTCGTACAAGTTTCCTTCAAGAAGGAAACTCTCAGCACCTTTGAGAAGGAGAAGGGGAAATGGTGGAGAAAGCCAAGACCCAAAGGCCCTCTCGAAGAAGTCACCCAACAATAAGCATCTCGATAAGGAAGTGTTGTTCAACTTATTCTTTAAACCAAGGTCCCGAATCACCTCAAACAAGAGAGGTCGGTAAAAGCGCTATTATTCCGGTACAAAGGGAGGCCAAAGCCATTCCTACCCCCGCTCGTCAACCCAGAAATTCCTTGGAAATCCCGTAGGGATATTGGCATATCTTTTCGATAAAATGCCTTCCGTAAACCAAAACTGCAACTCGGCTACACACCTCTTAAACCTTCGTTGTGCTACAATATCCCTATAGAGATATTGCGCTATGCACCTATGAAGGCTATCCCTTCAACACATTCCCAATATTTCATGGCTGCCAACATCGAGGATCCGCACGCGTTTTTGTTAGAATTCGATGTGTCAAAAGGTGGGATATGATTACACCACCGACACCTAAAAACCAAAAACTATTCTCTACATTAAAAGGGGTAGCCTTGCGATGGTTTCCGGGACTGTGGTGGAAGTTTATCTGTCAATTGCGATGAAGGCTGAATTTTAAAGAAGCATCAAGATTATTACAGTGCTCTTTGAACTAAAAGATGAAATATTCAAAATGACAAGAAAAATTAAATGAAATTCTGGAAGAATATGTGGCGTGTTTCAATACAATCTTCGCAGATCCCCTTATGCATCTCACTTACGTGATAATGTTTTGAAAACCACATTAATTAGAATGAAAGATCAATGGGTTGAAATAAGAATAAATATTATGGGAAAGGATATATATCTAGAAAGTTATCCTAACATCATTGATTTGTGTATCGAAGTTTGAGGGCATACAAAGCAAAAATTGTTAACGGAGAGCACAGTTACAAGAGACAAGACTTCTAATGAAGGTGTGACTCGGCAAGATTGAAATCAAGGAATATCTTCTGAAGGATGGTACTTGGGACTCTAACAACACAAGCTTCTATTATTATGCCAAACAGAACAGCACAGCAGCAAAACTTGGCAAATATTTTCCCGTATGTAGAAATAAACACACCAACAAAGAATGCCCGTTGGATGTGATTAAAGTCGGGCCACGTATTTGCACGAAAGATCACCCCACAGAGGGATGTCCTTCGCTTCCGGCTCAAAAGCAATATACATATGTATATGTTCCGTTAATCGGGTCACGACAATGGCGTCGCGACCATCGTGCGCACAAATGATCCGTTTTCCTTTTCAAAATTTTCCCGCATAATGTCAGCCGAATATAGTGGGATGTGGCAAAATCAACCATATTTTCAATTGGTCGAAGGTAAGCGCCTATTTCTCCCACATCTTGGCCAAATCAAACAAACCAAAAATAATCGCCAGTCTTTCTTTTCACTGCCTTATTTGGAAAAATAACTATCCTAAGGTAGCGTGTCCTCTTCATTTCAAAGAGCCGTGCCCGAAGTCAAACCCGGAAAAACCCTCAAATCAGCTAGCGTATTCGAATTTTCTCTCAACCTACACTACCGCCTCCCTATACAAACCCCTGCATCAACCCTAACACAACTCCCAAATCCAACCCAACCCAAACCTAAACAATAGCTGGGCCTAACTGCTTCAACAATGGAACCCCTAGAAATAGAAACTCGAATCGAGGGAGCATGATCTTCACTCAAGGTCCTGTGCATAGTAGGAAATGAAGAGAAAACAATGATATCCATATTGAAGATCCGTTACCCTGAATGTTGGTACAAAATGATAATAAAGTTCAACAACAAAATCAACAAATCTAAGTCAACAACAAGAAATAATTTTCTCATTCCCGTATCGAATAATTATACCGTCCATTAGAACAACCTAATTTTACCTTTCCGGGAGAATTTTAAAATGTATAAAAATCCTTCTCCAAGCTATTCAAGATATTCCTATACATGCAAAAACCATTAAGGAATTATGCATAGTGTTTAAAGAGGAGAACAATTACCAATCCTATCGGCCCAAATATTGACAGACCTTATTTGACTTATTATCGTGATGTAAAACACTTGTAAAATATGAAGACCTGGTGAAACTTATAGTGACAAGCCTGAACCATGGCAACGTTGTTTCCCAAATGTTTTACTGATTTGGGAGTGCAATAAATATTTTACAAAATCAACACCAAAAATTTGAAATAATGTCAAACGATGCACAACCTTGTTGGAATTAATAAATTTACCCGTAGTCAAACCGCAGGGTATACCACAAGATGTAATGGTATCCACATAGACCTCGGGAATACCCTACCGACTTCGGTTATCAACCCAAAGAACCGACTATATGGACACCCATTAATCTTAGGTAGACCTTGGTTGGCAACCTGTCGATGCTTATATTGGATGCCGAAGAAAATATTACAATAACAAGGGGAAATTATGTCAAGAATTTAGCCCTATATCCTCAAATGCCCAGCTAAGTCTAATTAACAATCAAAACAAGAAACCACCCCGCATCATCTTTATAGTGCTCAGGAGGATTTTCAATCATCATAAAAATGCTCTTGATTTTAAAGATCAAATAGAGATTATACTGCTTAGTTTTATCAACAAATCACAAACCGTATCTCATTTGCAATGTCATGATCAAGGCAAACATTCAATACAAAAGCAGAAGATCTTTTCAAAGATATTCTGGATCAAGCAATACCCATTATCAGGTACAATAGTAAGCAGTGTTAGAAAATTATAGGTTGAGCAAAACAACCCATAAAATATGCGGAAAATAAAAAAAAACATACAAACACATAAACTGTGGAGAGACACAGACATATTTGGTTCACTCAAGAAGCAAGTCCACTTTATCAGCTAAATTCTTTCCTTTCTATGATCCACAAAACACAGAGACAAAACCTACAACAGATCCGTTGTAATATCCTCTCGTTCTCTTCGCGCTCTCTCTCGCTCCGAGACATGCATCGTACACCGAATACAATGCCCTCATAAAAGTGAGGGTTTGCTTTCTAGAAAAACCCTAATTCCAAACATAACTTTCATTGCCAGATCATTTGCTTAATGAACGGCCCAATATCAGAAATTACTACCACAAGGCAATTTCCACATCTCTGCTTAGCTTCGGGCATCGCTTCATTCCCTACCCGTGGGGGGTTTCAGCCAGCCTCCTGACCCCCCACGGCGTCGACAATTACCATGCGTTGTCGCCTTTAAGGGGTGGTTGTGTCCAATGTCGTGACATGTGTAAACAAGATAATCGAAAGCCCACACCTCAACACAAGGTTGTAGAAATTGGAGCCAGTAGAAAAAAACTTCTAAACATTAACAAAATTCCCATCGTCGAAATTGCATGAAATTGTCCAATTATTACAAAATACAAAGCAGCCTTTGCATGGGATTACCTCGACATGAAAGGAATTGATCCTCAATGTACCAACACCATGACGATATCAAAAAGATGCAAGACCTATTTGCCAACCCTCCTCAAAGAAGACTAAATCCTCACCTTAAAGATATTGTGAAAGTTAATCAAAAACTGTTGGACACTTCATCTACCCAATATCCGATAGCAAGTGGGTTCTCCATTAGTAGTGGTACCAAAAAGAACGAAAGTGGAGGATATGTGTATATTATCGTGAACTTAATAAGGCAACAATACAAGAAGACCACTTTCCTTCCTTTCATCGACTTTCTATTAGACACACTGCAGGGAAGAAATTTTTCTTTCCTCGATGGCTTCTGGGCATACAACTAAATACAAGAGTCGTCTTTGAAGAAGAGAAACTACTTTTACCCGTCCACGGGGGACATTTGCCTACCGAGTCCTACCTTTTTGGCTTGCGTACGCCCCCGCGTCTCCAAAGGGAAACATGCACATTTTCTATGTACTTAATAAATGAAGGCCTTGAAGTATATATGGATGATTTCACACCTTATGGGGATGACTTGAGCCCGCACCGGAAAACCCAGAAAAAGGTCAAAAGATGTATTGACACTAGTCTTGCTTGGCCACGTGCGTGTCTTATGATGATGACCCAAGGAGTTACCTTAGGCATTATATTTCAGCAAAACCGAATTCATGAACCTTAGCTAAAATTTGCAGGCTAATCTTGTTAATCCCTACACCCACCACAAACGTAGGTACGTAGCTTTTGGATTTTTTGTTACTATAGAATATTTATAGAACATTATTTCTCGAATACAGCTTTAATTTAGTGTGTACCCCGACCGGAAATGATGATTTACTTGGGATGACAACGTAAAATGCTTTAATGATTTGAAAAAAGCTTGTTTCAACAACCCCATGTGTCGTAGGGGGCCCAAGTTTCCAGGGGAACTTTTCCATTCAAATTTATCCCATGCCTCACACACAAGAATTGAGCAAAGATTGGGCAGAGGAAAAGGAAGCCATATGAAATTTATTATATTAGCAAAATATATCCCCCGCCGAATTAAATTATACCGTAATCGAGAAAGAATTTTTAGTCGTAGTCTATGCTATAAACAAGTTTAGACATTATATAACTAGGTATTTTTTAGTACCAGCATAATTTGAACACTGCCATTAAATTTTTAGCAAATAAACTCGTTACAAAACTAGAAGAGTGACAAGATGGTTGATTTTACTGCAGAATTCGATATCACAATCAAAGATCGACCTCGAAAGATAACTCCGTAGTTGACTTTTGCCAAGAATACCAAAGCCAACAGACATGTACAACAAGAAGACCACTTTTGGATGAACATCTCTTCGCCGTCACTATCGTAACACCGTGGTATGTCGATAGCAAATTATTTGGCAACAGGTAAATTACCGAAACATCTATCCCTTAATGATCGAAAGCAAATAATACACCATAGTACCCGTTTCCGGGATGGTGTATTACCTATTTACACAAAGTGATGGCGTACATGAGGATGCGTTAGGGAGGATGAGTGTATTGATATCTTGAAAGCATGCCATGATGATGTTGTGGCAAACATTTTTGCGTATCATGTAACTTCCCATAAAGTTTTACAAAATGTTATTATTGGCCCGCTATTCTAAAAAGATGCCAAAAAAATCAGTGCCTCGTGATGTTCGGCCAAAGGCATGACGTTCGTAGCTTTGATGAAATGCCTTTGAACTTTAATTAGTGATTGAACCATTCTAATACCAGTCTTTGACTTTTTTGGTCTTAATAGTTCTCCATCAAACTAAAAAACATACATCCTAGTTGGAACTGTTAGTTACCAAATGTTAAAGCAGAGAAGTTTCTTCAAAATAAAAGAGATTAAATGTTTATTTTTCCCCAATTGTGCGCTATGGTTTCAAGGAATAATTTACGGAGTAACGTTTGTAGGTAATAAATAGTCAAAAACATTGCGAAACTACCATTCAGCACAACACACAACTCCATATCACCCACGGTGCCACGTTGCAGAAAGCACGAACAAAGCACCTAATCTTTATATTAACAAAAATCGCTTGCCTCCACACATGGACAAGGCCTTGCACCTAAGCACGGCATACCAACAGGATTTGCCAACTGGAAACAAGCCTGTAATAATTGGTATTTGGAAAAGAAAATTCATCTTTCCTATAGAATTTGAAATTCAAACACAAGGTGAATGTACCAAAAGGTGGGGTCTAAATCAATGAAGCCTGCGCCTAAAAGGACTCAAAATCAATGAGTTAGGATGAAATTAGGCTCTCCGGCTCTTCAAGACACAAGACAAATAATTCACAGAATGAGAGCTAAATGCACAGATGCCCATATCAAGAAAAGATCTTCAAATAAGGAATTCACACTTTATATGATTCTAGGTTTCAGACTTAAACCTCATGCAAATAACATGGCTTGGACCTCATGAAATACAAAATGCTAGTAGCTGAAACACACATTAGTTACCATTGACGTATCTGGACATTCCTTTAAGGTAACCAATACCAGCATTGTATCATGTAACGTGCTTACCTAGAACTTTTACCACAGTTATGGGAAGATTCTATGATGAAATTCTTTCCGTGAGAATTTTAATCTGCCAAATTCCATAAATCATTCCTTTTTTTTAATTTTGTACATAAGCATTTTTCATTTTCTGAATTATTATCAGTAGAAATTTTAAGTTGCAAATTATGTTTATATCACTTTCTTTATTTTCCATTGTTTAGTTGTGAAATATGTTTCTTTAAAAGCAAAAATGAGAAAAAAATAAGAAGAAAAAATTATGTTTATTTCTGTTTGTTTTGATGTTCCTTTCTAAAGGAAGAAGATTTCCTACTGCCTGAAGAACAACACCCTCATAGAGTGGCTGTTTGTTCTTCGAAATACAAATACCCAGGTATTTTTGTTTGTTCTTCATATGAATGCAGGCCTACATTGTTTACCGGTTTTTAAAGGAACATCAATTTTTTGAGTGGATTGTTTTTTTTTGTTTTGGTTAGCATTTTGAATTTTCGATCACTCTTCTAATGAAAAATATACTGTTTATATACAATCATACAACTAAAGCTTACCCGTAATCAAGGGAATCGTTAAAAGTCGCTATTTTTAAGGAATCGTCTAGTAATGATAAGAAAGCAGGCAAAAGTGGCATGACTGTTAACCATAACTTGCTATTTTTATTATCATTACTTAATCCGATCGTATTATCTTTATCATGACTAAAGGGTTTCTCATATGCTAACTTTTTGCTTGCTTAATGAAATAGAAACAGAAAATATTTTTTTATTTAGATGGTCGTACTTTTCCACCATCCTACCTAATAGAGCAAGGAGCCATCATTTATGAATAACTAAATAGTGGGTGCCTAAAAAAATATTTACATATTTTATTAATAATCTGGAAGATTTTATATATGATAGGTGTTCACCAAGCCACCACCATGATCATAGAAGGCAAAGAAGGGGCATTCCCACCGTGTCACTAAACTAGGCAGAAATAACTGCAGACAATTGAAAAATTAATAATTTTGAATGAGTCTCATCACAGCCAGCCTCCGCCCACCTTTCAATTTCTTCTCGTAATAGCATTGTGTCGTTATCCGGTCACCGCCCGGCGACACGCTCTCAACACCATATTCAACAAAAAGCACTTCCTGCAGAACAGCATAAATGGTCTTCGTGTTATGCCAACTCCGTCAAGGTTATGACACCCGTGGGCAACAAGTTCTGGCCGATGGGGCTGAGTCACATTTACACATCAAGAAAGTTATATTTAATCCTTCGGTCTTCAGGCTTAAATGTCGTGTTTTAAAACATGTTATCCCTATTATACATAACCTTGCTGCTGTTGTGTAATCTCACTTATTTTTATTGTTGTGTTCTCAACCCTGTATTTTTATTATTGTGCCTGTGAATAGCGTTTGTTGTATTGTTGACGGTCAGGCACCACTGGTGGACAACGGTGGTCTGTTGACTTCTATATATATGTATATTGTCTGTTTGTATCATCCAAGACTTGTTCATTTGGAATGTATTTGGAGGTTGTTCTTCAAAGGGTTTAGCTTCACAGTGCTGATATCTCTTTTCTTCTATTTTGGAGCCGGTTACACAACATTTGGCATCGAGCTTTGGATTCTAGAGTCTTCATTGCCCAAACAAAGTCATCGTGGTATTTTTCGTTTATAATTCTGTTTTCTACGAAAGTTTCTAAGCTGAAATTTTTAGGTGGGTTTAAATCCAGAGGAAGATTTTAAAATTTAAATTCTGTTTTAATATTTTTGTGAGATATGATCTTAAATTTAGGTCTTTTTTTTTTCGTGCTCCTAAACAAAGCCATCGTAATTATGCCTTCAACATTTTTTCAATAAGGTTCGTAACCGACATTTTTATGGTGCGAAGCTGAACCGTAGCGGAAACTCTCAAACATTTCAAGAGTTTGCTTCGCGTTTTTGGAGATATGGATTCCGAAGGTAGTGCTTTTTCTGTGTTCTCGAATTTCATCTCAAAGAGGTGACTGGGAAAACTTCAATATCTCTTCAGTACCTGATTGGAGTTCAAGAACACAACGTGCAAAATGTACTAGTTTCTTAAGCAACACCAGAGGTGAAGGATGAAACAAAGGATATCGTGGTGAAAACGTATGTTCGCTAGTAATAATTAAATTATGGGACTAGATCATTGTGGGAGATTGGAGAACTTTGAACTTTGAATCTAAATCAAGTCAGACCTTGTGGTAGACCAAATAGAATTCACATGTATTGTTCATTGTTGAATTTCAGATATATTGAAGAGTCAACAATCACATAGATAATCTAATTCCACATTTACGTTTCCCATAAAAGAAATAAAAGTGTGTGTATTGTTTTTCCTAATCACAAATCTTGTTTGAAAAATCACCAGAAGTGATTCTATGTATTTTATTGACATATTTTCATATTTATCTCAGCGCTTCAAAAATAACTTAAATTCCATGCTGTAATCCTATGAAACTATGTATTATTATTTAATGTATTAAATAATCATGGAGATATCAAAACACAGATTTTAAGTGCAACAAATTAATTCACGAAGAGCAAACTGGGTTGTATATGGTTTAAAAGAACAGCGGAGGCTGCTGGATGTTTAAAGGATAAAATATTAAAGCACAGGATGATAAATTAGTGGAAGATGACATCGAGGTCACAAGTTCTCCATCAAAGGAGAGGTCTGGGAACTTTAAAATAATCTAAACAAGAAGAACAATGACTTCACCTAAAGAAATTGTTATTAATAAAAACAAGAACTTATGCACGATCAATTTCGTATATTCCCCGCAAGTAGCATGTCTCTGTGAAGATCTCACATGGGAGGATGAGAATTTTGGTAGAGAACTATTTAGCATTCATGGAGGACAACACTTGTTTAAAAGGAGAGGGGCATGTTAAGTCCCTATATTAATAGTGTAGTCTCATATTTGTGTGTAGCCCCACTTATTGTTATTGTTGTACCCCTCTAACCCCCATATTGTTATTATTGTGCCCTTACATTATTATTGTTAGCCAGCGGGGAGAGTCATTGTAGTTCTATTCAGATTATATTGTGGCCCCATGAACTCACAGAAGGAGTGTTTGCTTCAGTTTGCATCACCCGATTTAATTGTTTACAATGTATTGAATGTCTTCGAAGTGGCTTATTTATACATGCTGATATCTTTTCTTCTATTTTTATGTTGGTTACATAAATGTGTTGAACTTTTTACCTCTACTCTCCAACCTATTAGACATGACACTATGCACCTCATGAAATTTTGATGCTAATTCATGCCATGTCTGGACACATAGCGCATTTTAAGAGCGCCATGTTACCATACAAACTTAGTTTGTTAGCATCACGTAAGCCACATAATTGGCATGTTACCACCATTTATGCCTTTTTTCATCACTTCCAAACAAGCGTCACTCATGCTTCAATCCATCGCACTGCCTTCTGTGGGAATACGACTTCCGTTGTGTAAATGTGGTTCGATGTTTTGAACGTCTCTCTTCCGACATCCTAAACTTCCGCTGCAATTACGAAATAAACAACCGACGTTTTGAACCCCGCTCTTCACATTTAAACCCGCCACCTGATGCATGGGTCTGGTATTGACAAGGCTCTTCCGGCTGTTGTAAATTAAATGTATCTTTTGTTTAATGTGGTCCGACGTTTTTGACGTCGCTCTTCCCGCGCGTGCGATCGCTCAATAAATGTATCCAGTGTTGAGCCCGGCCACCGAGCGTGAGCACTGTCGTCTTTCCACGTTTAATTCGTTTTTTTACCACTCACACACACAACTGTGTAGCGACGCAGTTCACTCTTAAATGAAACTTTAAAAGAGGAAAAACGTTGCTTGGAATATATTATATATGTATACATCGTTAGTTGCCGATATTTTCACATCCGAATATTGCACCCAAATATCCATCTGCAGGCAAGTCCCAATTTTATAATAGATGTTAGAAAGACCCACATGGCACAGTGACCCTGATATAAAACCAGTTAAGAATTTGCCCGGCGTACATTGTTCACGAATCGGGAGAAAGTATCCAAACAGTGCTCCGAGGAAACTATAAGAAAGTAAATATAAAGACAAGAATAGAAAGCAATGAGAGAGTACCGACGTCCATTATTCCAAACAGCTCGAAAATGCAAAATCCTTAGCTAGAGAAAAACGTCAATCATAGGAGAGGAGAAACACAAAATAGGAAACACCATGAATTCATATCAATAAACCAAGCAACATAGATGTATCTAGTTTTATGGAAAGTATTAATCTGTTTTTTTTTCACAAGAGAAAAAATTAAATTTTGAATATAATAAAAGTATGAACATGAAGTCAATACATTTTCACATCCTAAGATTGGGAACCTGGGACACCATCCGTAAAATTGGAAGTCCTACCCCATACATGATAGAAAAATACCCCATGTCACACACAAAGGATTGATATAAAACCCAAGACCTCGCTCACACATAGTGAGATTATTTCACAAATCGAGAAAGCATCCAAATATTCCTAGGTATCTATAAGGAAAGCGTAAATAGCAAAGAGTGAATAGTAAAAAATGAAAGTATAGAGTACCGACGTCCATTATTCAAATACAAATTAAAATGTAAAACTTAAGGAGACAAAACGTCAACACCTAGGAGAAAGAGAAAGGCCTGTACAGAAAAACAAGGTGAGACCATATCAATAAACTAAAGAATACAGACTTCAACATCTAGTTTTGAAGGTGAGTAATAAATATTAACTATTTTTTTACAAGAGAAAAAAACTAATGTATACTTTGAATATATTACATAGTAAGGGAACAAACTACTAAACACTTTCACATCCGAATAACCAAATATCTGAACCAGAAGTGGAAAGTCCATCTTAGTGATAGAAAGGATCAAGGCACCACACAGACTGAGAAATCCTAAAGAATGTCCATGATATTTATGAATTCCAGAAAAGAATCAACATGTCTTATATCTATGAAAGCAATAAAATAATAGGAAAGGCTGTTTAGGAAAATCACATCCATTTGTTCAAACATAAATTATAAAGACCAAACTTTAATGATACCAACTGTGTGAGGAGTAAAGAGAAATTTTTTAAATGATAAAACATTTACTATATCACCTATAAATTTTATTAAGACTAAAATAATTTGTTTTTCCAATGTTGCAAGAGTAGCAAAATGATAATTACTTTTTCACAGAGTGCTATTTTAATATATTATTAGAAGAAAATAACCATAATGTTTAGTAATTTTTAATCCAAGATTTCAGAACCCAAAGAACCAAAGGCAGTCCACCTTATTATTTGATAGAAAAATGATCAAAGGCTGACACAGTGATGGTAAAATCATGATCTGCCCCACATGAGATTATCAAATCCAGAAAGTGATCCAAAGATGCACCCTGAGTGACCATAAGAAAGAAAACAATGACAAATATATATATAAAAACACAGACAGAGTACTGTTACCATTTTCATTCAATCTTGATTAATTCATGTAATAATCATCACGACCGAGAGTACCATTAATTTTAATCAGTAAAAAAGAGTTTCCAGTAATAATCGCCAGACCTGATAATTCATCAGATTAAAATAGTAATAAATGAAATATCCAGTCCCAGCGATCGCCATCATACACGCCCTGATTTTCCAGTTGAAAGATAAAGATCCGAGAACCACAACCAGACATTTTTGCGCTAATCCAGCGATAAATCTTTGCGATAAGCCCTTCATAAAATTTATTCATTGAAAATCGAGGTTGCCAGAAACCAACGCGATTTGAATCAGCAGGTGAATCCAGCGCTGGCGTTATCGATAACCAGCCGCCTGCAATGACGGCAAAAATTACCGAATCAGATTAACCAGATTAATCACCAAAGATACACTTTGCGATAATTCGCCACAATGGCATTCATAAACTGGAAAAGATCGAAATGATCAGGCACCAGATAAAGCGCACCAGCATCCCGACAGACGACATCCGGCAGAGGAAAAAATACGCGGATACCAACATATTAACGGCATCTCAACAGATCAGCACAACCAGAGAAAAACAGGAATGAAGAATCGTTCATAACCAGCCAGTTATCAGAAAACAATATCAAACCTGACGGCGACGACACCTTCCATCATCTCTTTACTGACCATTCAGGAAAGCCGGTGATGATAATGGCCAGATAATGCGCACCAAAGCAATGAATAAGAGAAATCGACTTCATTGATTCCAGATAGCTGGCGGCTGAACCCGGTAAAAGTCCCCAGCAACGACCATCATCCACAAAGAACTTCATGGTTACCGACCAAAATCAGACTTATCCGGTACAGCGATGATCCATCATTAATCAATCGATAATGAGTAAACGCGCAAAGATCTCGACAATAAACGATACCAGAGAACAGGAAACACTTTATGGCGATATCAAAATGTCCGGAGAAAACGATAACCACAAATGTTTTCTTGAAGAATGATAGCATCAGACCTGAAGCTTCAAAATCTTTGTTCTTGAAAAGATTATTTATTTTATCGATATTTTTGACCGCTTCGATATTTTCTTTATCTGATTAACTTTTTTAACTTTTTAATTGTGATAGTTGTAAATATATGTGTATGACACTTGATAAAACAATTAAGGTTTTCTTCATCATTAACTTCATAATTTGTCCTTTATAAAATTTTTCAATATCATCATTTCTTTAATTAATATGAAACGATAATGATTAATTAACATTTCATCAAAACAAGATACAATTTTCTAACTGTTGGCTATTTTTAAAATGTTGTTAATATCCTAAAACCATCATCAATTTATACCTATTCAATTTTTCATGAGAATCATCATATCCATATTATCTTCAAATTGGCATCACAACTTTCCATTTACAAAAAGATTCATCTTTCACAAAATACTTCTTTCTACATCCATACCTTCTTAAATTTCACGAAAATACCATATTCTTGTAAAAACCTTCATTTTAATTTCATCCATCCTCAATACTTTATCTTCTGTAAGGTTGATCTTTATCCATGATTCAAAAAGGTGTAAGCCATAGCCAGCTTCTTCATATTTCACCTTGCGTCTGACTTCTCAATCATATTAACTGACAAATGTTCTTCATCCAATAATGAATTATATCAACACGACCTTTTATTGATTAACGAATATCCCAAACACTGCATTGGCTTTTTACAGCTTCCATCAAATAGATCCTTTCCACAATGTCATCTTTTTCATTCGTCACTTTCATTACTTCTGCAGAACACTCATTTCTTTTGAAAGATCAGGTGACGGCATCGAATAATCATCTTTAATATTGGGTTCATGTTTGTTTCTGATGATATCTTCCATTGATTTTGTTAATTCATCAAAAATCAACGAAAGACAGTTGCCTGCAGAAATTGATCATTGCCTTGTTATTTAAATTCATTATTGCTCCTCAACAGAGAATTAATATTCAATTTTTATTTTTAATTATATTCGGTTTTTTCGTTATGAATAATAAACTAATTTTAGATGAACCATATTCTTCTCAATTAATTTATTGATTTCACAATGGATGCCTGAATAAATTAATTTTTTTTTCTGGAGTGTACATTTTATCTCTTTCATCGTCATTATCTTTCACATCTTATAGATTACATCACCAATATTATTTCAAAGCTTTGATTTTATTATTCAGGTCTGGATATGTATTTTTTTGTTTTACAACCGCATTTTGAACATCTGTGAATCTCATAAAATATAAATGATTATCTCGTTATGTTAATAACCATCTCACATATGTTTGTCAAATAATTTGATTCAAAGGATACACCTTTGCTAAGACTCAAACAACTTATCAACTGCATCATTCAAGTACACCCCAACAGTGTCTATTAATTTTAATTGTTAGATGGGTATTATAACACCTTCTTTATCTTTGAGCCACTTCGTGTTGCCAAGGTAGTCAGAATTAAGTGATCAGCCCCTACTTTTAGTTGATACACTTCTTTGATGTCCAGTAGTTTCTACCAGCTGAAGAAGAGGGTTTTATTTCATGTTTCCATATTTCCTGCTTTGAAAATGACAGAGAAACTGTCACTGACTCAAAGCCACTGCCTTCTTCTCGCTGCTGTGTAGGTTTGTTGACCACACTGAAGTGGCATAATTATGTCTTTGAAGACTGAAGGTACTTAAGAGCCACCAATAGAGTAATGTCAGCCTCTTTTTTCTCTTTGTCTTATGAGCTGAAATAGAAATTTCAGCTCACCCATCTAAGTAGGAGGAATTTGTCCTTGACCTTGTCTTTAAAGCCTGTTACCCTTCATGCCAGGAATTTTTTCACTATTTGTGTATCAAACCTTTTCTTTTCTTGGATCACTCACACTTCCGTACTAATCGCAAATTTTTACAAATCAGAAGCTAAAAGAAGATCCTCAAGACTCTATTCAAAAGATTCTAGGTCAAGTATATTTTCAAGATCTTTACGTATTTTCAAAATATCTCTGCCAGTTTATTTTTCAACCAATGTCCCTTCCGTTCACCATCCATATTAGCATATTGTTCTATTTCTCGGGATTCTTTGATGGATGTATGGTGATGCTTTTATTTTTCATTTTTCAATGGGATGTTGCTTGATCATATGTGTGTCTTAGGTTCCTTTGTGGGCTCTATAGTCTTCTAAATCCTTTCTGCCTCTTTCCATTTCCTAGAGTTACAAATGAAGGACAGAATTTGGTTTCTTGATCTCGCAGTTGTTTTTCTTTGCATTGAAAATGAATTAGACTGTTTGTCTATCCGCTCAAATATTCTAATGTGTAGACTGTTGGGACATTTGCAGCTAGTCATGGTACCTGCACATCCATAACTACTCCCCTCTTGGGTAGTTTTAATATAAGTACCAACACCTATCTTTGTAAAATCGCTGAGAGTCAAGGATTTTCTTTACTTTCATTATTAATTCTAGGAGGAGAGACTCCCGTCAACAAGGTAGTTGCAGATGAACAAAAGGTCGACAAACCCAATATAGGAACAATATAAATGAAAGGAATGTATATACACTGCAGAGACACCGACTCAGGATTCCCCAACAAAGCTTAACATAAAAAGGGAAATTTTCGACCTGAATAAATCAGTGAATATAAAAGTATTTGGTAAGGCTTCTAAATACTCTCTCATTCTCAAATCCTCTCTGCGAGAACTGACCTGACTAGCCATGAAGAAGATGTGCACCCAGACTAGAGGAAGAAGAGGTTATCCAGGGGTAAATGACAACAGGTTGTAGTTAATCACTGCAGGCCATTGGCTGAAGCCTGGCTACAAGTGGCCTGCTGTGCTCAAGTCTACCCTGTCGCAGCAGCATTGTTAGTGGGGAGGCTGGAAGCCTGTCTGCAGGCAGTTGCCTGGTGGTTATTATCCTCATGGGATAACTTGGTGGATTTAAGGTTATTCGTTAGAAAGGGAGAGAGCTGGACTAAAGTTAATTATATCATTTATGGACCGAGTTATTGGAAAAGTATTTACTTGGGGATAAAACTCGCTGTTATTAGATCATAATTGTGAAAGGCAATGATTAACTTAGGAAGTATCACGTGTATTTATGAAGGCATGGTAGAAGACGATACAATATGATGTATATGTTCCCATGACAATTAATCGAATGGTAGCAATATAAAATTAGTGTTGTTCTTAATATGCTCATCATGTTATTTTAATTCTATGAATTAAATATAAACTCATGTATATGGATGTTTGTTGTTGAATATTATGTGTTTTATGTTGTCCTTAAATGACAACTCGTTGACAGACAGACAGAGCAACCACTTTTGGATGAAGCTGTGCTGATAGTTGTGTTTCCTTGAGGACAATGATGTATTTGCTGTGATGTATGTGTACAAGAAGAAAGCAAGCAGAGATAAATAAAAAGAGTATGTCTAAAGGCACACTGGGACCGTTCAGGTTTATACGTTTAAAAGAACGTGCGAAATGCAGACAAGCAAAAGCTACCATAAAGTAAAATGAAGAACAAGAACACTGTCAATAAAAAGATTTTTGCTCAATAATTCTGCCTATGAAATGGTTGGGTTTTGTTCATAATGTTTTAGCTTTGCATTTTAAAAAGGCAAACCCCATATAAGTGAGAAGAATCATTAAAATCAGGAGAGTGGGAGGCAAGATGCTTAGCTGACCAGCTTTCATGGCACCATAGTGGTAGTTTGACAGACCTTGACCTATGATGCAACTCATGGAGAAACAGGAAGTGAACAGCCTGGATTCATCATTAATCATGACCCACAGGCACTGGGACTGGGGTTTAGTGAACACTGTTCAAATTGGCAGAAGAACTGGAAATTTGTTCAATCTCAGGAGTATGCCTATAATGAATAAAGATCTACACGCTACTTCACCAGGAAGCGTTGACATAATGCATTGCTACTGAAAGAGGAGCGCGCAACCAAGCTAATAAGAGCACACAGTCAAAATAAGCAAGCTATCGTTATTAAAAGTGAGAGTAACCAGAAGCTATTTAAGCATAAGTATGAAACATCCCATTCTGCCTGCTGACACCGCATTCATCTGTCATTCACTTAGCAGCATATATGTGTTTGAGCTTAAAAGTATGAATGTCCACCTGCACTGATACCACCTCTGTGTTGGTCTATTGAAGGTTATCCATGAAATGACAGCAGCCTCATCTGTGTGTGTCGAGGGTCAAGTTTCTGCCAGAACAGCTCCTTCCGTGACGCGCCTAAACGAGAGCAGGGTCGTTAGTTTCTTCCAGAATGTAAACTGTTAGGGGTTTGAGCCTTCCAGGAGAGGTCAAACAGTGAGAATTGCACACGGGTAGAGTCCTGGTGACCATGCCAGCACAGAGTTTAATAAATAATAAAAGCCACAAACTGCATGTAAGCCCCACTGGGTTTCCACCCAAAATCCTAGAATTGTTGTGTGATGCTTTTTAGGCAGGTTTATTAGGCTGCCACACACTGGGCATCGAATGAATGAATGATAATGACAGGAAGGAAGAACCACGGTATAATTAGATCCTCCGGGTACGCTGCAGTTTTATGAAGACACCTCCTGGCATTAGCTAGCTCAAATAAAGCAGCTGTGACAAGTTTTTTTTAGGGTTACAAAGGTTTTTTGAACATCCAACATCGTCACCCCCCCCCTCTCAAGATGCCTAAACAATTGGCATCAAGCAGCTCTTTCTAGTGTTTAACTGCCGCTGAAGGAGACCATTACATCAGCCAGGTATGAATGCCCAGGCAGTTTATCTATTCAATGAAAGCAAATATGATATTCGGAAGTATAAATAAAATAACATTCCCAAGTCTTGGTGCACAGGCAATCGTGGTAAAGGTTATGCCAATAACTGGACAAGCATTCCCACGAAAATAAATAGCAAAGAATTGGGTCACAAAAAGTAAAGAATTTTATTGGGTAGTTGTTGCCTCCTAGTTCCACTTACAAAGTGATGCGAAATAATATTCAAAAGAATAGTGGGGACAAAATCATTTTGGTTAAAATAATAGACACAAAGGTAAAAAGTGCAAACTCCAAATTTTAATTAATGGAAGAAAATTCTGAAGATGTATAGGATGAGAGTGTTGCAAAGTTTTTTTTCGTCTTAGATGATATTAAATGAATAGAGAAAATTGGTGGGAACTGCAAATTATGTACATTTCCTCATAGTATCTCAAAGATCTCACTTCAAAATTTACCTTAAAGCACTGAAGAAAAGAAAGATCACCAGTAAACGCCAACATGTTCAATTACATGGTACTGACTGCTTGAAATGAGACAAAGGAGGTCCCCACACATAGAACAGCCCATACATCTACAAAAGTGAAAGCAGAAAAGGAAGAACAAAGAATCACGTGAACAAGAAGAAGCAAATTGCAATAAAACTAACTAGGCATCGGAAGATTCAAGGTAAGCTTTCCTTTTACAACAGTGGGAAAAGGACACACACAATGTTCTTAGAGAGAAAACACAGTAAAAGGGAAATAATTGAAAAGAGAAAGAGTTAATAGCAAAGAAGAACAGAGTAGAAGTACGAAAGAAGATAGAATAGTAAGACCCACAGACCGAAAGTGCTCAAAGGCAGAAGAAGCTCACTCGAAACAAGGAGATTCTCTTAAAGGAATAGCAATTAAAAGAAGATGAATCGTATAGTATTGTAGTCCTGGAAAGCCGCCGACGTGTTTACATAACATGCCTCCCACAGGCAAGAAAGTATGAGGAAGGCGCTGTGGTATTCTTTATGCAAGCAACAGGAAAGTAAAGTTGGGGATTCAATAGTTATCAAACTGTGTTGGGGAAAACAACAAAAGGAAATACTGATAAGAAAGACTTATTGACAAATACATGATCTTCAAATGAAGATCAAATAGAAAGGTTGAATGCAGGTGTATATGGTCATGTCATACTTACATCCAATTTAATTAAAGAATTAGGAAGTGTGGAATCAACGATCAAAATGCAGATTCCATGCAATCAAGCAAGAAGGCATTAGAAGACTTGAAGTCAAGAACGTGGCCTCGGCGCATCTGAAGGTTTGCAAGAAACATGAGTGAACCCTACAATCATTTGAAAGGAAGGCTCGGAAGGGTAACTGCCCTCTTGCAAGAAGATCCGGAAAAATCAAATAAGAAAATGAAGAGCCGCAATAAAACATGTGAAGAAAATGAAAATTGGTTGAAAGAAGAGATTCTTTAAATCAAGGACTTATGTAGAAGATGCAAAGAAGGAAAGAAGAAAGCATGACAAAGCAATGTTAAGCCTTGAGGTTGAGAAGTTATCAGTTGCAATAGAAGAAAAGGTTAAACTTTTGAGGTTTCAAGATAGTACTAATAGCTTGGACAATATTTCGAGTAATCAAAGGTCTCTCGTTAACAAATCAACTTGAAGTCATGAACCGAAGAAGGAGAATCTAGCTCACAAGAAGTGAGGGTAAAATTCGTAGAGCTCTGAAAAAATCATAGTTATGTTGAGAAATAAAATGTAAAAGATCGATCAACAATCATGAATTTCGTGCCGGGAATTCATTCAGTTTGAATGCTTTAAATGTCATACCTTAAATGTTGAAAACAATTTAAGGCAACAATTCAGCCACAAAAACAGTGTTTCACTTCCGGTAAAGGTACTTAGTAGCTTCAAGGGATATTGTTGCACCATATGGACATAAAGCAACTGATTGTAAAGGAGGAAGATTAGTAAATACCTATTATGATTCTTATGTTTTGTTTCTTCCGGGACATATGAGATGTTATTCTTGTAACAAGTATGGACATGTAGAAAAGGAATGCAAAGGAATGATTCGAGAAAGTGGACAATTTTTCAGCATACAATAGAAAGTTCATGAAAATTCTGGTGTTACAGACACCAATCGTAAACGTAGAATTTCGATCTTCATCGTTAGCCATCTGCTTAAAGCTATCGATTGATCATAGGAATGATGACATTATCGACTTAGTAATGTATCGTCGTTTTGTGGGGAGCAATGTATGATGTTCTGTTGATTTGTTTATTCGGTTACATGTATTCTCCTACAAGACATCCGTGAAGAAGAGGTGAATGGTAAGGTAAAATTGTTATGAGGATATGAAGGTGTGAAATTTTTCATATTTTACTGCATACGTGTTAGTGAAATAAAGTCGCGTATACATGTTGTATACCCACAGACACAATGCGATGTATTGATGATAAGAGAATTTATTCATAGCCCAAGATCCGACAGAAGGCCCAGTGAGCACGTCGACCGATAATAACCGTATTTTGACTCAATATCAACTAATTTCTCAATTCGTTGATACGGATAATATTTGACAATCTTATGTTACATTTATGTGATGAGTTATGTTTTTTGATGAAGAGTATTCGCTATTTAGATGAAAGTATTAGTATTCGCAGATATGACACATGTTGCGCAGATGTATATGATGACTTGCTGATAAAGGTATTCAAAGCAAGGTTAAGCAATAGCACTGCTTAGGGGAGCAAGAAAGTTGAATACCAATGATTACATTGTTGGCAATATGACCGCTTATTCTTTGATTTTTGTGATACTCATGTTCTATTGATGATTTTGGGACTATGTGGATGAATGCTTGACACATATTTGAAGATGATTGTTCGGTGTGATAATCTCTCGGTGATTGTACTGATGCCGCAAAGAATCAAGGCTTAAGCCAGTGAACAAAAAAGGGTGTTACCACCATTGATGATGCTTGAAGACACAACTAATCGTTTATCTATCTATAGTCTGGTGAAGCTACCAAATATCTCGTGATGAAGCTGAACACTGTTCTTCTCACAAAGGATCTTTCTTTCTCAGATCTCTGTCAAAATATAGAAGATGTAGGATAGCGTGTTTCTCAAACACGTCACAGATATACGCGAGTTCCTCGCACATAAAACCGCAAGTCCGATTGTCAGTGGGCCCTTCTGATTCTGTCAAGACAACTTAACACTGCTGGTATCTCGGTGAAAATTCATGCCTTTCATACCCTTTTTTTAATGTTTTGATAAAGATGTGCCTTAATGAGTCACAGTAAAAATGTTCAGGATGCACAAACTAAGGGGGAGCCTTAGTCATATGGAAAGATTGCTTGGACGTTATCTGTGGGGAGCATTAGCTGGCCGATTATAATGCAACACAGCCAAGTATTATGGTAATTACATATGATCTCTCTTGGAGGTATTTTTGGTATTGGTTGGTGAAAAGTCATATTTGTAATTTAAGAAAAGGTCTTCACGGGAGACCTACATGATGTAAAATTGTAATATTCAAATATGTAAGGACTTATTAAATTTGTAAACCCACTTGGTTGGGTAGTCGAGTTTTCAACTCCAAACTCACCAATAGAACAGTTGAAATGTGTAAACCCACTTGGTTGGGTACTTGCGTCTCATATGTAAATCCACTTGGTTGGATATTTGATGTAAGTATGAGTTTGGCTGGTGATAGGAAGTTCATAGAGTCATGTACTTTATTGAAAAATATGTTTAAAGATCACATGAACTTAGGGGAGCTTGGTCACTGCACGTATCCTGGCAGTAATCGTCTTCCAAAGTGTAGTGCGCAAGAGAGTGTTGGTTTTGATCCATCCTTTGCCTCGATGTCAAAGTAAGGGACATGGTGTTTGAATGAAGATAATGGTGTCAAAGAATGGGAGAGAGTGACATGGTGTCATTGTATTCTTAATGCAATTTCATCCTGTGACCAAACACCATCGTGGTTGCCACCAGCCCAAAGGGGGAGATTGTTACAATATGATGCAAGAGTGTTGTCCTTAATGACAACCCACCGAACAAGATGAAGACATGTGACCGTTGACATGTAAGCAGTTCCTGACAGCAAACCACCCGATGAAGTTATTCTTGACTCGATGAACTTGCGGTAAATGATGTAAATCTGAGTGATATGATGTTTGTTAGCAATATGGTGTCGAGTGTTGTCCTCTAATGACAACTCTTTGATGAAGATGATGACAACTTACTCGATGAAGTTGTGCTTGATAGAATATGTTTCTGATGAGCTAACTATGATGTATTCACAGACAAGGTAAGGAAGTGAAGAAAAGAAGTCGCCACGTGCTAAAAAGAGTATGTTCCGATACACACGCGGATCTATCTAGGTGCCGCGCATGCCGCGGGAAAAGAACGCGGGGTCGCGTATGGCAAAAGCGCTACAAAGTGCAAAACTGGGGTGGGTAACTACCATAGTACCGACTCATCGTATTGGGTAATGATTCGTCTAAATGACCCCGTCCAGAACACCACTAAGCAATGTAGTTTTGGGCTCATGAAGTTGTTTTTGCTCATGGTATTGAAAAAGTGGCAACCCATATAAGGAGAAGAAATTCATTGTGCAAATCAAGAGAGTGACAAGATGTCGTAGCTAATCTGTAGGCTACTTCTCATGAAGTATATCTCTAGAGTGGAAAGGGTATAGGTTTGATAATAGATTCGAATCTCCATGATGGCCTATGAAGAATGATGAAGCGGAATATCTAGATCCGGGAATGTATTTGTATCTCAGATCCGTTTATGGAAGACTTAGATCTCGAAATGAGAACGTTCAAGGTAAAAGGGTAAACTTCTGAATCGAATGTCCGTATCCGAAGGAGCATGTCGCTCATAATGATTAAAGATTCATGCACGCTACTTCACCGCAGGGAAGCGCGTATATGTCAAGCCGTTACTGAAGAGAAAGCGCGTATGCTAATGAAATATATATACAAAGAGGTATATGCCTGCTTGTGGAAGGAAGCGTGCATATACGCGACACCGGCTGAAGTAAAGCGTATGCAAACTAGGTTTGGTCGAAGCATGGGGCATGAAACATCCGATCTGTCGCTACATCAATGCGATCCGATCTCTGTTGTCCGAATTGGTGCTTTTATCCGCGAGACAAAGGCTAAGCTTGGGTGCGATGGAATGGGTCCACCAAAATTTGATGAAACGTGGCCTCGAAGTTGTGTTCTATTGAAGTTGTTGATCCAAAGGTGAAAATCGATGAAAATTGGTCCAAGGTGGTGCCGAGGGTTGTAGCCTTCGGGCCGAAGAAGCTTCTCTGGTGTGAGGTCGGCAACCGACGGTCGTAGTTTCCTTCTGTGAGAGGTCAGAACAGTCAGAATGGAGTTTCTTCCAGGGAGAGGTCGTAAAACGCAGTGCAGTAGGTGCTCGCGTGCCGGTAGAGTCTCACTCAGCACAGTGTTGTAAGATGTTTTCTCTATAATAAAATATTAAAGGTCGAGCAACCGTGAAGCGTGTTTTCCTAATTGCTCTCCACCAAAACCCGTGTTCATGTGTGATGTCAGGGAGAAGCTATTCTCTGCTTGCCTGCCATGGACACAGAATATCTAACGAATGAATGATGGAATGATATAAGTGAAGAACCAATGGCATAATTAGATCTTCGGGCACACGCCAGTTTTATGTAGTGATATTCGCGTGTATACGTCATGCTTGCTTTCGTAAAGGAAAGCAGGTTTAATATGAAAAAGAAAAAATTTCGAATATGCAAGAATATCGTATCTACCCCCCTCCTCTCGCATTTTTCCAAATGTGACTGATCATAAAGTCCAAAGATGTCGTAACTATTCAACAATTGCCCCGCGCAAAATACTCGAAAGAGGATTTCACCGAGAATCAAGTCCTTAATTTGAAAACTACTTCGCTAAAAGGCAAATAATCCAAGTCCTTGTGAGGGGCATTGATGGGCACGACATTCGCACATAGGAACTTCCATTGCTCGTGAATTCAGTAATGGAATTTGGGGTTTTTTGTGAAAAGGCACAATTACAAACTTTGGAAAGGAGACCATAGCTTCCTAAAACTAAAAGACCAAACTGAACTTTTTCGTACCTTAGTGTGTAAATTAAAACTAAAAACTAGGATTTTTACGAGTTTGATGGAATTAAACAAACATTGTTTACCGGAAATGAAACGTGTTTAAACAAAGTACCGGTTAAGTACGTGAAGAACTTCGGAATACCTCGCTTGTCTTTCAACAAGGTAATGGCTTACAAGCGTTACCCAAATGGTTTTTTAACTTGTTGCATGGAAGAATGGCTAGTGCACGAACAATGAAAATGACGACGCAATTTTTTTATTTATAAAGTCAAAAGGGTGGCGGGTTTCTGATTGATGACGTCATGATGTATGATGGTTTTCTGGCCACGTAGGACAGAGCGGATCTTTGTTTGGGCCGCTCACGCAAGGAACCGGACCCTAAAAATATTAGGTGAATTTGATAAGAAATTCAAGGCCACAAATTTCCGTACGTCAAAACCCCAACTTCGGACCCGAAAATATTAAGGCGGAATTATTTGGTTTTCGCGTCACAAAATTGGCCGATGTCGTTGTGCTATTTTGGAACGAATTTAACACTGCAGAAATTATGGTTTATCGTTCCAAGTCATGCTCACTTAAGAACAATTTTGTTTGATCCCATCTTATAAAATTTGTGTTGGTTTTTGATAATACACATATTTATAATAAATCATGGAATACTACACTAGTAAACATGTGGCAAGTTATATAAATATTAGGACAATTGTATTTTTATAAAAGTATCCAAATGTGCTTAGAAATAACTTTGGTATTTATATTCAGTGTTGTTTTAAAGGAAGTAGTAAAGTTGGAGCTCAAAAGATGCAAGCTATTACAAAATGACCTATTCCTAAGAAAATCAAGGTTCTTAAGAGATTTTTAGACTTAGCATGATATTATTGATCATTTGTTAATAATTATAGCGTATTTCCAAGCTTGTTCTGTATATCTTTGAATAGTATCATTTATATAGAATGATGAGGCTACTTTATATCTCTTCTTTAATGGATGCTATGTTTTCACACCAACATCTACACCTACTTTGGTAAAACATTCATAGTAGAGTGTGAGGCACTAGACAAGAAATTTACGTAACATTAACACAATAAGGGATACTTACTATATTTTTAAAAGCAAGGAATTCAAAGAAAATATTTGTGAAATCTACAAACACAGAAAAATAAATGGAAGCATTTACATGCAATAAAAAATGGGGATAGTATATCACTCGGGAGGTACTTAAAATGGAGATAAAACAATAGGGCATGTGTTTATTTCAGTTTATCGATTTCATTGGAAGATTAACAAAAATGGGGAGAAAAATGCAAAGTTTTAATTTTGGAGATAATCAGTAAAGAGGGTAAGGAAAATTTAGTAAATGATTCTCTTCTAAAATAGAAGAGGCCTCAAATTTATATCCAATTACATTTTCTAATCCTAGGTGGCTAGAAGAAGCTTGCCACAATGGAAAAATGACAATAGTACTAAACAAAAATTTAAAATTATAGAAGAGATGGGATGAAATTTATGAATTGGGGAGGAAAGAGAGATATACTTTTATGCAAATGTAGAATATTTAGGAGGCATGGTATACTAGAATAAACAAATATTAAGGGAGTCCCATGTCTTCTGATGGTAGATGGTGGTTCCTTCAAACATCTCAAAGACGGTGCATTTCTTGAAGGAATGAAGAAAGATATCTAAAATTTGTATATAAATGTGTTTGTATAACAACAAAAAGAGAGATAGTAAAATCTCTAGGTTACTTCAACCATTCCACATACATATCTGAAGACTAGAAGATATATCAATAGACTTTATTATACATATCAAATATACAAAAGTATTACTTTCTTTTGTCATTTAATAATGTTCTGTGAGATTTTTTTTCAGAGAGCTCAAAGCACATAAACAACAAGCCAAGTGTAGTTCCTATGAAATTCAGTAAGTCTTCATGGTTTTCCTAAAGTAATAGTAACAAGAAAATTTTTGGAAATAATTATTTAATATGAGTGGAGAAACACTAGCTGCCATGAGTTCTACATATCAAACACAATCAAATGGTCAAACAAAAATAGTTAACAAATGTTTTTAAGGTTATCTACAATGTTACTCTTTAGAAAAGCAATCTTAATGGATGAAGTGGTTTCCTCAAGGAAGAATGGTAATATGATACTATCATACTACCTATCACACATCTACTAAAATTTCCCCATTTAAGGCCCTTTATGGATATCCAACTCCTAGTATCTCATACTTTTGCAAGATAAGTCCAAAGTATAGGAAACAGAGTCACATATGGAAAATACTAAAGAAAATTTGAAAATTATTATGGAAAACCTTCAAATGACATGAAACATGATAAAACAACAAGGGGAACAACATTGAAGTGAAAGATAATTCGAGGAGGGTAATTGGGTATTTTTTAGATTATAGCATTATAAGCAATCTTCATTCAAGAAAAAGAAGAATAAAGAATTAGCTCAAAAATGCAATGTGGAAAAAGTCGAAGTCGGGATTAAATCAGCAAGGGTCCAAAAGTTGAAATACTCGATAAAGTCGGGAGTTTTTTGAAAAATTCGGCAAAAAGTCGGCAAAACTAAAAAAATACAAAAATATTCATTTTTGGAAAAAATCCTGATTTTTTCAAAAAAAATTAAAAAATTATTAAAGAAACTACCTCACTCAAGATTTTTTCAAAAAATTCGGCAAAAATTCGGGACTTCGAGGATAAAATCGCGACTTTTTCAGGGATGAAGAAGTCGGCAAAAAGTCGGCCAATAAAGTCAGCTCCGGGAAAAATTCGGGATTTTTTCAAAAAGTCGGGACTTTTTGCCGACTTTTTCCACACTGCAAAACTGTTATGGCCCTAAATAATTATTCATAGGATTTCACAAGTGGTATAGAAGTTATATTTTCCTTCTTCTTGCATTCATAAGGTTTTTCATGTATCTTGCCTAAAAAAGGTTTTGGAAAAAAATATGCCAATGTAAATAGAACTTCCAAAATTAGATGAAGAATGAAAGTTGATTCTTGAACCACAAAAAGTTATAGATAAACATTCTATATCTCTTTGACATATAACCATTATGAAGTACCTAATCAAGTGAAAGAATATTCCTCTAGAATAAGGTACATGGTAAAATGATCAATTCGTGATGAAATACCCACGGCTAAAGGGTTCGTTTGAAGTTTTGACAAAGGTTTTGTTATATGTTTTATATAACGCGCGGCGGAATAGTTTTATTATTTGTTAAGGTCCCACACAAAGATCAAATTTGAAGGGCAGGTCCAAATTTCAATTAGAAGGGCATATATCTATGTCGCCCTTCCATAATGAAAAGCTTTAAAAAAAAAACTTTTCAATTGACCACAATAAATTATTTTTACATTTCATTTTCAGAAAGACAAAACCATCAATCTTTATATTAATAAAATATTGTTACATATACAAAAATGAAGAAGGCTCCATCTTTCATTGCTTAAATATCTCACTGGCAATGTCAACATAAGTCTTGAAGACACTATTATAAGAATTTGGATACATACCACCGGGATATAGGAGATTCTTATGTGTCAGATTGTGTAATGCAATTTTAACTTTGTCTCACAAGGAGCAGCAACATGGAGGTCTGGATTTTTCTTATAGAACTTTTTTATTATTATTTGAAACATTGTTTATAGATATGAAGACAACAATGAAATTATGAGCATGGTGGACAATTAGTCAAGCTCATGATGCCAAACCATGATGATGTAAGTTTGGAATTTAACATTTTTACATGTTAAAGACAAATAGTCAAAATCACTAACAACTTAGTATGCCATAATTAATAATCATTCCCTATTCACTTTTGTTAATAGGTTTATGTCACACGATGATGCAGGGGCATTAGGCACTAGCCAGCAATGTAGGAGGTTTTGTCCACATGTTGTGGCTAGGAGGGTTCGAAATCATTTGAGTTGTAACAGCTAGGTGTCAATACCTCAGCTGACTGTATTACTTAGACTAGTTAGAGTTGTAGGAGTCGAACAGTTTCAGTTAGTTGAATTATTATAATTAGACCTTTTGATTTCTAGAACGGTCCTCTCAGAGGAACCGAAGAGCCATATTTTATGTATATAAATTGTAATTCCTCGGATGAATAAAAGTAGAGAGGGAAGAGGAGAGTAGAGAGGGGATTTCTGCAATAAACCTCTCTGTGTGAACAATTGTTTCCAGTTAAATGATTTCCAAGCATAGTTTCCATTGAATTATCTCGAACTGCTAATTGTGAAGAATTGTTTAACTGTGAGGCGATTGGGTACTGATAATTCCATTCTTCTGTCTTTGAATTCCCGTAAAGTGTTGGATAACCCTGTGAACTCACCCCACCCGAAGGCGAGGTCTGTGTAGAGAACCGGGGTCGTGAACACTATTCAAATATAAAAATCCTGCTTAATAAAGAGACAAGATTGTTGTGCTTTCGGAACCTGACCCGAGGATTGGACATGAGTTAACAAACAAAAGGATAGCGGAACCAGACTTGCACCCGTGGTCAAGCCCTGTACCAAAACCACAAGCGGAATCACAAAAGCGGGTTTCCCATATCGCACCGCTTTTGCGGAGTAGGCGGTATTTCCTATTCGCGAGCGATTCCATAGGGAATGCGACACGTGGCGAAGTGACCCCGGAAAACAACCGTTTAACCCACGCCATCGCACGTTAAAGCCCGACGTTGGAAGCCGAGCGAAATTTCCAAGAGTCGTTGATTTGGAGAAGGGCCATCGGATGGTGGTCGCACGTTGAACTTGCCCAGAGGTTAACTAAGGTGTGCGGAGGATAGCCAGGTACGATACAAGTGTTTGATTGGTTATTGATATATATAGGTGGGGCCGGAGTATAATGAAATTGTTTAATTAAACGATTGGCGGATAATTAGCATAAGTCTGGAGCGTGATTGTTGTAAGGCTGGGTGGTGAAACATAGAGCCGAAAGTTCATTACAAGTTATTTATTTAAAAAGAAACGTGGAGTATAAATACAAAGTGTTGAAAGTTAAACATTGGTTATAAGGATTGGAGATAATATAAAGTCGTGAATATAAATTAAAGTCCAACCATTGTGGATAGTATTTATTTATAAAATTCTACGAATTTGATAAATAAACCCGAAGAAAGAAGAAGTCAATTAAGACTCAGGCTGGAGGAAAAGAACGGGGTACACCAAGGGAAAATGCTGACAGAGCGATTGTAGACACACCAGCTCTCCTTGGGGGTCCAATTTCAGTTTTTTTGTGTCACACGATGATCTCTCTTCTCTGGCATTTACTTGTATTGAAGATCACTATTCTAGGAATAAGGAGTTATTTTCTCCAAAAATAACCCTAGCCAAACATTGACAGTGCATCAAGGATATCTTTCTATGCTTCATAAGTACATATTTTCTACTTCTAAATCATGTCTTGGAAGTGGTTGTTTTGCTGGAAATTATTCACCAGTTGGTTTCATACCAAAGTCTTTTTCTCATTTTCAGCATCCAATACATGAAAAAGATAATGGTTTAAAACAACATAAATATTTAAAATTTTGCAAGAATTGTCTGGCACACTTTGAATATGAATTTTGAAGTCAAGTGCATGATGCTGTATAGGATCAAGTGTCATTTTGAATACCAAATGTTTCACAAGAAACTTCTCAACATACTACCCTACAGTAAGGATTAAATGACAATATTGCATCAACTATTTCCATAATAAAAGTGCACCTCGGCCATAAGACTAAACAACTACAAATGTTGTAGATATAACAAGAACACACAATCAAATGTATTCCACAAGGCCAATACTGTATGAAAAATGAAAAGGAGTTTGCAACCAAAAATACCTTAGGCAACTAATTCAATTAGATACACCAAACCATCAGCAAAAAGGAAAACCAGCCTACTTGACCCCAATATTTTCAACTAGGTCCTCTAATTCAACCAATAAAAAGGCCAAAACCATAGCATTGAGATACATTTCATTACACCGTCAATAACAATAAAATTTGACTCAGCCATAACCCTTTCCTTTTATTGTTGTGAAAAGCTTTATGCATTACTCTAATGTGGCTAGTCCATAGGCCAAGTAGACCACTGGGTAACAAATATGTTTCCTTTCACCTTTGAGTTTTCAAATTATGCCTACCAAATCTAAGACATTTAAGATGGGGAACTAATACAACGTTAAAAAGAAAACCAGAGCACACATCTACAAATTACCTCCTTAGCTACCGTCACACCATCATTAACTATTTTCGGAGAACCATGCTTGCTCTCCAAGACAACATTTTTCCCTTCGCCCCAAGGGTGACTCCAACAAGATCAGCAAGTTTGTTCACACCGCCTGCAAGACAAATTGACAATGCTTTTAGTAAGTGTGCAATTGAATTCCAGACCATATGCCAAAACAACCCTGCATGAAAAATTAAAATAACACATTAAAATCGAATATAAGTGGACAAGGAAAGATCCACCGCAGTGAAGTTTCACGTGCAGGTGACCTTCCTTTAAACATAATTTTTTCTCTGACCTGCAATTTTTTTGTCACCGAGCCATCCTTGTTGAAGTAAAACTCCTTTTCCATAGCTCTTGTATTAACTACCTTCTCTCTGTCGCGTAATCTCAGAGTCCCTCTTCTGCTTGAGCGATTAAAGGAAATGGGTGAAAAATCTGAAAGAGAAGACAATTGTCTGCCATAATTATCAAACATTGCACCCAACTTCTTCCCCTTTCCATTGTTACCCAATGAGGTAGATGTGGCAATTTTTGTCATACTACCCAAAGCAGAGGCCATCTTCTCTTATCCTGAATATAGAATTACAAGATCTTCATATTAGTATGAACCTTAAAAAACATGACTCCCATTACTAAAAACCACTTTTAAGTTGTAACAGGCAAACTAAACAACTATCGCAACTTTTGGCAACTTCTGGAGCATTAAGAGAGAAACAACCAAAGAGAAATACAACCACAATCATCATTTTAATGAGACCGGACTATATATTTGCATTAAGATAATAGAAATAAATCACGACTATATTAAGGCCAGCACAAAACAATCTTTAACCAATGTCTCTCGCGGCCTTCAGGTTGCCATGCTAGAGGTTGCATATTTTTAATTTAAATTCTTGACCTCTCATGCCCATCTATGAATGCATCCAATGGGATATCTACATCAAATGCTCCTTTATATCCCCAAAAACAAATTTCCTACTACAAGAGCACCAGTATTGATGGATCACCCCACACCATCCCCCCCACTAGAAACGGTGAAAAAGGAAACCCGAGAAAACTTCTGAAATATCTCAAGATGACTATATGGGTGGTTCTTATGAATCAACCAACCATTCATAACATGCTCATCAATCCAAACCATGAGTATTATGTGACAATATTCAAGCAGGCACTGAATCGGATTTCTGAAGCTATGTTAGAGAAACCCTAAACTCTCACTGAAAATAGGTGAAATGTGGCACCACTCAGAGACTGACATGTGCCAATTGGTACAAGTGGTAGACAATTGGCATGCTCAAACAACGAGGTGATGCAGGAATGACATGAGGGAGAAAATATCAGAAAAGCCCCAAATCTGTAGAACTAAAGCTCATCACCAACCTGAGATTGACAACTTTACATGATGTAACCTATGAAATCGTAAATGGAGAAATCATAGTAACAATAAAGTAACATATGTAACAATAAAGTCGGATTCATCCTGGGAGTGGTAATGGGAGAAATCATAGTGAACAACAGGAAACATGCAGAGTTGCTTACAATCAAATAGATGAAAAAACACATACAAAAAACCTAGATAATAATCATGAAAAAGCTTAATATTGAATTATGAACTGTAAAGGAACTTACAAAATGTGACATTACGAACCTGGTCAAGCGCACAAGCAAAAATATCCTGGACATGACCCCGGTTGACAAGTTGTATTGCTCATGATGCAAGAGGATTTGTACCGTAATCGAAGCAATAATCAAACTAATTATCTATGTTAGCCACCTATAATATTTTGTTATACCAAAAGGTGGCTAAGATTTTTTTGAGCCTCCAAGGAACAAATTTTATCACTAAAAATTGTTGGCTCTTGAAGTCTCTTTAAGGCCTCATGCCTCTGTCCCAAATCCTCATTTGCTGTCCCATTTTATACTCAGAAAAATCTGCTGATTTCGTATAACAAACTGCTGAAGAAACCATCATTTTCTTCCCTTTTTTCTCCATATTATTCCTTTACTTTTCATAACTCCTCTTCTTTCCATTTATGAAAATTCCCCTTTCATAGTTTAAAACTCACTTTTTAACTATTCCGAAACCCCCAAATCCATTTAAAACTTTGAAACTTTTCATGGAAAACAAGTTTTATTGCTATGGACCTAAGCCCCTTTGGGCTAACGTCCTAAACCACTTCCCCCCACATGCCCATACGTTAAAACCAAACGCCAAAGCTTTTCGGCGCCAATCGCAATCGGAAACAACACAAATGGGTTGATCGGAAAGACCAGGCTCAATGGCCCGATTGCGATTGGCCCTTGTCTTTATACTCCCGGGCATATTACATTCCGTGAAAACCACCGGCACCGCAATCGGGCGCCTTTTTTCCCTTTAACTTATATATTTTCTGCCCGAGCCATTATAACTTGTTTTTATTGCAAAACTTTGGTTTTCATATGTTTAAAGGTTTTTCCGCCGGTGCGTAGGTCGAAGCAATCATGACCGTTGATCTAGTCCTTCGATCCAACGGTCCGCGCACAATCGCATTGCGACTTTTCCCTGTTACGCAATTGCATGCCCATCTCTGCGACCTCCGATTGCGATTCGATTAGATCTCGGACCATCCACGTGTCCGCATCGGCCTCGCCCAAAACCACCCCGCCTTATTTCTTCTCCCCGCTCTCATTTTCCTGTTTTGCGCCGATCTCCAACGTTAGATATTTTTATCCAACGGCTACGCTCCTCCCCCGCCATCTGAAGCAGTTTAAACCTATTTTTCGCAGGATTTCTTAATTGTTTTGTTTTTTATGAAGGTGTTCTAAATGGTTTTCCATTGTATAACGAAGAAATGCCAAGAGTTGGGAATGACGATTCTCATGCCCTCGTGTCATTAAAAAGAAGCCATCCGCGGGGCTCCATTCCATGTTTCGTCAGTACTCTATGAGTATTGATGCCGTAAAGCCCAGTGCGGGTCTGCACATCGACAAGACACTGTTTTAATTCAAACACAGTTAAAGAGTATAAGTTTGAAGACAGAAGCACAACAGATGAAGATTGAAGACAGTTTTTATAGGGATTACGGCTAAGACAGTTATCAAAATCCTAATCCCCAATCTAAAACACAGTTTAAAGGAAAACCTAAAGTGTTTTATCAGACGGAAAGCCTCCACCGCCACATCTGAGGCAAATTGATTCCTCAGCTACCACCGAGCCACCTGTTGCCTCAAACCTTTCAAACAGAGGCCGAAGTTATTGAAGAAGATCATATTTCGCCTCAGAGCAGCCAGGGAGTTACTTCTGCAGGGTAATCAATGCAGAAATATCTGCAGAGTTACTCCCCACATTACACAGAGCCTCGAAGTCAAAATAAAGCTCCCACCGAGCTTTGATATTTATTGTAAAAAGTTAATACAGTGATCCACCTGTAAATTTCTCTCTCGAGCCCCTCGAAAGGCCGAGAAGTCTTGAACCTGTATTAATTATCCTGAGAGATATTTTCTCAAGATCACCTCCTCATTCTTCTATAAATACCTCACGAGAAGATGAGAAATTTTTGGTTGCAGAACTTTGAAATACACTTGAGCTTGAGACTTCTTTTTGTACATAGTATTCACTGGCCCTTGAAGCTCTGTTTGTGCTAGAGTAGTTAGGTTGAATAGTGAAGATGATTGCTGAACTAAAACATTGGACTTGAAGTTTGTAGCTGGTTTGACATCAATATAAAAGTTGTTTCATGGGATCCTGATCTATATTGACGGTGATGTTATTCTCATTTGTAACTTGTTGTTTTATTTTTGTTTTCATGTTGTTTCATTCTCCACTGTAAAGAACAGTTTAAACAAGGTTAGGACCTGCTGTATATCAGTAACCTTCTCTGGCTGAGAAATATTTATTTGAATGTTTTCTTCCAATCTGTGTTATTCAGGAATGACTTAATTCAGTTTAGGCATGAGAATGCTGGCGTTCCCTCATTTTATCGTCCTAGCTGAATATTATTTCTGAACGTTACTTTCAGTATATGTTATGTGATGATGAACTGAAGGAAGATATGGTTAGCCCTAGTCCCAGACTTGTCTGCATAACTAACAGATTGTTTCCCTTGGAATGTGTTAAAAGCTGGCTAGTTTAGAAGCACTTGCTAGATCTTAGACCATTCTATGTTATCGTTGTGTTTCCCCTTGTTTTGTATGTTTTCTATTGGAAGTGTGTCAAAGGCTGGTTGGTTTAAAAGTACTTACCAGATCCTAGTCTGCTTTCGTGTCCTTCTTAAAGTGTTTGTCAAAGGCTGACTGGTTTAAAAATACTTATTAGATCCTAGGCTGCTCGTCGTTCTGCATCTGTTTAATTACCCTTCTTGATGTATCACTCCATTCCATAAATCAAAATTTAAAGAGATCCTTAGACATAGATGACTAGCCCCTTGGATCACACTTGATGTTGTTGTTCAATTAAAGCCCAGATATGACTCCATAGCCCAATGGACTAAAAACCAGCGTTATATCTATCTATCTGCCAAAACTGTTCTATTTGCTTGCAACTTCTCACTTTTGAAACTTTGCACTTAGGACTTTCCTCTCAAGTAACATTTCATGCTCAACCATCCAAAACAAAACAAAACCCTTGGCCTTCATAACTAGCCTAATATCATTACCTTAAGCTTTTCAAAGACAATATCCATCTTTGCACATATTGGAGAGATCCCTCTCCGGATTCAGGAGGGCTAGATCCTAGAATCCCAAAGTTTGGTTGAAATGATGTTAACTCCGTGATTGGACTCTCCCAATCTTGCTAATAAATTACAGAGACCTAACAATCTATACAATAAATAAAAGTAATTGATGTAGTATTTTTTACTCTAAGATGCATTCTTATGATAATGTTAGAACATATGTTGAAAATGTCAAAACATACCCGAATAAGCTCCTCTTCATTTCAAGAACAATTTATTGGAGTCGCATGAACTTGGAACAAGCCTCCCACGATCTGAAAGAGTAGCAACTAAGTCAACAGTGACTTTTTTGTTGCTACGCTGGATCAAGGGAGGTTTGCTCCAAGATTAAATCGCTCCAATAAATTATTCTCTACTAAACAGGGCCAACCACATGAAGGTGGAAGCTCTTATGGCCCCTCCCCCCTCACATCACTCTCAATTCCCCAATACCCAATCTATATTTCATTTTTTACTTTCATGAGCATAAAAAAAAATATTCAATAACTAATAAAAAAACAATTCAACAAAAAGTACGCAAGGAAACATTGCAATTAATGCTCGACATAAAAATAGTATGATAAATGAGTTTTTTATATAACGCAAAAAAACGTTCCAAGTATGGTAACGTTTGTCTTATAATAATACAATATTTTACATTGTCAAATTTTCTTTTTCTTCTTCCTATTTTTAAATCTCCTAATTACATCATCAAGAGTAGCAACTAAGTCAACAGTGACTTTTTTGTTGCTACGCTGGATCAAGGGAGGTTTGCTCCAATATTAAATCGCTCCAATAAATTATTCTCTACTAAACAGGGCCAACCACGTGAAGGTGGAAGCTCTTATGGCCCCCCCCCCCCCCCTCACATCACTCTCAATTCCCCAATACCCAATCTATATTTCATTTTTACTTTCATGAGCATAAAAAAAAATATTCAATAACTAATAAAAAAACAATTCAACAAAAAGTACGCAAGGAAACATTGAAATTAATGCTTGACATAAAAATAGTATGATAAATGAGTTTTTTATATAACGCAAAAACGTTCCAAGTATGGTAACGTTTGTCTTATAATAATACAATATTTTACATTGTCAAATTTTCTTTTTCTTCTTCCTATTTTTAAAGCTCCTAATTACATCAACAATATCATCGTGCTCTGCTCCTGTTTCGTGCCTTTCAACCCGCACTGCTGACCTAGTTGCGTATTCACGATGTCTGGGCTCATCCAGTGACGGGGCATCACCTACAAAAACAGATAATATTAAATTTTAATTGTCAGTTTTTAAATATCATTAAACTAGTTCGGTAATATTAATAAAAAAAAATTGCAATGAGATTATTTACCTAGTGCACCAGTTGTCGCCGTTGGGACTGTTGCCCTGTCTTCCTCTCTGGTGGTAAGATCCTCAAGGGAAACATTCTCTGTCATTTAAAAAAAAAACGTTATAAGGACAACCATCAAGGTATAATTAGAAAAAATTATAAGTGGAAATTAATTACCGTCATGGCCCTCATTGATAGTAGCATTGTCGGCCTGGTCCCTACTACAATGATCAGGTTGCACGTGAGGATCATCTACATTTGGCTCTAAAACCGGGTTATTTGCGTCGTCTGTAGTGTTGCTCCCCTGATTTAAACAAAGTTGTTAGACATTAAATTTATGGATGAAAACAAACATATTGAAAGGTTAATGTTTTACCTTATCAGGCATTCTGGATCTTGGGACCTGCCCCAAGCTTATGCAACGTTCAACTACGGCTTGATAGCCGAAATGGAAAGCAATATTTTTATCTTCCTCTGTAGTTTCTGTTCCGAAGTCATCACCCTACATTACATATGATTGTGTATTTTTAATCATATTTGATAGGATTACAAAAATGTTGGAAGGCGATACAATTAATTATAAGATGTTTAGCTACTTAATTACAATTCTTGCGGTCAATTTCAAGTAGCCGCCCTGGCCTAGCTTGTGATGGCCCTTTTTTTCAATCCTAGCTTTGGTTGCCTTTGAGGTGTCAGGCAACCAAGCATCAAAAGATTAAATTTAGATATGACGTAGCACACTTTTATTTTAGACATAGAGAAAATTAAAGCTATTGAATTAAAGTTGTAATTTACCTTGCGGGTCCAGTTGGCATTTTTCCTTCTTTCTTTGCCCTTTTCTCTTTTCCATCATGGATGAGTGCTCTCCACTCACTCTCTGGAACTGTGAGAGGATGCTCATATCTAGGGTTAAATTGCAATTGTGTCCTATAGGTGTCCCTAGTATATTTCAAATATTTTCCGGCTACCCGAGCCACCGTTGTTCTGTCAAATGTGCCGACCCCAAAAAGGGCTTCTAGATAATCTAGAAGTTCTTTTTTCAGGTTGGAATTCTGGGAATTCCACCCTGTGCGTATGGTTGGGCCAAAATTACCAACGCATGGCTCTCTAGAAACTTGTAGAACTCATTTTTTCCTACACAGAAAAAAAAAAGATATTATCATTTATTTAAAAATAAAAATCATGATAAATATGTTTTAGATAAAGTACATGAAATAGTTAAAATATTAAAATTTACCTAGGAGTTGTACATGCTTTATAGGGACACCTTCATCGTTCACCAACAACGTGCCATTAATGGTCCCTGTGGAGCTGACACGTGTAGCTCCAGGAAACACAATAATGTAGCTGGCCATATCAGCCTCATCATTGCCAACACGTTCAGCAGTTGGCTGGGTGTCAGCTTGGGCAGGGTGTGTTTCTTGGCTAGCACCTAAAGGAGTAGAAGGTGTACGAGAGGGTTGTTGGGAAATCTCTTGCCCTTGTGTCCCACTACCACCAACACGGGGTTCAGCAAATGCCAGAAAACGCTACATACAAAAGAACTTTTTGTTAGTTTAGTCAATGTAAAAATTAAAAATCAAACTATCACAATTCATCTCATGCAGAACAAAAAAAATATCCTTTTGACTTTTTATTATTACCTGATATGTTTCTAGCTGGCTCATAAGTTGTTTTATCCTCTCTTTTGTTTCAAGTGTTTGAGGCGCGTCTATCAAAGTATTAAATTCCGACCTTGCATCTCGTGCCTTTTTTTTCAACAAGAGCACTGGAGATAGGGATGAAGAAATCTCTTCCTCAAAGAGGGAATCATCAGGCGTACCATGGCTAGGTGTCTGCATATTTGAACAAAATTAATATTATTTCAATTATGTAAATAACTAAAATACCTGAAGATAGAGCAATGCTGGCACTTTACATGTTCTTCCGCCGGCCTCTTTCCGCGATCATCCCATCTCGGGGTTGTTCCTGCACTGCTCTAATCAGTCTGCCACATTGCAATAAAATTATAAATGTAAAAACTTGAAAACAATATCTAACTTGAAAACAAAAAATGAAAACTGAAATAATTTCTAATAAGACACCGAACGACAGAGTTAGAGTTTCAAATATGCCTTGCATTGAATTCAGTCCTGGAAACATGTCATTGCACATTAAGGCACCCAAACAAGAGACGAGTTGACAATGAAGACCTTATTGAATATATTGTTGGAGAAACTTCTAGTAAACTTGTTGTGAAGACCTTGAGGACATTTTTGGAGCAACATTGTTGAAGCCGATGGTATAGCATTGTTGGAGACGATCTTGAAGGGCCTTGAAGTGAAGCTTTTGGAGCAACTATTGAAAAATCCTTAGAGCATTTAAGTAAGGCACTTTCTATCTTCCATCACCTTTTTCCTTTCAATACCCTTTAAACGATTTTGTTGATATTTAATGTTTGAAATCACGTTATAATTCCTTGATTATATGTGTTTGGGGACTTTCCCTTTGAAATTACCCAAAAATACCCTAGCAATTTTATCTTCGGATGCATGTCCGACCCTATTGTTCAATATTTTGATTGATAGTAGTAAACATAGAGAGTTAGGGGGCTCTTGACTTGGTTTGGTTGGGCCATTAGATCCCTAACATCTACTAGGGAGAACCCCCCTTGAGTTGGAGGAGGGCTAGCCCGAAGTGAAAAGAGGTTGGTGAGGTGACAATGGGGCTATTGAATTACACATGGTATCACACTTTAGCTTTAGGAATTTATCTTGAGAAGTGCGAGATTTTGCTATATCAATTCTCAAATTGTTTACAACACTATTGTTAAGAACTAATAAGAAGTGATGTTGAGGGGGTTTTGGGTATAAGAAACAATACCATTTAAAAACTAGGGTTCTCAGTCCTTGGCATTCCTTCACCTGGGCCTAGGGGCACACTAGAATAATTTCACACTAAACCATGCAAACTTAAAAGTAACTTAACAGATCCATAAAGTAATAATAATCATAATTCATAATTTCCTATTGTACGATATGATGAAAATTATTCAAACATGAAGCAATGAAGACATGCAATGTCTGAATTTCAAGATTGATGAACCAATACAAGAAGTTAGAAACTACAACTTTGATTCAATACTCCGTGTCCTAACTCCAGGAAGGAATCTAGTTTGTAGTACAAAACATGCATCATGTATTATCAATTCTTAATTGACAACAACTAAAGGTCATCTACCTCATCAATTCCTTCCCATTTTGTGTTTTTATGTTATATTCCTTATAAAAGTGTTAAATTTCTCTCAAAGTAAGCAACCAATGAATAAAATAAAAAATAGTTGAGATATGTTTGAGAAATGGTCATTTATTTCTTGAAAGGATCTTCACAATTTCTTTGGTTGTTTTTCATCTCAAGAAACAAGAAATGACCTAAGAAACTATCGTGATGTAATATAAGAAACAACACAGTGCAATGGCCATTTTCAAAGCCAAATGATGTCCATTGAGGACATGGCTTTTATTTGGTTCCTATTTCATAGGAGTTTCGGGTAGAAATGGAACTTTGTTGTACCATTTCCAGTAGTAAAAAGGGAAAACCTTATTTTTCCATGGGAAATAATTTACCTTTCCTTTTTCAAGATAATCTAAATCACAAAAAATATGAACTATACCGCACACATTCTTGGATAATGTGAAAGTGGAAAAGGAATACCCTACACAAGTGATGCACACATGTACATTTGAACACTAATATATTTTTGTAGTTGAAATGCAATGCTTGTTTTCATTTAAATGTAGGGTTTTTAAAGCAGGGAGAAATAATGGCTGCCAAATTAATAAGCGTTTCTTTGGGAAAATTTAAATCTTGTATTGGGTGATGAAGATAATAGAGGGTATTGAATCTTGATTCTTGACATCTAGAGAGAACCCTACAGCCTAACACAATCCAATGGAATTGACCAAAAAAACCCAAATAGAGTCAACCCTACTATAGAGGAAGGGCCTGCAGTAAGAACTTACCATTTTGCAAGAGCTGAGGCTTAATGTTGTTCGCAAGAGCCGAGGGCTTAATGTTGTCTACAAAGCTGAGGGCTAATGCTATTATGCAAGAGCCGAGGGAAATGCGTATTAATGTTGTTCCTCAAGAGCCGAGGGCTAATGGTGCTTAATGTCGTTTTGCAAGAGCTCGTGGCGACGTCGAGGCTTAAATGCTGCTCTCGTTAAGAGCTCAGTGGCTTAATGGCCGAGCGTAATGTTGTTCCGTAATAATGAGGAGAATGCCGAGGGAAAATTTTTTCTCGCAAGAGCTGAGGGCGACTGCACAGGTGATATCGACGTTAATGTAAAGCACACATGTACATTTGAACACTAATAGATTTTTGTAGTTGAAATGCAATGTTTGTTTTCATTTAAATGTAGGGTTTTTAAAGCAGGGAGAAATAATGGCTGCCAAATTAATAAGCGTTTCTTTGGGAAAAATTTAAATCTTGTATTGGGTGATGAAGATAATAGAGGGTATTAAATCTTGACTCTTGACATCTACAGAGAACCCTACAGCCTAACACAATCCAATGGAATTGACCAAAAAACCCAAATAGAGTCAACCCTACTATAGGAGGAAGGGCCTGCAGTAAGAACTTACCATTTTGCAAGAGCTGAGGGCGAATGCTGTTCTGCAAGAGCTGAGGGCGAATGCTGAGGGAGAATGCTATTCTGCAAGAGCTGAGGGTGAATGATGAGGGCGAATTCTATTCTGCAAGAGCGGAGGGCGAATGCGCGCGTGATATCAGACGTTAATGTAGCTATTGCAACGGATACGAAACAACAAAATCATTTTTATGTAGCGTGCATATAGGTTTCATATTTTTATGTAGCACGCATATAAGTGTTGTTATACCGACGACGGAAAAAACATCACTATTGCGACGGGTGCCTCCAAACGTCGCAATTGTGACACTTAGACATTGTGTCGCACTTGCGACGTTTGGAGGCTCGTCGCAATAGCGACGCTTTGGGCCATAGTGTCGCAATTGCGACGTCTTCCTCCAAACGTCAAGAATTGGCATAATTTTCTAAGTGCATAGATTATGACATTCTTTTCTATAAACGCTTCAGATAGCGACGGTTTGCAAGGTGATGGAAAAAATTTGGGGAAATTGCTAGTTTGGTCAAAAGCTATTGGAATCCAAGTGTCGGAATTTCCACTAAATGTAGTAGGTGTGAAAATCATTACAAGTCGATCATATTAATTCAAAGTGGCAAATAACGCAATTATACTTATGGTTATCATATGTTGTCCCTTCTCCTCGTAATTGAATCATTACAAAATGATTTTCTATTTATTAACAATTCATCACATGCATTGATTTCAGTAATTGCTGCAATTTGATTGAATGTATCATAATTACACCTGATTTTTACTACTCTACTACTGTTGTGCCACACATGCTACTCTCAATTGGACGGCCGAGACACAGAATCATATTCATTCGGGGGGCGTAGATGTCTACATGCAGATCAAACCCCGAGATTTCTTTACTTGTATATGAACTAAATCCCTGCATTTTAGGAAATAACAAATTTTCAACGAACTGTGCTGTGTTGTTTCATTTTGATTACTGTGTGCTGAGAAAAATTAACAGAGTGCGTAAACGATGGGAGGATGGCCAATCTTCAAGTAGTTGAACCACAAAGCCGATCGCTTCAAGATGCCGCACGAAATTTTAGTCCTGCCTGGTGGATTACATATTTTATGAGATGCAACAACCTCATGAAGCAAAGGCCACCTAATTTTTATTAACTTGCAGAAGGATCCTCCATGGTTAGAGGAAAGCGCATATTCATATCCGATCTAAATACTCCCGTAGGTGACTGCATCCCAACGCGAAGGGACTATTTGGACTTAAAAACATACATTAGATTCGGTAGCTATGAAGATTTCAAGATGATGGACATACGTTAACCTATTATCGTTGTAAAGGAGTCATGTCAAGATCATTAGGAGAACCATGGATAGATTTTCCCAAGATTGTGCAGGCTTATATAACGTGTGACAGAAGAAAAGATGTGGTAAGACCTCGCCACCTTAAGCTACTGGCTATATTAAAACAGAAATGCACCATTAATTTTCCTGCATTTTTAAATTCTTTGTTGCATGATATTGCTCGTGGTATAAGAAAAGCTCAACATGCAGATATGGTGGTCAACCACCATTGTCTAATACGATTAATAGTGAGTCGTAGCCTTGCCCAGCAACAGACCAGCTGGGAAGAGTTAATATTTTCCATTGACGGAGGGTTAGCTCTACCTGCTCCAAAACAGAAGAGGATGGCCGGCTCAATAGCTAAGCCTGCTACTCACAGACAGTCCCTCCGATCAAAACGAAGTAGGAGGATGGTGGAAGGACTTCCGGGCAGCAGAAGCCAGCCCCTGGAATTGCACAGCTCAGAGGATGAACAACCTCCATAGTTGGAGGGAGTAAGCCCTCGTACTGAGGAGGAAGAGGAATTGGAAGGAGAAATTTGCTACTCGGATGAAGAAGAAATAAGTCGCCACACCGGTAGTGAAAAACAATACAGTGCAGGGGAAGGAGATAATGAGGAAGAAGAAATAGAAAGAAATACTGAGGAAAAGGAATTGAAAGGAGAAATTCAATATTCTGATGATGAGGAAGGAATTTATCATACCTGTGAGGAGGATGAAAACAATCATAGCAGCAATAAGGAAGGAATAGAGCCTCCTGAAAATGTTATCGTAAGCCCTTTACAGGAAGACCAATTGGCCCAGATTTTGTCCAATATGAGTGATTATGCATGGCCTCATAGCCCCTTGGACCTCAATATTGATATTAATCAACTACCAGAGTACTCTGCTATCGATAAAGAAACAGATGGAGAATTTCTGAATGAAACAACGAACCCTACCGAAGCTAGGGTTGCTTCTCCTGAGAGGCGTGAACAGGAGAACAAGAACACCGATGATGGAAGCCCCCAGGATATTGCAGAGTTAACTGAGAATATGATTCCTGAAGAATTTAGCCAAGGGCGTATGAATGTGGAAGAATAATCCCAAGGAGAAGATCAAGAAGAGAATTTAACTGAAGGCACAGTTGATATAGGCCAAAATTTTGTTGAGAAAATAGGTTCAGATAAAGGAGTGACTGTTCCATTAAGAAAGAGGAGGAAAACAACTGAGATTGAGAAGCTTCGCAGGGAACGAATAAAGCTTCATAAACTAGTTGAACAGCTCAGGCAAACCATTAGGATTCTGAGAATGAAACATATGCCTAAGCGAGCCCCTAAGAGAAGAAGCATTGCTATCAAAAGAATTTTGAAAAATAGAAAGGTGACTGCTAATAGGAACCCCCAAGTTACAAAAGAAACCATACCTGAGCCTAATTATGAGGATTTGGAGCAACAAACGGCTGTTCCAACACAAGTTGTTCCATAGGAACCTGTTCTAAGTGAAAATATGCAATCTAGTAGTCAGCACACTTTTAGTGACCTGACACTGGTCAGACTTCAAGAAGAATTGACACAGGCCCGAATAGAAAGGTAGAGATTGGAGGAAGATACTGTCCCAAGAAAGAGATATCAGGAATTGTAGCAAAAAATGAGAATTATTCATGAAGCAGAAGCTAAAGTTCATGAAAAATGTCGAAAAGCAGAGGTAAAGGCTGATAAGGTAATGAACCAACTAAAACTAGCCTACAATCAAATGGACACTCTCTGCTCCTTGTATACTGATGTCTTAGCCTGTAGATGCCCCGCCAAAAACCATGCTTTGTTTTTACTAGAAAGATATTTACAATTAAAGATCAAGGCAGTTAGGGCAGGGAAATCCATAGAGCTAAAAACCATAGATGACTTGGTATCATGCTGCAAACTTTATGGGATCAAAGTACAACGCCTTTTGTGTGAATTTTACTTGCATAATCTAATACTTGAAAATGACTGTGAATCAAACCCTAGCCCTTTTATTGGAGATGTTCAGTTTCATGCATTCATTTCCTTTGCTGTAAATCAATTAAAATGGCTTAAAGCCTATAACGCCTTTCAAAGGTAGGAAAATGAATTAGATCTGTGGGTCAGAAGGGAACCTCAAGACCCACTTCAATTTTGGGATAGACAGAAAAGTTTTATGACAAAGGAAGGCATTACCCAAACCCTGGGGCCTATCCACAAATTAATTATTTTGAATGGAATAGACTATTTCTCATCCATTAGAAACCAAGCTTATATAGCAGCCAAGGTTCGGTGGAGAACCTCGAATCAGAATGTGAAAGATAGGGAACCATTTAATTATAGAAACTTTGGACTAGCTGCAGACCGCTTGATTTCCTATAGCCATCTCGTTTTAAAAGAAGGAACATACTGGTTAGGATGTAGGTTCCGCAACCCTATTGCATGGTACCCTGCTTCGGACTACAAAGCTATTTATGAACTTCCTGAAGGACAGACAGAACATGTTTTTGAGGAATTAGCTGCACTACGTGGTTTTAGGCCTGTTGATGACAAACCTTATCCGGCTTATTCTTTGACTGCTCTCCATGTGGACTATAGTTTTCATGAGGGCGTGAAAAAGATTAACCAGGGGGGTATGTTGGGCAGTGAAAGAGGTATGAAATTGCTATGTATTTACTCATTCTTTTACCATAGATATACTCCTTTTTGCCTTGGAAAGGTAATTTATCATAAGAATTACAATAGAATTGGAAAGGTTTATGTTTAGTACAAAAAGATGACTAAAGGGTAATTTTTGATTGACAAAACAGGAATTCGACGAGGTGAAAAACTGTACCGAAGGCAGGGTTGAAAATAATCTAACTGCTGCTCCATCAGCGTTGAACCATATCCAGCCAAAGCCAAGGAGATTTGAATGAATAGCCCAGAAAAGGCAAGGGACAGCTCGGCCCCGGTCAAAGTAAATAGGATGATGACTAAACAAAGAGGAGCGAATCCCTCAGGATCCTTCGATCCTGAGGGATCGTTGTTCAAACTCATCTTATTCCTTGATTTTTCCGTCGAGATTTGATATATAAAGCAATGTCCTTTAGTGATAAAGGGACGGTGTTGTTGAAGTTAGTGAGTTAGTCGAAAGGCTTTACGTTTAAACATTTCCTCTGTAATATAATGTTTTATTAACTCTCGGCTTTGAGAGAACCTTCTCTGTAATGCTTTATGTTGGTTTAATATAAGACACATGTTTCATCCATCTTCTAAATTTCTGAATTAGCCCAGCAGTATTTCACTGGTGCTAAGGGCTCGGCTCTGGTGGAATCACTTCACTGTTTGTATTTTTAATCCTTGCTTAATGTCGTGTGAAGTGTGTTTAATGTTTGTTTCAATTACAAAACTGGTTTATCATTGTTAGATCAAATACAGAGTCATTGCTATTTCATTCTTCACAAGAAGCACGTTCGTTGTTCGGTTATCTTGTTATTATCATAAAGCTTTGCTGTTATGTATCTGATTTGAGTTGCTGTTCCATTAAGTTTATAATTTGCTATAATTGATTGTTGCGTGGTAAGTGGCTGATGACAGGATTGAAGCATGGAAATCTAGTTGCTTGATTATGTTAGAATTGTAATTTTTGTTCATTTCATGTTGCTGTTCCATTTCTGTTCATTATTTATTCATAGTCTTCGATTAGCAAACAGATGAGTTATAGTTACATGCTGCTGTTCCTTTCTAGATTTCGTTTCTTTTAAGTTTCTTTCATTGAATTTGCTTTCGTTTCAATTGCTTCAATATATCCAACTGTAGAGGATAGAGGTTATTGCTTCCAAATCCCCAGATTGGTTATCTTGCATCGATTTCTAAGGGAAAGAGTTACTGCTACTGCATCCCTGATTGATGTTTTGCAAGATTGATGTAGTTTAATATTTCCATTCATGTCACTGTAATTAGGTTTCTTTACAAGAATTTGTTACTTTTGCATTTGTTATTCTGTACTACATCTTCACAGCATTTCTCTTAGATAATTGCACCCTCAGACAGAGTACACTCTTGAAATAAAAAGTCGCTCCTAGATTGATGATTAATGTAGGCTAATTAGGTGTTCAAAAGATACCTTTTTATGACTCGACAAAGGCTAGCTTGAATGCTAATCAAATCATTTTCTTCAAGAATCAATTGAAGAATATCAAGAAGGGAAAGGATGAATCTATTCAATCTTATTTTGTGAGGCTCACTAAAATTATGAATAACCTCCTAGCTATTAAGGAAGCAATATCTGATCGAAAGATGGTTCTTATTGCACTTGGAGGTCTCCCCCGTGATTGGTATGTATTAAATACCACTATTCTTAATAATAATGTGATTCCTGATTTTGATGAAATATTGACGAGATGCACTCAAGAGGAAACAAGAATGATGGAATATGCCTCTAATGGAAATGGAAGTGACCCTACTGCCTTCGCTGCTCATGCAAAGAAGAAGAACTATGGTGGCCTGAGAAATGAAAACCGTGGTAGAGCGGGGCCCAAAGGTAGGAAGGGAAAATGTTAACTTGTAAGAAGTATGGTCACTATGCAAGAGAGTGCCCCAATAGAAGGAACTCTCCCTAGGATGATGACAACAACAACTCGAGAGGGAATGGCAGGAAAAACAAGTTCAAAAGAAAAAGGAAGGCTCCCTCTTATCATAGTGGAAATGGGAAACCTTTCAAGAGATCAAGAAATTCCATTGGTGCTTCAAGGAACCTCACTGGTTATAAAGAAACCCTCTCTGATTTGGTTGAGAAGGATACCAATCTGGAAATTATCCTTGGAGATAATGCCACATATCCCGTGAAAGGGACAGGGACTCTGACCCTCCATCTATCTCAAGGTTAAGTCCTCTGATTACAAGATGTGTTGTACGTACCTTATTTGAAGAAGAACCTTGTGTCCATTTCAGCAATGGAAGACAGAGGGTTCAAGGTGGCATTCGTTGATGGAAAGGTACTTATCTGTAAGAAGAACTTCAAGGAAACTCTTTCTATTGTTTTTAGATTTGATACACTCTACCAAGTTGGAGGAAGTCGATTGGGGGCTATGTCATGTGATACAACTCTTCAAACAGAGTTATAGCACCTAAGGTTTGCACACCTTCATTATAAAGCCCTTCTCGAAACAAGGAAGGTGGTGACATGGATGCACGAATTTAGGGATTATCATGAAGGTATTTTTCAGGGTTGTGCCTAAGGGAAGCATACAAGGGGACCATTCTCCTCAAGTGTCACAACGACAACTGATATCTTGCAGTTGATACATTCTGACTTATCTGGTATGCTTCCCATGAAATCCTTAGGAGGATGTTCCTATTACATGACTTTTACAGATGACTTCTCCCGTGGACATATTTTTTTAAGGAAGGACGAAGCATTCAAATGGTTTTTTACCTTCAAGGCCTTGGTGGAAAATCAAACCGAGAAGAGAATCAAAGTTTTTAGGGCCAAAAATGGGACCGAGTATGAGTCAAATGAGTTTAATGATTTTTTTAGAGAAGCTGGCATTGAGAAGGATACCAAAACTGTGTACACTCCTGAGAAAAATGGTGTTGCTGAAAGAAAGAACATGACTATTGTGGAAGCTGCCCGTGCCATGCTATGTGACCAAGGTCTTCCGAAGTTTCTATGGGGAGAAGCTATGAACACTGTTGTGTACATTCAAAATAGATTCCCGCATTCTTCTCTGGACTCAAAAAATCCCAAAGAAATCTTCTCTGGTAAGAAACCTGATGTTTCTCATTTTAGAGTTTTTGGTTTTCCTGTTTACTTTCATGTGCCAAAAGAAAAGAGAAGAAAGATGGATGCTTCTGGAAATAAGGGAATGTTTATGGGCTACAGTGAAAATTTGAAGGCATATAGAATCTATGTGCCTAGTCAAAGAGAATTGGAGATATGCCACGATGTCACCTTCGATTAAGATGTTGCCCTCAAGAAAGTGAGAAATCTTCCTAGCTCCAAGGAAGAAAAAGAAGATGAAGAAGCAGGGAAGCTAGAAGAGTCGAAGGATGAATTGATGCCTGATGTTGAAGGACCTATGGATCCTATTGATCCACCTCATTCAAATAATATAATACCCTCATGGCTCAAGGATACTCTCTCAGATGCCGAGAGACATATTTCCCCAAGGGGGACATTCCATGAAAGCAAGAAGCTGAAGAGATACCAAGGGTATCTAACAACCATGAGTATGATTCTACAATATGAGCCTGGATCATTTGAAGAAGCCGTAAAGAATCAAGTTTTGAAGGATGCTATGCACAAAGAAAATGAGTCCATTATGAAAAATGATGTCTATGAAGTGGTCCCAAGACTAGAGGACAAATCTGTTGTCACATTGAAATGGCTCTATAAGATCAAGCATGGATCTGATAAAAGTGTTGAAAAGTACAAGGCAAGATTTGTTTCCCGAGACTTCTCTCTAAAGGAAGGCATAGAGTATGATGATATATTTGCACCTGTGGCTTGTTATACCACCATTCGATCTATTATTGCCCTTGCTACAACGCAAGGGTGGAGTCTCCATCACATGGATGTGAAGATCGCTTTTCTGCATGGTTCTATAAAGGAAGAGGTGTATGTGGAGCAACCTCTGGGGTTCGAAGTCGAGATAGAGACACTTATGTGTGAAGGTTGAATAAAGCCCTCTATGGGTTGAAGCAAGCCCCCAGGGTTTCGTACGAGAGGATAGATTACTACTTGATGAAGCTGGGCTTCACTCGAAGTAATGTTGATCCAAACCTTTATTTTAAGGTTGATAGAGAAAGGCCTCTCATTTTGGCTCTGTATATGGATGATATCTTCTTGAAAAGTGTTGGCCCTCTCATTCATCAGTGTAAGAGCAAGCTAGGTTCCAAGTTTGAGATGAAAGACATATGATTGATGCACTATTTCCTAGGCTTGGAGGTCTCGCAGAGGCTAGGCGATATTTTTCTTTATCAATGAAAATATTTGGTGAAGCTGCTGAAGAGATGTGGTATGGTGGACTGTAAGTCTATGTCGACACGGATGGAACTCAACTTCAAGAATTTCTGTGGAAATGATGTTGGGGCCATGCTAGCAAATCCTACTGAGTATCGACAACTCGTGGGGGCCCTGATGTTCCTAGTGAACTCTCGTATGGATGTATTTTTTACAGTGAACACTTTGAGTCAACATATGATTGATTCTCATCACATTCACTAGATTGGTGCCAAGAATATATTGAGATGTATTCAGGTCACAATCGACCATGGGCTGAGATACACTTTCAGGAGTTTGAGACTCCATGGATATACTTATGCCGATTGGGTTGGCAGTGTGGTGGATCGCAAGAGCACATATGTATGTTTCTTCACCTTGGGTTCTGCTTCGATATCTTAGATGAGCAGGAATCAGAAGTCGGTGGCTTTGAATACTGCTGAGGATGAATACATTGCAACGAGTATGACCTGTTGTGAAGTTTTTTGGTTCATTAGGGGAATTTTGAGGTCTAAAATGGGCCTCCTAAATAAAATGTACAATCAAAATACACTTTATGAGAACCAATCACATTTTAGGGGATGACATCATCCTTAATGGTTGAGGTGACATTGTTTGAGTTAAAGTACTTACTTGTCACATTCTCAATGGTGGATAAAAACTCATGGTTAACCATGGTAGTGCTTAAAGTCAAATTAAAGTACTCATAATAAATGTCATTTCACCCTTTTTGAATAAAAATATATTTTTTCCATTTCATATTTCTTGAAAGAAACAATGCATATCCCTATACATTTATTACATTATATTATATTATATTATTTTTATATAGTATATTAATTACATGTTATTATAGAATTTAAATAATATAAATTTTAATTAATAGCATATCATATAATTAATAATTTACAAATTTATATTTATATTATATTTTAAGTTATTTAAGTACAAAGGACAAATGCATTAGTTGTTCAATGATAATGACTTTTACTTGAGACACTCATTCTTATTTATAGTCACATCAATACAATTTTTTTATTAATTTTATTTTGGAACAACTTTTGAATTGAATTTAACTATGGTTACATGGATTTTGGTGCAAAAAGTGAATTGAAAATTCATAAATATTATTTTATTGGTTTAGCTATTATTTTATTATTTCCTTAGGAGGCCCATTTTAGACCTCAAAATTCCCCTAATGGTGAAAGCTCTTCAGTGAGATGTTTGGGCATGTGCTAGATACAAATGTTATCCTTTGCGATAACCAGAGTGGGATTCATCCTTCTGAGAATCCTGTGTTCCATGATCGATCCAAGCATATTGATATCAGGTACCACTTTATCCGGGATATGGTACATTGAGGTGATGTAAGGCTCGATCATATAGGAACTTATGAGCAGGTCACAAATATTCTCATGAATCCCCTGTGGAAGGTTAAGTTCCTAAACTTCCGTGAGAAGCTTGGAATCATGGAAAGACCTTATCCTGAGGGTCCTTCTTGAGTTGGACTATGAGCCCTAGGAACTCCAAGGGGCTTGGGGATAGCTTCTTGGAGCAATAAGCACATACAGGGTTAGGCTTGTCTAACCTTGTTGTGCTTATGCCCCACTGTTATGATATTGAGTTGTTTCACCTCTCTTTGATCTATTCCCCACACACATCCTACCCATGGAGTTTCAGACTCATGAGAAGTACCTCTCATTTGGCCAATGAGGTGGGAAATGTGGATAGAGACCAATAGAAATACCGATGGACACATTAGAGATTTTCATCCTCTCTACATCTAGGATGGCACATGTCCAACACATTGATCTAGGCTCAAGTATGATGAGGTTATTAACTCTAAACTGACTTCGAGTCAGTAAACTAACTTCAGGTTAGTATGTGACTCTTCATGATTCTATTGAGGTTTTATCCTCTAAGTTCACTTCGGGTTAGTAAACTAACTCCGGCTTAGTATGAGACTCTTTTTGAGTCCAAGAGAGGTTTTAACCTCTAATATGACTTTGGGTCAGCTGAGTGTGATGTCTTTGTGACTCACCATTTTGTTCCATCTGATCAGGAGATAATGTCCATTGCTAAAAAATGCTCAAAAATGAAAGTGCTCAGAAGTGTTCTGAACCTGAGCAACCGGAAAGGTCTCGTCACTACGATTCTGGCGTCGTGAACGGTTCGCAAAATGGAGGTCGTATGCAGAAGTTATGAAGGTTTGAAAAGGCCAGTAAACTCCAAAAAACTGGGCTTTGACCAAGTTTGACTTGGCATTTTGGGAAATTAAAAAAATAATATTCCCCAGAAGATTCCATGCAGACTAGTCGAAGTTTTCCAAGTGGCATCATTTTAATGGATAGTGGTTTGACTTTTTCTGGCTCGCCCAATCAAAGGCCACCACGTGGTAGGCTCGGAGGCTGCCATGTGGCCTAGAGATCATGGTGTAAATTTTTTGGAGCTCGCGGGAGTCGAACACCCGACCTCCCCGCACGCAAAATAAGCCTTAACCAACTCGCCTAACCGATGATTCTTAACATGTAATGCAACACGGTTCTATTTATTGTGATATGGGTTTACATTTGGCATTTTTGGAGGCCAGCCCTGAAGGGCTAGCCCCCCCTCCATATGCTCTTATGCTCAGAACCGAGAGCCAATCCAATCAACCGACGGTTATTTAAACGTTAACCCCGATGGTCAATGTGACAATCCTATTCACATGCGAGGGGTTAAAATAAATGTTACAATTGTGGTTTCTGACAGCGGTTAATCCTGTGGGTGGTGTGGACCTACCACATGGCAGGTTTCAAAACAATTAAATGTCAAGGTTAGAATGGAACTGTAACCTCGGGGTTCCAACCAAACGACGACCTTCAAAACTGTTAGCGGAAGTTACGGCGGAGGTGGCATGTGACCACTCTAGATCGCATTAAACTTAACTAACAAGTCTTCTGGCAGTTTCGTAATCCATCCCCAAACTTTAGCGCCGATACCTAAGTTGTCTGCCTTAACTGGAGTTCCTCCAATTTTGGAGGAGCTTTCCTAGGGGATATGGCAATTTTCTGTTTGATCATAACTCTTGGAGATTTCGACCATTTTTGGAGAATGAATAGTCAGTTTTGGCTAAGTTTGAAATTTTGAACTCATTGGAACATGTTTCAGAGCCCTCAGAGGTCATTTCACGTAGTTTTTTCTTCAGGAGAGGTCAAGGAGCCACTAGGGCCACTAGGGTGTTTTCAGTGTATTGAGCATCCATTCTCTATATTCTGCAAATGAATAGTCATTCCTGACTAATTCAAGCATTCTAAAGCTATTTTTATAGATATTTTTTAGTCAATTTAGTGTCCTAAATTGATAGCATAAATTATTGACCAGGGCTAGTAAACTGATGAAGTATAATGCACTGTATGTGCCTAAGTATCCCTTTTTCTTACTTCGTTGTTTTGTCTTTTATTGATTTTTTTGGAGTTTTATGTTTTAGTTCTTAATACCTATTCTATTTTTAAAAAGATAAAGTTAAATTTAGGTCAAAAAGGAAGAAAAGGAAATGTGAATAAATAAATAACAACTAAGTTTAATTGCAAGTTCTGTCCCTAATTCAGGAAATGATGAAAATAGAGAGTCCTAATCCATGGATTTCTAAAGAACATTCAAGAAATTAAAGTAACTCAAAACATTATCACTTAGTCTGATTCTTTTAGTTAGAGATTTGTTGGAAGAGCTTGAGAAAAATATTAATTCTAATGCAATGAGGATCTTCTAAAACTGTAACAAATAGTAACTTAGAACATTATAGTGGAATCTCATTCATTTATTAGAGATTTATTGGAAGAGCTTGAGAAAAAGGTTACTATAATGTAGTAAGGATCTCTTATGAAATGCTAAAACAACTTATGACATTACACTAGATCTCATTCATGAATTAGAGGTTTGTTGGAAGAGTTTTTGTTGAAAGAGATTAAGCATAATGTGATAAGGATCTTCTATCTAATTGAAGAACCTAAAATGACAATAACTCAAAATAGTACAACTAATTCCCATTCATTTTGTAGTGATATATTGGAAAAGCTTGAGAAAGAGAATAGATGTAAGATAATGAGGATCTTCTTAACTAAATAACAGAGATTAAAATGCTAGTAACTCATAATACACAATTGAATCCCATTCATTTGATAGATATATATTGGAAAAGCTTGAGAAGAATATTAACTATAATATCCTGAGGATCCTTTGTCTAAGAAAATGACATGAAACATGATACTAAAAAACTATGATTTTAGAAAACAGTCTAAGTAAGAAAATGTAACGAAACAGAATTGAAAACTACTTATCTAGAAAGCATGTAAAAACCTCCTTGATAGCAAGGGCCCTTCTGCTATTAATTTGGCATTAAAAATTTAACTCTTCAAGGTTGTGTTCAGAACAGCATCACGATTATGCTCCTTTTATTATCAAAATGCTTGAAAACAAAGTATTACAATAATGATAAAATATGTGTCAACTGTCAACTCTCTTGTTTCGGCATTACAGAGCCTTATTTATATAAAAAAATCATAACTAACATCGAGCAAAAAGATGAACAGGTGTAATATTTAAACAAAAATCAAATTGAAATTCTTTTGGGACTCCTGATTTGCTGTGAAATGAATCAGGAGTCCTGATTCCTCTGAAAAATTGCTTCCTTGAATTTTACTTTGACTACTTGCTAAAACACCTCCAGCTATCGATCCAGTTTTCGTGAATGGGAAGGAATGATATAGAGGAGATTTGGAATCCACCTATGTGTGCCATTTCTCCAGATGACACCTGTAATATATTTCAACGCAAGAATAGCTACGGAATGACTGACTGGCTACAGAATGCCTGCATTTTGTAGCTAACTGTTCAAAAATCATTAAGATAGAAAAAATCATAAAATTACAATAATTTAATCATCTATATGCAACCTTTAAGCAATCTAGATCATTCTTATTGGTCTTTAGGTTTATGAAATAGGGAAGAGATGATGAAATGAAATGAAAATTAGCAAAAGAGAAGGCAATTTCAGGACTCAACATACCCCCACTGCAAAACTCTTGCATGTCCTCATGCAACTTCATTAAAACTCTATTCCATATGTCTTGAAACTTTTTCAAGAACATCTAACCCCCTTTTTCTGCTTCTTCTGGTAGTCAATATCATTTTAGGTTTTCTCATCAAAAATCTGAACCGAATGTTTATGAGAGCCCTGTTTAGTTTCTTACTTCTCTTCTTGAGCTTCTTGTTTTCTTTATGCATTATTCCCATTTGCAGAGTAAGAGTGTTGTTCATGTCATTTTTCAGTTTGACCTGCTCTCTTAAGATTTCATTTTCATTCTTGATATGTCTGTTCAGTATCTCCAACTCATAATTGTCTCTTCTTAGGGTTTCTATTGGAGGTTCTTTTGGACTGGGTGCTCTTTCTTGTTCTTCTGAAGCTTTTCTTTCCAGAGATTCAACATAATCATATATTCTTTGTTGAGCTGGGTCTATGTCTGAAATTTCTTCTTCTTCAATATGTATAACCCCTGTTTCTTTGATCTCTGTCTTTTTCACTATGCCTTTAAGCCTAGAGCTTCTTCTTAGTTTAGTAGGGTTTTCATTTTTTTCTTCAGCACTTACACTTGTAACTTTTTCTTTTCTTTTAGCCCTGATTTGTTTCTTGATCCTTGTCAATTTTTCAGAGATTATTTCTTCACTATCTTCTTGTGTTGATGTATCATGCATGACTTCAACAGATTTCTCAATTTTTCTTCTCCTACTTCTTCTTACAGGTTCTTCTTTAGATATTGTTTCTGTTGGTTCTTCAAAATGGTTTATTATAATAAATTCTTCCCAGATGTCTCCTACTCTCCTCAAATGAAACTCAATCAATATTTTAACTAAACCATGATGGTGCAGAGTAATTTCTATGAATTAGAGTCTCTTCTAAACATTAGAGGCCATTCTTTTCAAACTATGAAGCAGGAAGAAAGGTAGATTTATTTCATTATCTAAGAAATTTATCATCATTCTAATATTATAGACATACAAGGTACCAAATATACCCTCACATGTTATGAATTTTTGTAGAATTAATAACAGATTCCTCCATTTGTTTTTCAGAGCTGTACTAGGAATACCTTTTCTAAACATTGAGATATCCATACCTGGGTTTTTCAACATTTGTTTCTAGGTTTCATTATGGAACTCCTTATTTTTAAACCAGCGTTCTCCCTGTATTAGCAATTTTATGGCTGCAGCTATGAATGACTCTGTGATAGTGAATTTAATATCTCCAATCTCCACCTCCAATCCATTAAATGACCTTGCAAATGATTTCGTGATTTCTTTGTGGAATCCATTGAATTTCTCTATAAAGCTCAGCCACCCAACTTGCTGTAGAAGCCCTTTAACCTGTGGATACCCTTCTAAATATTTAATTCCAACTGGCTCTATTCTCATGATTAGCCCCATCTCTACTTGATTCAAATTTCTTCCTTTTCTTGGCTTAGGGTCTATTGCTCTGTCTCTGATCCTGTATTTGAAGAAAGAGTAGTTGTGGGATGTTTTTTTTCCCTAAAAATGACTTCTCTATTTTTGCAGATAAACTGGTTACAGAATGTAATGGCAGTAAGTGAATGCGGTGGTGAATGAACAAGGTAATGGAAAATGATGAAAATGATCGGGTTGAGAGTTTGATATGGAATGCAATATCGTGAAGAGATTTTGTGATGATTTTCAAAATCATCAATAAATGATACGATCTAAAGATGTGACCTAATAGGTCACATCTAGGTTTTGAACATTGATCATTTAATTAATGATGATTTTTTATGGAGCGGAAGGCAAGGGATATGGTCGAGGTGCTTTTGTAATAGGAAAGGATTAATTTGAATGATAGATTAACTTTAGGAAACATATGATTTAAACATATTGTATTTTTCATGTTTTTGTCATCAAAATAACTTTGAACAATTTACCTCAGTCCTTTTGATTTTGCTACTTATTGTAAAATGTTGATCTTCTAAGCTCCATAATCTCCTCTAACTATCATCCTTTGTATATGCATGCATAATCAAATTGGCTGCAGAATAGGATTGGTTGTAGAACAATATTGGCTGCAGAACAGACAGTTATAGAATGTACCTGTTAAGAATTATGAATATGGATATGGAATGCAATGGATCATGAATATGGAATGAAAATGAGATGAATGTGAAATGGAATGAATGTGAAATGGAATGAATGTGAAATGGAATGAATGTGAAATGGAATGAAGTATGAAAAATGAATTTGCAATTTATGATTTTATAATATTTAGTTGCAGAAAAACAATTGAAAGTATAAGGTGTCAGAAAAATTCTGATTTTCACCTTGTACTTTCTGTATAGATATGCCAATCATTGATTGGTTTTCATATTTATAATTTTTATTTATTTATTTATTTATTTTTATTTTATTTTTTTAATTGAAGAAAAATACAACTAAGTTAGTGAAGAAGAAGGATTTTTCTTCACTAACTTCATATCAATGTTATCTTGGAATTTCTTGACAAATTCCTCTCTTGAAAGTGGCTTGTGATACAATTTCAGTCAGTGTCCATTTACAAGAAATGCTACCTTCCCTTCATCTATTGTTCTAATTTTTATTGCTCCATTTTCAAAGATTTTCACAATTTCATATGGCCCAAGCCAGTGAGTTTGAAATTTACCTTGAAAATCCTTGAATTTTGAATCAAACAGGAGTGCCCAATAACCTTCTTTAAATTTCTTCTCTTTGATATACTTATCATGCCATCTAGTCCTTTGCTGCTGGACTATGTTTGTTCTCTGGACTACATATTGTCTGATCTCATCCAATTCATTAATCTGCTCCAGTTTGTGCTTTTGTGCTTCTGTGAGATCAAGTCCTAATTGGACTGCCATTTTCAAAGTTTGGATGTGAAACTCAATGGGAAACAAGACTTGTTTTCCATACACAAGTTCATAAGGAGTGTGTCCTTTTGTGTTTCTCCATGTAGTTCTATAGGCGCATAAGGCTTCAGGAAGCCTTTTTGCCCAATCTCTTCTATGTAAATGAACAGACTTTGTAATAATTCCTTTGATCACCTTATTGGTAGATTCCACTTGGCCATTTTCTTGTGGATGGTAGGGAGTGGATTTCCTGTGTCTGATTTTGTACTTCTCTACCATTTGTTCCACCAATCTTGATATGAATTGAGCTCCTTGATCTGTAACAATTTCTCTTGGGACACCAAAACGAGTAAAAATATTCTAAAAAATAAAATTAACTACAGATGCTTCATTAGCAGAAAGTAATGCCTTGGCTTCTACCCATTTGGTAACATAATCAGTGAAAACTAAGATATACTTCTTTTGTTTTGACGGAGGATTAATAGGTTCTACAAAATCCAAAGCCCATTTTTCAAAAGGTTCAATATGTACCTGAGGTTGTAATGGTATCTCACCTGAAGGAGAAGGTTTCCCTATCCTTTGGCAACTATCACATCTTTTGACATATTCTTTAGCATATTTAAAGAGGGATGTCCAATAATATCCTTGATGAAGGACTTTATAGGTTGTCCTCTTATTAGCAAAATGTCCACCATAAGGCTCATCATGACATGCCTTAATAATCTCAGGCATCTCATCTTCTCGAACACATATTCTGATAATAAGGTCTGGACCTGTCTTGTATAACTCATTAGAAATCCATGAATAATTTTCACTATCATAAATGATATTTCTTTTATCTCTTGCATTCATAATTGAAGGAAATTTTCCTAAAACTAGATAATTGGCAATGTCAGCAAATTAGGGAGTTTGAGTAGTAACTGCAAAGAGATATTCATCAGGGAATTTATCTTCAACTACAGTATTGTCTTTAATGTTTTGGAGTCTAGATAGGAAATCAGCTACTGTATTTTGTTTTCCAGGTCTATCTAGAATGGTGATGTTAAATTCTTGTAAAAGCATTAACCATCTTATGAATCTACCATTAGTAATTGATTTGTTCATTAAATACCTAATTGCAGAGTGATCAGTGTGAACAAAAGTTTCATAGCCTGTTATATAGTGTCTAAACTTATTTATGGCATGAACAACAGCTAAAAACTCTTTTTCAGTTATAGTATAATTCAACTCTATAAGAGTTAAATTTTCACTTGTATAATAGATGGCATAAGGAATCAGATCTTTTTGTCCCAACACAGCTCCTAAAGTTGTATCTGAGGCATCTGTTGATATGTGAAAAGGTAATTTCCAGTTAGGTCCGCTTAAAATAGGTGCTTCAAAGATTTTTGTTTTCAAGGTTTCAAATGCTAACTGGCAGTCAGAGTTCTAATTGAATTCACAGTCTTTGGTGAGTAATTTGAAAAGTGGAGATGCTATTTTGGTGAAGTTTTCTATAAATACTCTGTAATATCCTGTAAATCCTAGAAAAAATCTAACATCTTTCTGACAACTTGGGATTGATAATCTAGAGATTACTTCAACTTTTGATTCATCAACTCTGATCCCATCTCCTGAAATATTATGTCCTAAGACAATCCCTTCAGTAAACATCATGAAGCATTTTTCATGACTTAATGAAATATTTTCTTCTTTACATATTTTTAGAACTTTTTCCAAGTTTGCTAAAGCTTCTTCAAATGTGTTTCCATAGACTGTGAATTCATCCATGTATACCTCTACACAGTCATGTATTAGATCTGAAAATATTCCTAATACTGCCATTTGGAATGTTGCAGGTGCATTGCATAATCCAAAAGGTAATACTCGGTAGGCATAGGTACCCCAAGGACAAGTGAATGTGGTTTTATCTTGATCTTCAAGTGCAACTTGAATTTGACTGTAACCACTAAAACCATCCAAAGATAAAAAGTATTTTTTTCCTGCTAATGTATCTAATACTTGATCTATGAAAGGTAAAGGAAAATGATCTTTAAGAGTAGCTTTGTTTAATTCTCGGCAATCAATGCATACCCTCCATTTACCATTTTTCTTGGGTACAATCACCAAAGGAGAGACCCACTGACTGTCTGAAATGGAATAAATAAAGTTGACATTTAACATTTTTTTAACTCTTCTTTAATAATCTCCCTAAGGTTTGGATTCATCCTTCTCTGAGCTTGTCTGATTGGTTTACAATTTTTCTCTATGTAGATATGATGAGTGCAAGTCTTAGGGTTAATCCCTTTCATATCAGTGTACTCCCAAGCATATACTGAAGAATTTCTCTGTAATATCTTGACTAGCTTCTCTTGTTGAAAAATTTTCCAAGTTTTTATTTATGTTTAAGGTTTTTCCTAGAAATATCTCAATTGTAGAGCTGCCAAATTCTTCCATGGAGTAAACAGACATTTGTCTTGATGACAAAAAATCAATATGTAATATTCCTAACTAGCCCAAGCTAGTAGGAATATTCAATTTCAATTTTGTTTTCATGTTTTATGAATAAAATGTGAAGGAGGATAAATAAAAACTCCTAAAAATGTGAATAAATCAATGCCCAATGTGAACAGAGTTAAATCAAGGCTTGCTCAATAAAATCCACTTGTATGTGAAATAGGTTCAAGTTGTTTGAATGGGTCAACAGGACCAAATCATAATGCAGTCCAGATACAATGAACCTCCTAGATAACCAATGCAGTCCTATGAGGAGGTCCTCCATGTGAAAATGGCTAAATGAATGAAGGTGGTTTAGGGTTTTGCAAACCCTAATCTTATATAATGAATGAGAAGACTCAAGGAGGGGTTGTTGATGATTTTTCATTTCATAGGTTTTTGAAGCAACTCCATTTTTCTTGGCTATTTAGCCAAAGGAAAGAGAGGATTTCCTGTTTAGGAATCCTCCCTCCTTCCTTGAGGGTCTCTTGGAGGAGGTTGTGTTGCATTGGTCCACTATCTGGCTCAGGGCCAAGCTTCATCTCCCTTGGCAGCGTAATTCCTGTTTAGGGGTTTCATTGTCTAGAGAGTTGCAGCAAGTGGAATCAGATCTATTCAGAACTGAAGGATTCTATTGCATCTTTTCAGTGGTAAAGTCATTTAAATCACTAGCAAGAGTGCAATAGCTGTTTTGAGCTTCAAATTCTTATCTTGGTATGAGGCCAAAGTGTATATTACTTCATCTGTGTAGTTAGCTTCAGAAACTGCGTTATTTTGCAGGCAGAGTTGCAGTGTTTATCTTCTAGTAGTTTGGAGGAGAGATCTCCGGTGAAAGGGCTCTTTTCGTTCACTGTGGTGATCCATAGATTGGCCAACCAATCTATGTTCCATTTTATATCTGATCTTTTGTGCATCGCATTCTTCAGAAATTTTTGAATTTTACTGCAGATCTGTGACCTAGATCTCAGATCTACTCACAGTTGCTCATATTTTGCAGAGATCCCCAAGGGGAATGTAATAAAGAGCTCATTTGTTATTCAAATCTGTATTAGATCTATAATTTTATGCTAAAATTTTTTCTAGATATAAAAATTAATGAAACACTGCTTCAGGGATTAAATATTACGTTGTCTATCTCATTCTGCATTTTTCTTGTGTGCAGCCCCTCTATTTTGAGGCATTCTTTATGTAAATCTCTGTATTTCTCATGTAAAGCTAATAAATCATATTTTAAGCTTGCTGTAATGATATCCCTGCTTAAATTCACTAACCCCTTCAGAAAATCATGCTGCTAAAGCTTCAATCCAATCTGCCTACTTTAGGTCTTGGGGAATCAGGGTTTTCTAGCATAGTTAGGGAAGGAGGAACTGTTTAACATAGCTAGAATCCTTTTTTTAAGCTTAAATTCAGATCATAGGTCCCTCCTGACCTAATATAACAGCTCCAACCATCCCCATCCCCTTTTTTTACACAAATATCTGATATTAAGCATTTTAGGGCTGAATTAGTTTTTTTTCCCCACTATGGTAGGAAGGGATTGAACATATTTCTTGTTGTTGTAGGTCCAGATATGTATTTCTGTCTATTACATTTTTTTCAAAGCTTATCCTTCAATTTAGGACCGTTATATAGTTTTCATATTACTGCAGTCCCCTATTTTGGTAGTTTTTCAAGACAACTAGGTGTGGGAGATTTGTTTAACCCACCTAGAGTGATTTGTTTGAAGCCTCATCTTAGATTTTGGTCTTAGATACTCTTATCTAAGAAATCCAAGGGCTGGTCTGAGATTCTGTAGCATACATTGCTGAAAAATGCGTTTTCCAGGCATGTATCGCTGAGCAATCCCTTTTGGGGATATTACCCTTCGACAAGGTTCTATAGACAGAGTCTATACAGGTCCAGCTAGCCTCTGGATCTCACCCTCTTTTCAGAGGTGACATATCCAGTAAATTCCCCTACAGTCAATCTCTGGAATAGATCCGGTTGTTGATTGGTAATGTTTCTGAAAAAGGAAGCTCCTTTGTCGGATTCATGAGCAGTTCCTGATTTGGAACATTACACAATATTATATTCTTCTTTAAATTGCTCATGTTTGTATTCTGAAGAAGATTCATGATTTTCTAAAGTATTCAGAATCTGACTATCTTCACTAATTTCTGAAATAGTGAAGAGAGGTTGTATATCTTCTTCATCATCAATCCATTGAGTATCATCTATTTTTGTGATTGTTCTTGCTGGAGGATACAAAGTGAATTTCTTAGTTGAACTACCATCAGAGATGTACATATCACCCGATCCACAACTAATAAAGGCATCAGCTGTAGCTAGCCAAGGTCTTTCTAGTATAATATGATGTCCTCCTAGATCATTTTCAGGAGTTAGGATCATGAAATCCACAGGGTACTCCCAAGAATCTAAGGATACTAGAATGTCTTCTAATACCCCATCTAGTTTATTTACAGATCTATCTGCCAATTGTAATAGTGTGGGTGTATAGAGAAGATTAGGAAGTTTCAATTTTTCCATGATTTTCTTACTCATGATATTTATTGCTGCTCCAAGGTCAATTAATGTGTTTGGTATCTCAATTCCATTGATATGGATCTTAACAACTGGTTTTCCGGGATCTAGATATTTTGGAATAGAAATATTTCCCATCATTATATCTGTTATTTTTCCTACCAGTTATATTCTCTTTATCTCTTTTATTTTTCTTACTATTTTTTCATACTCAACTCCTTTATTGTTTTAGCTAAAATTGGGATTTCTTTGATGGCTTGTAATAATGGAATCTTAATACAAACATTTTTCAATTCATCTAAGAAATCATAGTTAGGCATCATAATTTGTTTCTCTACACCTTTATCTATTTGTAATCTTTCAGGAAAAGGAGGTGTAGTAGTAGATGTTGATGGCTGCTCTAACATAGGAGTTGAAATTATTGGTTCTTTCTGTTTCTCTTTTTCAATATTTTGGTTTTGAAGAGATGTGCTCTCTTCAAGACTTTTATTTACCCGTAGAGAATCTTCCTCAGAATTGTTTTGTTCTTGTATAATTACAGAAGGTTTCTTATTTTCAAGTATTCCTATAGACCTAATTTGAACATCACTAAGGTCCAAAGGAGTAATCAAGAAAGTCGGGTATTGTTGTCCTTCTATCATATATGTATTCTAAGGTTTTTTATTGTTGGGGTTTCGAATTGGCTGGGCAAGTAACTGATTTTATTTCTGAGGAAATGGTAATGGAAGTGGTGAATTTTGATTTTGGTTTTGATTTTGAGGTTGTGGATTATGTTGAGGATTTTGTTGAGGAGGAAAGTTTTGATATGATGGATAAGATGGTGGGTATTGATAATACTGAGAGAACCTTCCATAAGGATTTTGTGCTCCTTAAGCCCAAGGTTGAGATTGATTTTGAAATTGGGGCCAAGTTTGTTGCCAAGAATTCCAATTTGGTGGGGGTTGATTATACATTTAATTATTAAACCCTTGTGTTTGAGGTCCCTGCCAAGATCTTCTAGAAACAAAATTAAGAGATTCTGTAGAATTTGTGGTTTTTTCTTCTTGAAAGATAGTTTTAAGGCCAGGGATTGAGGGACAATTCTTGGTCTCATGATTTTCTGAACAAATTGCACATGTCTCTATTACTTTTGCATCCAAAGGGCACTCTCTTAAGTCATGTTTCTTTCTACATTTGGGACAAAATATTTCTAAGGCATCAGTTTCATATTTATGCTTGTTTTGTAGCTTGAGGGTGTCTATTTTCTCACTTAGACTCCATAAAATGTCAGTTTTGAATTCATCAAGCATATTCCCTATTTCAGCCCTACTTACTGTTCCAGTTGCAAATTTTCTTGCCCTTGCAAGAGCAAGGTCTCTTGGTCCTTTTAGAATTTTAGATTTTCCTCTTGACAGATTGATACATAGTCCTGCTATATTAGGTAATGAAAGTTGGGATATATATCCTTTCCCCATCATATTAAGGATATATATCCATTCATCCCTAATTATTTTCAACAAAAGAGCTTTCAGAGTGTCTTGATCTAAGTGTTCCATTTTTTCCCTCTTGATGTTATAGTTAAATCTTTCCAACAAATCTTCCAAATTTTCATCCTCTTTTTGTATCATTTTGAACACTTCTTCCTTATGGTTAACTGGTATACAGTAATCCAAGTATCTTTCTAGAAATTCTCTTCTCATATCATCCCATGTTCTAATAGACCTAGTGATTAAGCTCATAAACCATTTTAATGTTGCTCCTTTCAATGTTGAAGGGAACAGTTTAAGTTTTTGAACATCTTGCAGATAATCATAGGCTCTACATAGAACTTCAAATTCAAATAAGAATGTTTCAGGGTCTTCACTCTTCAATCCATGAAATTTTGGAAGGACAGAGGGTGAGATATTTTTCATAGTTGCATTGGTCTCTTCATCTATTATAGGGAATCCAAAAGAGCTTCCAGTTTCCCTTCTACCTCTTTCTACATTTCCTCTACCTCTACCTCCTTCTGCACCTCTACCTCTTCCTCTATCTCATCCTCTATCTCTACCTCCTCCAAATAGTGTGTGTTATCCATTGAAAACCTCTCCTTCCCCTTCTCCTCCTTCTCTTCCTGACATGATAGATTCTTCCAAACTGATATAAGTTTCAAGTTGGAGGGCTAATTGTTCTTCTGGTTCTTCTATCAAGGGTATATTGAAGAAATATTCTTCCTCTTCCTCTTCACTAGGGATTTCTATTTCTTCTGCTGGGATATATTCTCCTGTGGAAGTGAAAAAGGTTACTCCCTCTGTAGGGGTCCTTGGATCTTCTTCTTTTATGATTGCTTCAGTAGATGAAGTGGGAGAACTTCTTGATTGGATATCTGATCTTAAAAATTCTGGAAGCCTATGACCAATATAATATGGAAAATGGGTTTGGGTTGGAGGTGTACTACTTCTTGGTCTTGGTGGAGTGAGTGGTGTTGTGGGAATTAAGCTTATGCCTCTTATAATTCTACCCCTAGAGTCTCTTTCTCTACGCATATCATTGTTTTTGGGATGTAGGAAATAAGGCTAGCTAGTTACACTTCCCCGGCAACAGTGCCAAAATGTTTAGTCAATTTAGTGTCCTAAATTGATAGCATAAATTGTCGACCAGGGCTAGTAAACTGATGAAGTGTAATGCACTGTATGTGCCTAAGTATCCCTTTTTCTTACTTCATTGTTTAGTGTTTTATTTTTGTTTTTGGAGTTTTATGTTTTAGTTCTTAATACCTATTCTATTTTTAAAAAGATAAAGTTAAATCTAGGTCAAAAAGGAAGAAAAGGAAATGTGAATAAATAAATAGCAACTGAGTTTAATTGCAAGTTCTATCCCTAATTCAAGAAATGATGAAAACAGAGAGTCCTAATCCATGGATTGCTAAAGAAAATTCAAGAAATAAAAGTAACTCAAAACATTATCACTTAATATGATTGAGATTTGTTGGAAGAGCTTGAGAAAAAGATTAATTCTAATGCAATGAGGATCTTCTAAAACTGAAAAAAAAAATAGTAACTTAGAACATTATAGTGGAATATCATTCATTTATTAGAGATTTACTGGAAGATATTGAGAAAAATATTACTATAATGTAGTAAGGATCTCTTATGAAATGTTGAAACAACTTATGACATTACACTAGATCTCATTCATGAATTAGAGGTTTGTTGGAAGAGTTTTTGTTGAAAGAGATTAAGCATAATGTGATAAGGATATTCTATCTAATTGAAGAAAATAAAATGACAATAACTCAAAATAGTACAACTAATTCCCATTCATTTAGTAGTGATATATTGGAAAAGCTTGAGAAAGAGAATAGTTGTAAGATAATGAGGATCTTCTTAACTAAATAACAGAGATTAAAATGCTAGTAACTCAGAATACACAATTGAATCCCATTCATTTGATAGAGATATATTGGAAAAGCTTGAGAAGAAGATTAACTATAATATCTTGAGGATCCTTTGTCTAAGCAAATGACATGAAACATGATACTAAAAACTATGATTTTAGAAAATATTCTAAGTAAGAAAATGTAACGAAACAGGATTGAAAACTACTTATCTAGAAAGCATGTAAAAACCTCCTTGATAGTAGGGGCCCTTCTTCTATTAATTCGACATTAAAAATTTAACTCTTCAAGGTTGTGTTCAGAACAGCATCACGGTTATGCTCCTTTTATTATCAAAATTCTTGAAAATAGAGTATTACAATAATGATAAAATATGTATCAACTGTCAACTCTCTTGTTTCGGCATTACAGAGCCTTATTTATATAAAAAATCATAACTAACATCGAGCAAAAAGATGAACAGGTGTAATATTTAAACAAAAATCAAATTGAAATTCTTTTGGGACTCCTGATTTGCTTTGAAGCAAATCAAGAGTCCTGATTCTTGTGAAAAACTGCTTCCTTGACTTTTACTTTGACCACATGCTAAAACACCTCCAACTATCGATCCAGTCTTCGTGAATGGGAAGGAATGATATAGAGGAGATTTGGAATCCACCTATGTGTGACATTTCTCCAGATGACACCTGTAATATACTTCAATGCAAGAACAGCTATGAAATGACTGACTGACTACAGAATTCCTACATTCTATAGCTAACTGTTCAAAAATCATTAAGATAGCAAAAATCACAAAATTACAATAAGTTAATCATCTATATGCAACCTTTAAGCAATCTAGATCATTCTTATTGGTCTTTAGGTTTATGAAATAGGGAAGATATGATGAAATGAAATGAAACTTAGAAAAAGAGAAGACAATTTCAGGACTCAACAAAGATCACACTCATTTGAGGCTTTTTATCACATCTAATTATAATTTTTGAGCTATAAGATATGATTAACATTCCATTGGGAGCTGGAACAGCAGATGTAGCCCAGTAGGGATGAACTGCTTCATCAATTTGCTGAGTATTGTCATATGTGATACTTTATTCTCTGTTATTTACTGTTGAACACAAGCTAATTTACATGCTTTAACCTCACATAAAAATCTGTTTAACTAAGTTAAAACCATTTGTTTCACTTGAAAATTTCAGTGAACCTTATTCACACAATTTAATTACTGTTTGGATACTTAGCACATCAAAACTAATACATTCCATTCAGATCAAGTTGGTATCAGAGCGAGGTTAATCTAGATTTTTTATCTCTCATGTTTTTATGTGCAAGAATTTTTTGACTGTTTGAAAGGGTTTTCATGCTTACTAGGCTCAAGCTTAAGAGAGGAGATAGAAAATTGGTGAAAGAAAGAGGTTCTCAAAATGAGCCACAACAAAGGAGGGCAAGATTGCCACATTCTCCACCACCTAGTTCACCTCCAAGAGAAGCAAAAGCGGCATCAAACATGCCTCAAGAGAAGAAGAAACCCATGAATAAGTGGATCCCAAAGAGGAATAAGGAGTGTTCAAGAAAGCATTCCTTAACATGAATGAAATGGTGAGAGCCGTTTATCAAGAAAGGAATGAAAGACTAGAAGAGGAAAGGTCCAAACTTCACAAGGAAGGACAAGGATCATCAGGAGGCCACAATGATGAAGATAAATCCAAGAAGGGTAATGGAGGAAATGGAGACAGTGGAAATTCGCCAACAATACCCTCATCTTCATCTTCATATTCATATTCATCATCCTCTACTTCATCTTCAATACACCAGTCACACAAGTCAAAGAACGCTGGTAAAAATCATTTTTTAAAACTTGATGTTAGGTTTGAATTTCCAATGTTTGATGGTGAAGTTAATGCAAAAAATCTAGATAATTGGATTAGGAAATTAGAGGTCTATTTGAGAATTCAAAAATTTCATGATGATGACACCAAAATCCAACTAGCTTCATTGAGAATGGAAGGTGCAGCACTTTTTTGGTGGGAAGCCAAGACAAAGGAGGATATCAAAAAACATGGTAAGATTATTTTATCATGGGTTGATTTCATTACTGCAATAAAACAACAGTTTTATCCATTAGCTCATTTACAGAAATCTATCATTAATTGGAAAAATTTTAAACAATTGAAAGGACAAAATGTACAAGTGTATACTAAAGAATTTAGGAGAAGAGCTCTTTTACTAGGATTAGATTTTCATAGCCAAGACACTTTGCTCAAGTATATGGGAGGTTTACATACCTGACTAAGACATACATCCTCATGTTTAACCCTACAATCTTATATGAGGTTTGTGTTCAAGCCACACATTTAGAGGCAAGGGGAAAAAAAAACTTTGATGGGAATGAGGAAAGTGAGTTTAAAGGAAAATGGAAGAAAAAGAGAAGTGAAAATACTAGAAAAGAGAAGGGAAAATTCTTCTGCAAACACTGTTCTAAAACTAGCCATGATGAGGACAATTGTTGGAAACTTCATCCAGAGTTGAAACCAGAGGGTTTTTAAGCCAAATAGAAAGCCAAGGAGAAAGGCAAGACAATTGCAATAGCTGAACAAGACCTAGGTTCAGATTCAGGAGATGAAACAAAAATACTAGCTATGGGACTAAACAATATAAAGGGGAAAGAGAATGAAAATAAATCTTGTTCTAGTATATCTAACCGTCACATAGAATCTCCAAGTGAAGAAAAGAGAATTGAATTGTTTCATGTGAGGGTCATTTCCAAGCATACCAAGGTTGACACATTGTTTGAAAATGGGTCACAAGAAAATTTAATCTTTGAAGACTTGGTCAAGAAACTTAATATTGAGACCATTCCACATCTGAAACCATATCCACTTGGTTGGATTTGTAAGGATGCAAATTTACAGGTTTCAAAGAAGTGCATGTTGCACTTTGTAATAATTGCACATTTTATTGACACAGTTGAATTAGATGTTGTTTTTCTTGATATAACAAGTATGGTGTTGGGTAGTCCTTATTTGTATGGCAAGAAAGCTATATTCCATCTCCATGAGAAAAAATACCATCTATTCAAAGCTGTCAAGGATGACACTGTGAGGGCTCATCGCAAAAAACTAGAATCTTCTTTAGTTAATGCAGGGCAGATGAAGCGGGTCGTCAATGCAAGTAAAAACTTGACATTGATGATGATTAAGCAAAGATAAGTTTTACATAATACTTTTCATTAAAATAATGATGTATATAATGATTTGTTTCAGTTTGAAAGTAGTTTGTCTTTAAAAGAAGATGACAAGCAGTTGCAACAGTTGATATTGGTGTAAAACGGTGATAAAAACAAAGTGACAGTGTGAGAAGTTGCAAAGGTCCAAGAGAGGGAAAAACAACTTAGGAAAGAAGGCACAAGATTCACTAATGCTCATTGCTAGTTTTAGAAATGCATGGTACAATGGCGAAGAAACTTGGTCAGGAATCGACACAAATTCAAGGCTAATTTAGCAAAAGATTGCCATCAGGACAGGATGCAAGCTGAGAGTAATTTTAAGTTTCCTTTAATTATATACCAATGTAGAAACAAGAAGCTTACTACAAAGTTAAGTTTCTGTTTTGCAAGTTCAGTAAATGTACAACATGACTATCTCAAAGTCAACAATGGTTGGTCAATGGAATGAAGGAAAAAATTGTCGTTTCATGAAAAGCTCCAATTAATGAAATTTGGGAAATTTGAGTGGATTAATATTAGAAGAGTGGGGACACAGTCTCCTCATCTTCATGTTTAGTAGTCCAGAGATATTTTGGGGTAAAAAAGCTTCCCAATGGGGAGGTGTGATCAGGATATCATGTCCATTGCTAAAAAATGCTCAAAAATGAAAGTGCTCAAAAGTGTTATGAACCTGAGCGACTCGAAAGGTCTTGTCGCTGCAATTCTGGTGCCGTGAACGGTTCGCAAAATGGAGGTCATATGTAGAAGTTATGAAGGTTTGAAAATCCCAGTAAACTCCAAAAAACTGGACTTTGACCAAGTTTGACTTGGCATTTTTGGAAATTAAAAAAAGAATATTGTAGGGAATATTCCTGGAATATTGCTCGAAATATTCCATGTGGACCAGTCAGAGGTTTCCAAGTGGAATCATTTCAATGGATAGTGGTTTGAATTTTTGTGGCTCGGCCAATCAAAGGCTGCCACGTGGCAGGATCAGAGGCCACTACGTGGCCCAGAGGTCATGGTGTAAATTTTTTTGGAGCCCACCGGAGTTGAACACCCGACCCCCCCCCCCCCCCCCCCCCCCCGCACGCAGCGTAAGCGTTAACCAACTAGCCTAACCGATAATTCTTAACATGTAATGCAACACAGTTCTATTTATTGTGATATGGGTTTACGTTTGGCATTTTGGGAGGCCAGCCCCCGCTCCATATGCTCTTGCACCTAGAATCGAGAGCCAATCCAATCAATCAGCGGCTATTTAAACGTTAACCATGGCGGTTAGTGTGACAATCCTGTTCACATGTGATGGGTTAAAATAAATGTTACAGTTGTGGTTTTTGATGGCGGTTAATCTGGAGGGTGGTGTGGACCTGCCACATGGCGGGGTTTTCAAAAAAATTAAATGTCAAGGTTAGAGTAGAACCGTAACCTCGGGATTCCAACCAAATGGCGACCTCCAAAACTGTTAGCGGCAACTACGGTGGAGGTGGCATGTGACCACTCCATATTGCATCAAAATTAACCAAAAAATCTTCAAGCGGTTCCGCTATCTGTCCCCCAACTTTAGCGACGATGCTAAATTGTCTGCGTTAACTGGAGTTCCTCCAGTTTTGGAGGAGCTTTCCTAGGGGACATTGGGCAGTTTTCTGTTCGATCATAAATCTTGGATATTTCGACCATTTTTGGAGAATGAATAGTCATTTTTGGCTAATTTCAACATTATAAACTCATTGGAATAGGTTTCAGAGCCATCAGAGGTCATTTCATGTAGGTTTTGCTTCAGGAGAGGTCAAGGAGCCACGAGGGCCACTAGGGTGTTTTCAGTGTATTGAGCATCTATTCTCTGTTTTCTGCAAATGAATAGTCATTCATGACTAATTCAAGCATTCTGAAGTTTTTTTTAGAGAGAGCACAACCATTTGAGGCTTTTTATCACATGTGCTTACCATTTTGAGCAATAATATATGAGGGGCATGCCATTGGGAGCTGGACCAACAGATGTAGCCTAGGAGGGGTGAACCGCTTCATCAATTTGTTGAGTATTGTCATATGTGATACTTTATTCTCTGTTATTTACCATTGAACAATGTTATACAAGCTAATTTACATGCTTTAACCTCACATAAAAAAATGTTTACCTAAGTTAAAACCATTTGTTTCACCTGCAAATTTCAGTGAACCTTATGCACACAATTTAATCATTGTTTGGATACTTAGCACAACAAAAATAATACATTCCATTCATATCACTATCTGAGAACAAGAGCCAACAAAGAAAGTTACGACAGGATGATGCACGATTTTGGGTGAAAGTACAAGATGGTACTGATGGATGGCACTTGTGGACAGATGGAGTTCTCCCTAGTTGAGAGGGAGTGTTAATTTTGGGCAACTAGGTCCAAACTCCATGTTGCACTTCTCATATGATGATGGTCATATTTTTGTTGGATTCCTCTTTCGGAGAGGTGAAATATTTATCTAAATTTCATGTTCTTTGGATGAGTAGAACATATATTTTGAATTTATTTTCCACGCATGTGCAAGGTCAGGCAGATTTGTAATGTAGGCTCACAAGTGTAATAGATGTGTCACACACCCTCACTGATGGATATGAATTGGAGAGACTTTGAGGTCATTTTCTCATCAACTCATCACACATCTCTCATTGTGATCTGATTGGCTTGATAGCCTTTGGAAGCCTCTTCCCTTCACACATGCGGAGTTGAAGAAGTTGTTTTCTGCGGATCTGTTTAGCGCTGAATTGGAGAAGCATTGACCAACGTTGACCATGGTCAACCCTTGGTTGTTTTACCTCAAAACTCTGCAAAAATTATGATTTTGAGATGTTGTACTGTTTGGCACTAAAATCGAGGAAAACAAAGTTTTTTTATCGAAGCCCTAATCTACAACGTTGACTTTCTGTCGTTGTCATGCATTGACTTTTCTTCGTTGACTTTTGGTTGACCAATGTTGACTTGTGTTGAATTGTCTTTCAGGGCTGTGAGTGTGACACTTGGAAGGTTGGCTAATCTAGAAAGGCTTTGTTGGCCGAAGCATCCTGTTTCCTGCTATAACGCACAATATCTCATATCTTTGCTGGACAAGAAGAATTGTAGATCTGATCTATATTATTGCCTTATCTTTTGTTAATCTATTATTGTGTTCTATCATCATTTTACTTTCATGTTTATGTGATTTCTATATTGTATCGGGCCTAAGAAAGATTGAAGTAAAATTGCATCAAGGATAGAACACCATGGTTATCTAAATTTAACAAAAATAAACCCAAGGGATTGATATTATAAACCCAAGGGGTTGTATTATAAACCCAAGGGAATAATAAACGCAATGGATTGATACTAAAACCAAAGGGATTATGAACCCAAGGGAATAATTATAAACACTAAAATAAACATGGTTGACCATGGTTGATTTTCATATTGAGATAATCCTTGTCACAATGCGACGTTCGACCATGGTTGATTTTCATATCAACATAGTCTTTGTGACAATGCAACGTTCGACCATGATTGATCGTGGATGACCATGTTTGATTTTATAAAACATGGTTGACTATGGTTGACCAAGGTTGACAATAGTTGACCATCGTTGACCATGAGCATCATATTGAGACAATATTTTTCATATTGTGATGTTGGACCATGGTTGAGACAATGAGTTATTTTCATATTAAGACAATATTTGTCACAATGTGACGTTGAACCATTGTTTACCATGATTAACTATGGTTGACCAAGATTTATTTTATAAAACATGGTTGACCATGCGACAATGTGACATTTGACTATTGTGGACCATGATTCACCGTGGATGAACATGTTTTATTTTATAAAACATGATTGTACATGGTTGACCAAGGTCATGATTGACCATGGCTGACCATGATTATCATATTGATACAATCTTTGTCATAATATAACATTGGACCATGGTTAAGACAATGATTGATTTTCATATTGAGACAATATTTGTCGCAATTCACCATTGGACAATGGTTGACAAACATTAACCATGGTTGAACACGATTGCTTTTATAAAATATGGTTGACCATGATTAACCATGTTTGACCATGTTTGATTTTCGTATCTAGACAATATTTTGCATAATGTGACGATCGAAAATGGTTGACCACGTGTTGACGGGAAAAATTGTCCGGCCAACAGTAGGGGATCTCCCCGGTAGAAAGTCCCAATCAGACCTTAAACCGTTTGGAATAGGGATCCCGTCCGGGGTGTGGGTCTGGCTACCGCTTAAGACACCTTCCCTTTGGTCTCAAAAGAACTCAATCGAACCTGCAGACACACACTTATTCACATGATACAAGATACATGGTTGATGCATTACACATGTATATAACACTACGCGTAGAAAGACAAATAATAAAGCATACACGCCGAAGGAGGTATTGTCAACAACACATCTTTGGAGTTATGCTTGTAGGCTATTCTGACCACAAAAGAAACAGTTCTTTATGGCAAGATGCCCCCTTACTTCCTGAAAGATAAAACGAAATGCTAATAAACAAAGTCATTAACATCCATTAAGCAAGCAATCAATCTGAACATCATTAACACAAATACAGGAAACCATAATGCATGAATGATGCCATTAAAGAGTGAAGTTTCATTAATCAAAAGATTTTTTGAAACTATATATAAATACTCATAGTGTTCGCACAGCAAAACACATCAGATCCAAAATGAGTTGCAACAGGTATTTGTATTCATATGCAAAAATAATTTTATCTGTCAATACAATGTTGTATGGCTCTTGAGTCCAAAAAAGAAGATCCTTTACATTTTCCCCGGAGGGGGTTTTATAGATCAAACTTTCCCTTTGGGCTCCCTGACTCTTCGCCTGCCCACCGGTTGAGTTGCTCTGCGACCTGTGAGAAAATTGTGACCTGCGACCTGGCTGGTGAGTGCAACTTGCGACCTACCGGGCAGTGTGACCTGCGACCTATTGGGTAGTGCGACCTGCGACCTACTGCCAGTGAGTTATGAAGGTGGGCGTGCAATTGAGAGGTCAGGGGCATCAATCTGCTTTCCTTTGAGGAAGTCTTGCCAGGTCTGATACTCTGCTGCTATGGGAGAAACTAGAGGGACCTCCTCTTTCAACCGATGCATGCACTCCAGAGCATTTGGGCCTAGAGTTTTCTTCTTTTGTGAGATCTGGTTTGAAAGGGAGGCAAGCCTGGTGTAAATCCATACTGACGCGACAAGAAACTGGCCCAGGTTTTCTCATGATGCTGCAAGATCAGGAGTGACAGCAGCTTGCCTAATGGGCTGTAGAAACGACTGGATCTCTTGATCTAACTGATCCCAGGTTTTTTGCCTTGTCCAGTGCCCCCAACGAAGGAATGTGGTGCAGGGTGTGCATTGAGTCGATGCCGCTGATTAGGTGTTAATAGGCAGACATTACTTTGTCCAAATCCTTGGATAGCTTATCCTTGGACTTCATTTTCATTCGAATTTGTACTTTGGAATCTTGCATACGAATCCAATCCTTCTTTGGCACATGCTCAGGGGCCTGGGGATACAGTGCTGTCCAATCCATCATCCAGTCTAAGGCAGTCGAGGCCTCTTTCAGCTGCTCGTGCTTCTGCTTAGTCTCTGCTTGCGCTCTTACCAATGGGGCAACTGTTTTTTTTATGGTGAACATTTCCCCATACACTTGCCTCATGGTCGCCTCTAATGTGTCAAACTCCTTTAGAATGGCAAGCGGAACTTCATTGACAGGAGGAGTTTTTCTTTGGAGTTGTTGAACCTCCTCTCTCAATGTCGCCCTTTCTTGTTCTGCCCTTTTTACTCGTTGTTCTGCTTCTTGTAGTCTATTTTGTAGAGAAATGATCTCTCTACTCATTCTGGTCACATTTTCTTTCGTGGCTATAGCGAAAGCGGTGCCAGCCGATGCTATCATCACGGGATTAGTCCTGGTGTCAAGTACTATATCTTTTCTGGTTGCGACTGTGGATGCAGCGGATGGATTTTGCGCTAGGCACCTTCTCTTCTCTTGCCGAATTTTGAAAGAGAACTGATCAAATGTAAGCCTGGTGAGGTCGAAGAGCTCCTCCTCTTGCCTCTAGGGGGAACTGACATCAGGGAGCGAGGTTCGTGTACCGCCTGGGGGTACATCAAGGGGGGACACCTCAATATCCTCTAGCATTTCATCTTCTTCTTGTTTCTTTTTCTTTTCCTCTTCTTCCCTTTGTCGGCATTCGGCTTCAGCCTTCTCATGTTCTTTCCTCTGCCTGAGCTCTGCTTCCGCCGCCGCTTCTAATTCGGCCTTCCTTTTTCATTCAGCTGCTATGGCTCGCTCAGCTTCCACTTTGTCTAGCTCTCTCTTGAGTTCCTGTTTAGCTGCCGCCTCCGCCTCTTTTTTATATTTCTCCCTCTTGGCCTCCTCGGCCTGCTTCTTCTTTTGTTCTTCCTTTGAGCTCTTCTTGCACTTATCCTCTTCCTATTTCACTTTATTTTCTCTCTCTTGCTGGGCTTTAGCCTCCATTTCTTTCTATTGGATAGAGGTATTTTTCCCTGTAGTGGTCCGAGGCTTCTTAGCTAGAGAGGAAGAAGCACCTCCCAATTCACGACCCCTTTCTTCCAAAGTTTGGTCATCCGGGTCTTCTTGGCCAGGGTCTGCCCCCGGGGCATATTGCCTATTTTCATTGTACCAGTTCCTCCTTTCATCCTCTTCCGAGCGTTCTGTATGCTGATAATTCCATTTGAATTTAACCTTCTTGCAATGTTCAGGAACTATCCTCTCCGGGTAGTATGTTCGGTACTCTAAAGCTCTAAAGTGATAAATTTTTATCTCTTCTCCCTCTGCCTCTACCTCTCTAAAGTCTTTTAACTGTGTATGCACCGATCATGAGGGGTAGAGCGGGCCACGGCTTCTTCTTGCCTCTAGACAGGACCCTGGAGAAACCTGACGACATCTGAAAACAGACCTCCTGCATGAGTACTTTGTCTGTAACAAAATGAGGCAGAGCATGTGGTGCCCTGAATGAGCCAAAGACTCAGATGATTGTATATTCGGTGAAAGGGAACCAATGCGCCACTTTGCTGAGCGTCTCCATCGCTTGCCAAGACATGCAGGGAGTGTCTTGGCCGAACAGTTTTCTGTATAGAGTAGGTATGAATACTTGGGAGATCGGCTCTATGTCTGATTTATACCGGGATTCCAAAAACACCTTAGTTTGTAGATGAATGGCACGGATCTGTTTGGGATCCCAGTTATGTGTCCATCCTTCGAAGTGCAATCTCGCACAGACGGCATCCAATAGATAAGAGGTCATATAAAATTCGGAAGGCATTCCTTCATCTGGAGCCAATGCTGAGGACAAATTTGTGTGCATGGAGGTCATCAATATGTTTGCCCAATTGAAATGGGTGCCATACACTGTGACGTACTCCATGATATTTTCCCATGAGCCGTTGAAGGTAGTGGCGTCTGGCCACCCGTACAATCTGTACAGCAGGGCAACCACTAATTTGTACACTTTCCTGAGGCTCGCCACTGGGTATTCCTGGTCTTTCTTTACCTTAAACTTCTCGGGCTCCTCCCACCATTGCCTTATAGTGTTGACTACAGGAACTGCATGAGAAATGGCCCAATCTTCTGTGAAATCTTCTTCCTGCTCTGGAAAAGAATAATATACATGGGCATCAGAGCCTTTTAGCATTGCGAAAGCCTTGCCTTCATTATCTCTAATCACGAACTTCTTGGGATCTGTTTTTTGTATGATCCAATCCATCATCTCTAGACATGGGAATATTTCCGGATGAGCACCTGCGAGATGGATTTTGGACCTTTTCACATTTGAGTATATCTCCCGATCGGGGAGGTCTTCCAGGAATTCTGTTTTCGTGAACTCCTGGTACATTTGGTACCATCGCATGTTGTCCCCTTTGGCAAAGGTGCAAAGGGTATCTCTGTATATCGGCGGTGGGGATGTTTTCATGTCCGTATCTGTATCTTCCACTACCATGTGCTTGTCCTTCTTCTGGGACGTTGGTGGTCCCATATCGCTGGAATCTGAGAGGACAGGTATACACTCCAAATCTGCTTCAAATTCACCTGTCATGTTCATGAAAGAATCCCAAGATAAGAAAAGCACCATGATAATGCAAAACAATTAAATTTTATCAATTACTTCACTGAGACACAGGAAAAACTGAAAAAGTGGTCTACTGGGTCGCGAGGTCGCAAGTTGTAAGAACTGGCCAAGGCACGACCTTGCGACCTGGCGACTAGGTCGCAAGGTCGCGGAGTCGCAAGTTGTGAAAAAACGATAAAAATGCGACCTTGCAACCTTGCGACTGGGTCACGGGGTCGCAAATTTCTAGAAACTAGGAGAATGCGACCTTGCGACCTTGCAATTGGGTCGCTGGGTCGCGGGGTCGCAAATTTCGAAAAATCGGGAGAATGCGACCTTGCGACTAGGTCGCGGGGTTGCAGGTCGCGCTAGGGCTTGCCCCGGGGTTTTGGGCGCGTGCGGCGTGGAGTGGTTTTCCCTTTAACTAGAAAAATGCAAAGCCAAATGGGTCCCGACAGAGTCAAGGGATAGTTTTTGGAGTAGGGAAGAGGCCATGAGAAGCTGGGCAAGAGATTGTGATGAGTTGGGGCAATTTGGGTGAAACTAGAATCAGAAATAAACCCTAAGTACAAAATGCAGACAATGGTTGAGGAAAATGACAATTTAAAGGCTGAGGGTGCAGAGATTTAGCAAGAATAACCAAAAAGGAAAAAACAGGAGGAAAAATGGCAACTTACCCGGGAAAATTGCGCGCCAATCGACCTGTCAGAGTTGTTTCTTTCTATTCGCTGCATGTGAAAAATGCGACCTAGCGACCTCATTTATATAAAAAGGTTGCATGTGCGAGCATTTAATGAGGTTGCAAGGTCGAAATTCGGGTGATCAGAGAGGTATGCGACCTAGCGACCTTGTGACCCCGCGACCTCATTTAATGAGGTTGCAAGGTCGAAATTCGGGTGATCAAAGAGGTATGCAACCTAGCGACCTTGCAACCTTGCGACCTCGGGGTCGCAAGGTCACAAGGTCGCGGGGTTACGGTTTTCCAAAAAATGAAGTTTTTCAACTTTGCGACTTAGCTTTCTAGACTCCTTACTTAGTTTTTCTTTAAGTTCAAGGGGCTCCGAAAAAATTTTGAAGTGGGGTTTTTTGGAGGGTGTTGTAGAGGCTACAACACCATGATTGACCATGATTGATATTATAAACCGAGAGGAACAATAAACCCAAGGGATTGATATTATAAACCTAGGATATTGATATTATAAGCCCAAGGGAATAATAAACACAGGGAATTAATACTAAAACCCCAAGGGATTATGAACGCAAGGAAATAATATTAAACCCTAAGGGAATAATTATAAACACTAAAATAAACATGGTTGACCATGGTTGATTTTCATATTGATACAATCCTTGTCACAATGCAATGTTGTACCATGGTTGACCATGCTTAACCATGGTTTATTTTCATATCAACATAGTCTTTTTGACAACACAACATTCGACCATGGTTGACCATGATACAATGTGGATGACCATGTTTCATTTTATAAAATACGGTTGACCAAGTTTGACCATGATTGAACATGATTTACCATGATTTACCACGAGTATCATATTGAGAAAATCTTTGTCATAATGTAACGATGGACCATGATTGGGACAATGATTTATTTTCATATTGAGACAATATGTAATCCATCCCCTACTCGAAGTGCTCCTGCAGTTGTGTTATATAGAGATGATGGTGTTGATTTATTTGATGAGACAACTTATAGAAGTATTCTAGGGAGCTTGATGTTTCTAACCGTCACGAGACTTGATATTACATATTTAGTTTCGCTTGTTTCAAGGTATATGAAAAATCAATCTGAAATACGTATGAAGGCAACCAAGAGGATTTCAAGGTATGTGAAAGGCACTCTAAATTTTGGGATTCATTACTACTCAAACTAAAAAGTTCAATATTGTTGGATTTAGTGATTCAGATTGGGGGGGTAGCATGGATGACCGTAATATATGTAAATTGTTTCTCTTTTGGTTCTAGTTTGATTACATGGAGCTCAAAAAAACAAAGCATTTTTTCCCTCTCATCCACAGAAGTGGATTATGTTGCAATTACCTCAGCGGGTACACAATCTCTTTGGCTCATAAATGTTTTTGAATAAATTTGAGAAAAGAAAATTCATACTACAGTGACTTACTGTGATAATGTAGGTGCCATCAAGTTAGCAAATAATATGTTTCATCATAGCAGGACAAAGCATCTTGACATGAAATATCACTTCATTTTGGATTTGGTGCAGAACAAGGATGTTGAATTGAAGCACATAAATGATAGTGGATATCTTCATGCAAGAAGTTTCAAATGTTAAGTTTTTGGCACCAAGAGATAATGTAGTAAGCCCTCATTAAGCATTAAGGGGGAGTGTTGGGGATAATGATTAATCTTGTCATGTAATTGCTGACACAACAGATTTTCTGTTCCAAAATTAGGGAAGCAAATTATTATGGTGGTCACTGCTCAAAATTAGGGTTCAGAACATTGGTAGTGTCAATAGATTTATTTGAGATGATTAGTGAGTTGATTGAAAATAATATTTGTAATAGGATTAGTCTATGTACATAATCTTTTGATTTGAGAATTACAAGAGGGTTGAGCTCACTAAGTGAGAACCACATTTGTGTGTTCATTGGTTTTTATATGTTTTTTTTTTCTTTTTCCTGTCTCAGTTATCTTGGTTTATTAGTTGGCTTAAAGAATAGGAGCTATTTTCATATTCTACAAAATTTCCCTGCAATCTACCATTTGGTATTTTTTGAGGGTAAACCCACAAAGTTGGGTTACACTTTTGTGAGAATCGAGGGAAGAAAACTATTTTTCTCAACAATTATAAAAGTTCAGCCGAACTATTATAGAGTTTGGCCGAACTTTCGAAAGTAGTTCGACCGAACTAATTCTGCCATTTACATTGACAGCATACTAACGGCGTGGGAAAATAGATTTTAGGTCAGAGATGGGAAAACTGGCAACATAAGTTCAATTGAACTATTAGTTTGGCCAAAATTTAGTTTATAAATGCACCAGCCCGGACCCGTTAATGGCTTTCGGGCTTATTATGTGTTTGTGTTTCATCTGCCTCTGTTGTGTTTGTGTTTCATCTGTGTATACATCTGTTGTGTTTGTGTTTCATCTGCTTATCGTGTTTGTGTCTAGTTCTCTGCAGGGTCTTGCCAGAGTCTTGTTGGGTAAGGTAATTCCTGTTTATTTTTTTTTATTGTTGTTTTAATTTTTTTTCATTCTGTTTGATTTTTATCGATTTTTTTATGTTTGCAGGTAATTTTCCTCCGAATTCCTCATTGATTGCGGCCTCATTGATCTCTGAATTACAGCCTCGTCTCCGAATTGCGGCCTCGTCACTGAATTGCGGCCTCGGCTCCGAATTGCAACCTCATCACCAAATTGCGGCCTCAGCTTTGAATTGCGGCCTCGTCACTGAATTACAGTCTTGGCTTTGAGTTTTTAGGTTGGCACCTTGCTATATATCCCACTTGCTTTTTAGAGTTGATATCATGAATGTAAACATAATTTGTAGAGGGTTCGATTAAATTAGGTAGATATATGCTATGGTTTTCACTATTACCTCCACTCATCACAAGTGTTGTGAAAATTGTCATAAAGAGTCTACGGTAATTAAATAAATGAAATATATCAACCATATTAATTTAATAGAAATGGAGATAACCAGGGATATCAATACAACTGTGTGTTAGGGTATGTAATCATGTGATAATTTTCAGCTTCCATTGATCCTATCACAAAGAGATAACATAACTCAAGTTGATTCCAATGAAACCATAGTTATTTAATATTGTTAAACAACAATATAAGACTTTCATATGGTGACTATGATAATTCATGGCTTGGTCCTTGGGACCCATTTTACAACATACAGGGCTCTATTTCGTTTCTTTTGTCATATGTTGTTCATCATCCTTTTTTGTGTAAACTTAGACTCTAACTCGGATACAAATATTTGGTGGGTAATGTTGTTTTCAGATCTGTTTTTATCATATTATGTTTTATGGTCTAATTGGCAGAGATCCTGTCTCTCCTACTGGTTTTTTCCAGAACTATGTATTGCCAATATAATCCTCAAAATGATGAACATGTAATTGCTATTATATAATAATAACAGTAGTTTTTTACTTCTTGAAAAAAAAAAATTTAACTCACATCACAATTTACAAGTAAGACATAATCAAGTTTTATGAACCTATATTGGCTGGAATAAGGTTCGAATAATAGTTATAAAAAAAACTCTGTAATGAGTTTCCAACTGGAGAGATTAGGAGGAGGCTCTGCTGTGAGTTCTCAACACAATACACTTAGTTTAGTCTCAGTATTAACCAGTCACCAATACACAGTACATTGTTAGAATCAGTTTTAGTCTTAGTATTAACTAGTCACCAATACACAGTACACTGTTAGAATCAGTTTATTCTTAGCATTAACCAGTCACCACTAGTTGTGTTGTTAAGGCTACCTCATGTCAATCCTAGAAGGATTGGCTATAGAATACAAAATCTGCAAAATGTCAGAGTTGTTGGGTAGCAGCTGCAACTCTGAAATGAAACTGGATGAAGATGGTTGTAGATGATGCCCAAGTTGAATATTCCTCCTCCAATGGATCTCTATAGTGAAAGGCTAATCCCTTCACCAAAGAACTCCCTCTCCAAAGAATCTGCAAGAGCCCCACTGCAAATACTCTATAGAAATAACGCAGTCACTAGATGAACTGTGTTGTAGGGGAAAGAAAATGTGTTGGCCTTGATGCCAAAGTCTGCAATAAGCCTTGATGCCTCACTATCTTCCCAAAGGAATGGAGCCTCCCTCCTCTGAAAATCTAGCCAAGGATGGTGTGGTGGAATCCTCCCCTGCAACCCCCAGCAACACAATCCAACTACCAAAGGAGACTGCGCTGCAACTGAATGAGATGCTTTGGCCTCTAGCCTGAATATGGGAAAAGTGAAGTAAAAACCTCCAAGAGACCCCTCTCAAGAAGGAGAAGGAATCCTAAACAGGAATTCCTCCAGCAACTCTGCTAAACAGCAGGAGGCTACTCCTTGTCTGCATGAACAACGAAATCAATAATCCATAACATGAGAAACAATGGTTGCCTTTCCCTCCTTTTAAACAAGTGAAAGCCTTCTTGCCATGGACCCCACACATTAGGGTTTCCTCCACCAAGTGATCTCCCTCCCATGCAATCTGTGATGTCTTCCCAAGCAAGCTACACCTCCTACCATTGCACAGTTTGGCTTGGTCAACATGACCTAATCCTCTTGAAAATAACCTTGTTCACACATGAGGGTGTGCAAACCAGCTCCAATGATGACCCCTTTCATAATATGATGGATTTTATTGATATTTTCAATATGCATGGGTCTCCTTACCCATTTATTCTCCTTCTAGATGAAATCAGCAAAATTTAATATTCCAATTTATTATATGAAAAATTTGGAATATTACAGTCCTCCCCTCCCAAATGTTTCTTGTCCTTTCGCAACTGCAAAGAAATAACTGGAGAGCCTCCTCTCAAGGTATGGATTCTATGATGTGTTGAGGGACATCTCCCCCATGTGGATCCTCCATCCCCAAGCTATCAACCATGAAAAATGAGTCACCTCCCAACTAGGCAACTCCTGAAAATCTTCCTCCACCTTGAGCACATGTAGAATAGGTGGGCTGAAAATATGATCATGGTAAGCATCATAGCCTACCCCACGCTATCCCCTTCTCCACTCATGATAAGTGTGGAGTGAAAGTTGAACTTGGGCTGCAATAAAGTTTCCCTCAAGTGGCAAGATGAAGACTAAACCTCCAAAGGCTTCTCCTCCAACGTTGTGGATCAAGCTGGCCCAAATCATCTCATATGTGATGAGTTGGAAGTCATCATCATATGGCATCATATTCCTCATATGGATCACCTCATAAAGAAACAAATGTGCTGATGTATTGGCCATACCATCTCCCATGCTTCCTTTAGAATATGTAGTGCAAAGAGTGTGGGAGCTCTCTCTCTCCAAGGACACACTCACCCAATGTGTCTCCCATCCAATCATGCTCCCAAGAAAAACTTTAGCAATATCAACCAAGGGAACCACAAGAATAATCATGCTCACTTCTATGTGAAGTAAGGGAGAAGGACAATGGTCTCTCAAATGTAGCCAGCGTAGTTTGACTCTCAACTGCCATAGAAAATGAAATGATGGGTGGCCTCCCCACCATGTGCTTACTGCCCCAACCTCTCGAAGAAAGTGAAGGATGTAATATGCAATGTGAGCATGTTCTCCATAAGAAATCTCCTCCCCATGTCTTCTTAAGAAGTGATCATCCCCAATGGCCTTATGTGGACCATAAAATCTAGAAGGAGGAATATTCCTTCTTTGAGCAAATCCCTGCACATATATGGTTAAGAGATGCATACATATAGATAAAGGGCTATGCAAATCAACAATACTATTACCATATATTTTGCTCATATAGATGGAGTGGCTCATAGAATAGTCTCCCCTCATCCTCAAAGGGAAAAGAGTTGACTGTGTTAACTCCTCCATCTTCTCATGACCCATGGAGTGCCTCCTCAATTTCCTCAAGTGGTTCCTCCCACAAGAAGAAAAGAAATGTAACATGGCATTCATGGCTGGCCCATGGCTCCTCCTAAAATGTACAACATGTATAGCAGGGAGAATTATACTCCCAATAGGCATCTTCAGACTCAAGCCCACTCTCCAATCAAGGCTTCCCATGAGCATATACATATCAGTAACACATGGAAGCAAAATACAATAAAAACATGTTGTTATATGACAACCGAAAAGTGGATCAAGGTCCCATACAAGGAACCAGCATAGTGCATCCCTTGCCTGCATCAAACCAAACAATAACAAGTGCCTTCCCAGGCACTTGTTACCACCATCATCTCAAAAGATGGGATCATGAATATACAATTTGGTGTCAATGGTGCACTCAAAGAACTTTGTGGCTTCCCCCACAAACCACCAACAAGGTAGCCCATCTCAATGCTACAATGAGCCTCAAGTACATCATAATACAAAGTATAATAAGGAGTGGCCCTCCTTAATACAACATGTTGCTCAAATAAAGTAAATAAAAGTAAACCATGATGCAAATGTATACCTTCTTTACCATGTACCTTAGTCATTGAGCTGAAATGGCTCCATTGAAAATGCCTCCTCACTCCCAATGAGTAGGAAGGTGGTAGTGACATCCTCTCTATCATCATCTGGGCTATGCATCTATCCATATGCTGATATATGTCCTACTGGATGCCCTCCCAAATGAACTCCTCTGCCAAGGAAATATATGCATCTAAATGCATGGAAAAGAAGCTCTCATGTGCTGCAAGTAACAATTTCTCCTTGAGACTAGAAGCCCTATTCAAGAATACTCTACCCTGTGAGTAGATGACCACATCCTCTACCATATATCTATCATCTCCATCCGGGTCATCAAGAATCCTGCAAGCACCAAGATCCTTGGAGTACTCCACCAAAAGCTGAGACCTCCAATATGGATCAATCTTCCTCAAAGACAGCACTGGTGATCTAGCATGTGTAACCCTCCTCATGTTGCTTCCTACTACTCTGACATCCCCCATGCCAAAGTCATCCTCTAAACTCTTCACCTCTCCAAAATCCAAGAGTGGTGAATCCCAAGACAAGATGTCTTTCATCAATGATAGATCTGGTGGCCTCCCTGGTGGAATGCCTCTATGCAGTGAGACATCAATGTCAAGAGAGGACTGTACATATGATTGGGCAACCTCGCCCTTGCTCTCACAGCGCAATCCATTCTACCTCCTTTTTTCATTAGCTCCCTTAAATAGAGAAGGGTGTGTTCCTCTCATCACACAATGCTGCTCTTTCTCCCTTCCTCCTCCATCCAGCTGCAATGATGCACAATCATGTTGCTCACTGATTGTGCTTGGACCCCCATGTATGAGATCCTAGGGACTTCCTTGCAAAGATGCAAGAATCCCTCCTGTTGGAGCATGTGCTCCTCCCTCCTCTGCATGAGGTACTAGAACAACTCTATATATGACAGCATTGTTTCCCTCATCCTCATCAACATGTGGGGGCAACTCCTCCAAAGTTAGATCCTCTCTTGGAAGAGAGATCTCCATGCCTCCTTGTGCCAAAATATAAGATGAAGGTCTTGTCTCAGATAAGGTACTATGCAAGATATCAGCCTCCTTTATGGTCCTCTGAAGTGATCTTGAGTCTATGGTTTCTTCCATCATATGCAAGGGTTTTATTTGTTTAGAGGTGTTTGTGTCCTCCATATATGTTTCAGAATTCTTCCTACCAAATATTTCCACCAAAGTTCTAATGAACATTGCATAGGAAGAAGTATTTGCATTTTTCAAAGTAAAGGACTCAAATAACCACCATGTATGGACCTTACCTCCCAAGTGCAGTGCCGCTACTCTGATGGCTTCATCTTCGGAAATCTGATGCTGTTGCAGGAAAGTGTCTAGCTCTTTCACCCATGCCCTGGCTGAACATGTAGGGGACCCATCAAAGATAGATAGAAGAAATCTATCCATATTATGTTGTTTTCTCCTCCCTACCATGATCCTGCAAAACTATGGAAAATTGAAATTATCTCTAAACTTCTGAGTTCGAGATTCATACTCATGCAAGAAACCCCTAAGAGTTCCCTTCTTCGGCATTCCTCCTCCTTCTTCTTCTTTTATGGCAAGGCTAGCCATGTGACTACGATGTACCTTATAGGGTGTGGCTGCATGCTCACACTCCCTACAAGGAAATCTAGATTTTGACTCAGTTTCAAACCCTCTTGGAGATCCTATACATATCTCCTTCCGTATATTCTAAAATTCTTCATGAATGCTCCATACAGATCTTGGAAGAAGCTTTGTAAGCTTATCTTCCTTCTTCTTTCCTCCATTAGATGGAGTCTTCATCCTGTCTTCTCTTCCTCTTTATATCATAATGACTGATATCCATGGGTTGAGCCAAGATTATGCTTCGATACCACTATAACATCCCAAATGAGGGAAAATCCACACTATTGGGGATATCTTAAGATATTCCAATATGGAGATCAACAATATGAAAAACACAACAATGGAGTAGTAGTGACACTCAACTCATAGAAATGTGAGAGAAATCCATAGCCATCTCTTTAAATAATAGCAGCAATAAATTGATACAAGTTCTTGAGGAAAATTATACTCAAGACGAACAATGCTTAGTCTCAAGAGACAAGTACATAAATCAGAAATAAACACTGCTACACATATGTGCCCAAGCTATAACTGCACAGATTTATAAGAGAAACTACGTGCTACATATGTCAAATACATGGATATACAATTATATGGCCCATACAACATTGGGAGTGAATATCTCAACTCCCAAAGGCTACCTCATGTCAATCCTGGAAGGATTGGCTATAGAATACAAAATCTGAAAAATGTCAGAGTTGTTGGGTAGCAGTTGCAACTCTGAAATGAAACTGGATGGAGATGGTTGTATATGATGCCCAAGCTGAATATTCCTCCTCCAATGGATCTCTATATTGAAAGGCTGATCCCTTCGCCAAAGAACTCCCTCTCCAAAGAATCTACAAGAGCCCAACTGCAAATGCTCTATAGAAATAACGCAGTCACTGGATGAACTACACTGTATGGGGCAAGGAAATGTGTTGGCCTTGATGCCAAAGTCTGTCATAAGCCCTGATGCCTCACTATCTTCCCAAAGGAATGGAGCCTCCCTCCTCTGAAAATCTAGCCAAGGATGGTGTGGTGGAATCCTCCCCTGCAACCCCCAGCAACACAACCCAGCTACCAAAGGAGACTGTGCTGCAACTGAATGAGATGCTTTGGCCTCTAACCTGAATATGGGGAAAGTGAAGTAAGAACCTCCAAGATACCCCTCTCAAGAAGGAGAAGGAATCCTAAATAGGAATTCCTCTGGCAACTCTGCTAAACAGCAGGAGGCTGCTCCTTGTCTGCATAGACAACGAAATCAATAATCCATAAAATGAGAAAAAATGGTTGCCTTGCCCTCCTTTCAAACAAGTTAAAGCCTTCTTGCCATGGACCCCATACATTAGGGTTTCCTCCCCCAAGTGATCTCCCTCCCATGCAATCTGCACTGTCTTCCCAAACAAGCTACACCTCCTACCATTGCGCAGTTTGACTTGGTCAACATGACCTAATCCTCTTGCAAATAACCTTGTTCTCACATGAGGGTGTGCAAACCAGATCCAATGATGATCCCCTTTCATAATATGAGGTATTTTATTGAAATTTTCATTATTCATGGGTCTCCTTACCCATTTATTCTCCTCCTAGATGAAATCAACAAAATTTAATATTCCAATTTATTATATGAAAAATTTGGAATATTAGAGAGGTATGAAATTAAAATTAAATTTTATAATTCATTTTCTAAAATTCCTCCTTTATCTAATATGCCTATATTATAGAAAAATATAAATAGGTCCCAAAACTAGTGTATGCAAGGTTGCTGGAATGTTTTAATTTAACAAGACAATTGCTTCCAATGTTCCCATGATAACTTGTTCACTCCCTCGCTTTCGAGGTATGAAATTAAAAATATATTTTCTAATTCATTTTCTAAAATCCCTCCTATATCTAATATTCCTATATTAAAGAGAAATATAAATAGGTCCCAAAACCAGTGTATGCAAGGTTGTTAGAATGTTTTAATTTAACAAGACAATTGCTTCCAACGTTCCCATGATAACTTGTTCACTCCCTTGCTTTCGAGGTATGAAATTAATAACAAATTTTCAAATTCATTTTCTAAAATCCCTCCTCTATCTAATATTCATATATTATAGAGAAATATAAATAGGTCCCAAAACTTGTGTATGCAAGGTTGCTGGAATGTTTTAATTTAACAAGACAATTTCTTCCAACGTTCCCATGATAACTTGTTCACTCCCTCCCTTTCGAGGTATGAAATTAAAAATACAATTTCTAATTCATTTTCTAAAATCCCTTCTCTATCTAATATGCCTATATTATAGAGAAATATAAATAGGTCCCAAAACTAGTGTATGCACGACATTACAAAACAAAATTCATTTTATAAATCACTTTTGTTAATTTGCATATTTAATGGTTTCCAAGGTTATATATTATCCATATGCCAATAGATTTATTTGATTCGTAAAAAAAATTATATGGTATAGAACTATGTTTCCCTTATTTTGGAGGAGACAGAGTATATTTGTTAATCCATGGTTCCCTAAATTTTACCCATTCACTACATCTATAGCCAAAATACAAGTGGGATAACCTCCCTAATATTCCCCTTCAATTTTGGAATTTATAAGTCTTTAATGATATCAAAGGTACCTTGGATAGTTACATAGAAGTAGATCTTGAGAGGAATATGAAGAGTTTTCACACATATGCTAGAATCTATGTAAATATTGACATCTTCCATGATCTACTAGAAACGTTACTCTTTAAGAGGAAACATTTAAGTTGGTCTAGGGTCATCCAATTCCAATTCACTGTTTTAAAATTTTATGAAATCAACCCTCCTGCAATTACCCACCCTTGTGACCATGGCATCATTTCCTATGCTTTACACTCTAATGTCATATATTTAGGACATTCTAGATTTACTCTCTACTCTGAACTTGTTAGTTATCAAACTGGAAAAGATACTAAACCCAGAGGGGAATGGAAGAAAATTTGAAAACCATGTAAACAAAATTGAAAACAAATAATTAATAAATATATGTCACACTTATAGGAATTAGACTCATATGGAACAACTCTAAGAAAAATGAAAAATAACAAATTGTTAGTTTCAATAGAAATGAAAAATAAATAAATAAATGTTAGTTTCAATAGAGAACCCTGTAAACAAAATTGAAAACAGAGAATTAATAAATGTATGTCACACTTATGTGAATTAGACTCAAATGGAATAGCTCTAAGAAAAATTAAAAATAACAAACTATTAGTTTCAATAGAAATGAAAAATAAAAACTCCAAATCTTGAAAACCATGCCATTTGGAAAATCTGTTCTTTCAGTACCTTGAAATATACAAGGAAAGGAAGATAATATCATTTCAGGTAGGGAAGATAAATATGTCATAAAATAACTCTAATATATAAGCACAATCTTCAATTCGATTGTTTTGTAGGTAAATTACTATCTTCACATTAAAGCATTTTATAAGGTTACTCTAAAACTAAAGGCTTTCTCCCATTAATTAAAGGAAAACTTTAAGGCCTAAAAACTGAACCTAAAGTGGCTAAAATTCCATAGGATTTTATTCTATCTGTTGAGTGTTAACTTCTACAAGGTTATATAAGCAGAGTCTGTAAAGGGCCAGGTAGTGTTAACTTCTACAAGTTCTATAGGAAGAGTCTGTAAAGGGGCAGGTAGCCTCTGGACCTCATATTTTATGAAAGGTGACATATCCAGTAAATGCCCCTATAGTCAATCTATGGAATAGATCTAAATAGAAGTTCTTCATTTTAATATACATAAACCACAACCACTATAAGGCAAATCAAGTACATGTGTCATTTCTCCCATAAAATCTTAAGGGAAACTTTAAAGCATGTGTCATTTTCTTTTTCCCATTAACTTTAAAGCATGTGTTATTTCTCAAGGCTTTCTCCCATTAATTCAAGGCAAACTTTAAGGCCTTAAAACTGAAAGTAGCTGAAATTCCATAGGATAGGATCCCCCAAACTCAAATCGAGTAAAATGTTAAATGTTAAAACTGGAGTGTTTTATAATGTAATGGATCTTAATAATCTAGATTTACATGGTTGTATTGAACTTCCATAGGATAGGATCCCCGAAACTCAAGGTGAGTAAAATTTAAAATGTTAAAAGTGGAGTGTTTTATGATGTAATGGATCTTAATAATCTAGATTGACATGGTTGTATTTTATTAATGTACCTAAATTTACACCTTCCATGTTGCTTTATTCTTGTAAAATGTTAAAAGTGGAGTGTTTTAGAATGTAATGGATATAAATAATCTAGATTGTTCTAAATATGATGTAATGGATCTTAATAATCTAGATTGACATGGCTGCATTTTATTAATGTACCTAAATTTACACCCTCCATGTTGCTTTATTCTTGTAAAATGTTAAAAGTGGAGTGTATTAATGTACCTAAATTAACACCTTCCATGTTGCTTTATTCTTTTAAAATGTTAGTGGAGTGTTTTATGATGTAATGGATATAAATAATCTAGATTGACATGGCTACAGTGATATGATGATAGTGTAGGTTGATGTTGAAGTTGTAAAATTCTTGTACATATCAATTATTATAAATTATTAAACAATTTGATAAGTGCTAAATCATACTTCTTATTAAGGACATAAATAATTTATGATGATAGTGTAGGTTAATGTTGAAGTTGTAAATTCTTGTACATATCAAGGATGAATGATAGTACAAGCCAAAAATGACATTATTATAGATTATTAATAAAATTTATAAGTGCTAAATCATACTTCTTATTAAGGACATAACTAATTTGTAAGTTGAAATTTTTTTCTTAATGTTCTTAGCCTATTTATAGATGTCAAAATAAAGGTTTCTAGATGTGATTTATCCCATAAATTTCAAGGCAAACTAAATTATAAGGAAAACTATATTCTAAGGAAAACCCTGTGACTTTTGACATATGTCATTTCTATGTCATTTCTCCCAAAAACTATAAGACAATGTCATTTCTCCCATATACTATAATGCAAACTTTAAGGCAAAATATATACATGTCATTTCTATCTTAAACTCTAGGCAAGGAAAACTTTAAGGCATGTCATTTATAGATCTGATTTCTCCCATAAACTTAAGGCAAGCCATGGACATGCCATTTTTCCCACAAACTAAAGGCTTTTTCCCATAAATTCAAGGCAAACTTTAAGGCCTAAAAACTTAAAGTGGCTGAACATCCACAGTATTTTGAACTTCCATAGGATTTTAGTATTTCTATTGAGTGTTAACTTCTATACGTTCTAAAGGCAGAGTCTGTAAAGGGCCAGGTAGCCTATGGATCTCATCTTTTCTAAAAGGTGACATATCCAGTAAATGACCCTACAGTTAATCTCTGGAACAGATCTAAATAGAAGTTCTTCATTTTAATATCCATAAACCACAACCACTTTAAGGCAAACTGTGTACATGTGTCATTTCTCCCATAAATTCTTAGGCAAAGTTTTTTAAGCATGTGTCATGTTGGCTTTCTCCTATTAACTTTAAAGCATGTGCCATTTCTCAAGGCTTTCTCCCATTAATTCAATGCAAACTTTAAGGCCTAAAAAGTGAACCTAAAGTAGTTGAACTTCCATAGGATAGGATCCCCCAAACTCAACGCTTCCTCCCTTTAATTCAAATAAAATTTCAAGGCCTAAAAACTGAACCTAAAGTAGTTTAACTTCCATAGGATAGGATCCCCCAAACTCAAGGCTTTCCCCCATTAATTCAAGGCAAACTTTAAGGCCTAAAAATTGAACCTAAAGTGGTTGAACTTGTATAGGATTTTATTTTGTTTGTTGAGTCTTAACTCTACAAGTTTTAAAGGAGTCTGTAAAGGGCCAGGTAGCCTTTGGATCTCATCCTTTCTTAAGGCATGTAAAGGGCCATGTAGCCTCTGGATCTCAATATTTATTAAGGCATGTCATTTCATGTAAAGGGCCAGGTAGCCTCCCATAGGATTTTGAACTTCCATAGGATTTTATTCTGTCTGTTGAGCGTTAACTTATACAATTTCTAAAGACGGAGTCTATAAAGGGCCAGGTAGCCTCTGGATCTTATCTTTTCTCAAATTTGACATATCCAGTAAATGCCCCTATAGTCAATCTCTGAAACATAAATAGAAGTTATTCATTTTAATATCCATAAACCACTACCACTTTAAGGAAAACATTGTACATGTGTCGTTTCTCCATTATCCCATAAAATTTTAAGCAAACTTTAAGGCATGTGTCATTTCTATTTTATTTCTCCCATAAACTATAAGGCAATTTTTCATTTCTCCCACAAACTCATAAAGGTGCACGACTTTTGACATAACTTCATCAACCACTACCACTAGTTGTTTTAGTAAGTGCATAAAACAATTTTGCAAACCATGTAAATGTCATTTATCCCACAAACTAAAGGCTTTCTCTCATTAATTCAAGGCAAGATTTAAGGCCTAAAAATTGAACCTAAAGTGGTTGAACTCTCATAGGATTTTGAAATTCCATAGGATTTTAGTTTGTATGTTGAGTGTTAACTTCTATGAGTTCTAAAGGCAGAGTCCGTAAAGGGTCCGGTAGCCTCTCAATCTCATCTTTTCTCAAAGGTGACATGTCCAGTAAATTCCCCTATATTCAATCTCTGGAACAAAAATAGAAGTTTTTCATTTTAATATCCATAAACCACTACTACTCTAAGGAAAACCTTGTACATGTGTCATTTCTCCCTTCTCCCAAAAAATTTTAGGCAAACTTTAAGGCATGTGTCATTTCTATTTCATTTCTCCCACAAACTCATAAAGGTGTGAATTTTGACATAACTTCATCAACCACCACAACTAGTTGTTTTAGTAAGTGCATAAAATAATTTTGAAACCATGTAAATGTCATTTCTCCCATAGACTAAAGGCTTTCTCCCATTAATTCAAGGCAAAATTTAAGGCCTAAAAACTGAACCTAAAGTGGTTGAACTCACATAGGATAGGAACCCCCAAACTCAAGGCTTTCCCCCATTAATTCAAGTAAAACTTTAAGGCCTAAAAACTGAACCTGAAGTGGCTGAACTTCCATAGGATTTTAGTTTGTTGGTTTATTCTTTACTTCTACAAGTTCTAAAGGAGTCTGTAAAGCGCTAGGTAGCCTCTGCATATCATCCTTTCTGAATGCATGTAAAGGGCTAGGTAGCCTCTAGATTTGATCCTTTCTTAAGGCATGTCATTTCTAGATGTGATTTATGCCATAAATTTTAAGACAAACTTTCATGCAAACCATGCATGAACCATGTATATGTGTCACAAATCTCCCTTAAACTCTAGGCAATGCAATATTTAATGCATCTCATTTCTAGATGTGAATTCTACCATAAAATTTAAGTAAAACTTTAAGATAAACCATGCACATATCATTTATCTCATGCACATGTGTCATTTCTCACATGCATTTGCAATAAATGTTAATTTAATATATTTTTATTGAATTTGTTTTGTTTTCAGGGATAAAAAAAACCCACTAAATATGGTTGAAAAGTGGACATTATGCATAGACGTTTCTTGCTATCCCAATCCAGGGAAAGTAATGATTACATATGTGCTTTCCAATATTGTGACTAGCAAGGTTGTCCAAAGGAAAATGAATATACCGGGAAGAACAAGAAACAACGAGGCATATTATATTGCATTGACAAAAGGCTTGGGAACAAATAGGGAGTATGGATCAAATGGAATTATAGTTTTCACCAATTCTGAACTTGTGTGGAACCAGATGGAAGGCGTGTACCAAGTTAAGAAGGAGAGGCTAAAATAACTACATGGAATAGCAAACAATATTGTTAGCCAATTTCAATTTTTTAGTATAAGACATTGTACAAATGTGAATAAGATGTCTGTTGATCTATTGCGTAGGGAAATGTTAATTCAGGATTCATCTATCAAAGATGAATTAATAGATGAATTAGAATTATATGGGGCAATGCCAATGCAATATTCATCTCTCAAAGATGATATAGTTTTGAGACGCTCTTCTTCAAAAATTCAATATTCATCTCTTAAAGATGAATTAGTGTTAAGACGCTCTCCTTCAAAATGTATTGATGGACATTGTAACATATCTTGAATATGTGTGTGTTTTGTACTTATAAATGCGTCCTTTTTAATGACCATGTGTTTTTTTCAATTATATACCAAGTGTGCTCCCACCACACCATGTAAAGTGAAACTTGGTGAACTTCACATTTGCAACAAGTGGTGAACTTCACATTTTTCTCAAAGATGAATTAGTGTTGAGATGCTCTCCTTCAAAATTTATTGATGGACATTGTAACATATCTTGGATATGTGTGTGTTTTGTACTTATAAATGTGTCTTTTTTAATGACCATGTGTTTTTTTCAACTATATACCAAGTGTGCTCTCACCACACCATGTAAAGCACAACTTGGTGAAATTCACATTTGCAACAAGTGGTGAACTTCACATTTTTATAAAATTAAAATGTGAGGACTTCAACAATTTTTTGTTTAAATGGAGTTTCACGCTTCTTTTTTAATTACCATGTGTTTTTTTCAATTTTATACCAAGTGTGCCCCCACCATGTAAAGCGCAATTTGGAGAAATTAACATTTTCATAATTTTTTTTGCTTAAATAGAGTTTCACACATCAATTAGTGCTTATAAAGTTGTGTTTTACATAATTTGTGTACACTAAATTACATTAATTTCTGAAATTTATTTTGAAATTATTTTAAATAGTAATTTAAAAAAATAATTGTAAATTTCCACTATTGATATATATATATCATGGAGGATGAACGATGAAGATCAACAAAATCACATATCTCTACGAGAGTGGGGGATCAGGGATCGAGGAATGTTCATGGTATTTAAATATAATCTTAAATCTCCATACATATACATACATGTGTGTATATATGGAATTGATTTTTTATCAATTTTGTGAGTTAAATTAGTTGTTAATAAGTTTCATTTTTTTATTTTTTAGGAGATAATAGGAGAAGGCTGTCTACTCCATCAATGGAGCATGCCCGTGGTTCACGAAATTTAATCAATACATATGCACATGTATTTATATGTATGAATGTATTTTTTAATTGATTATAAATTCATATTTTTTTAGGAAGCTTCTATCTCGTCTCGTGAGGTTGGTGGTGGTTCACATTCCCTTGGAGGGCCATCAATAAGTGTTGGGAATTGTGTGAATCTGGTGATATGTATTCTCCCAGAGGTCAATCAACAGATGGCCGCATTGGTTCTCAACAAACTGGTGGTCATATTGGTTCTCAGTAGGATTGTTCTGGTTCTCAACAGTCTCAAGGTGGGAAAGATGCTAGCCAACCACATCGATGTGGCCATCAATTTGAATATTATTTTCATTCAATTTGTACAAATTTGTTTACATGTATATTTTTAATATACAAAATTTTATATATTGATGTAGAGACTGAAAATGTTGCTTCAAATGTTGCTCAAAAAAGATGTAGGGAAAAACACATCATTCAAGAAGAAGGTTGTCCACCAACCACGACTTATTCGTCCGATATTTCCGATATACCTTGGGAAACAAACATGCAACAATGCACCTTAGAAATGTGTCAACATCTTCATGCAAAATTGAAGAGAGATCTCGTGGCTTTGACTCTACCTGCTGAGAGTCGACAAAGCTTAGAAATAGTTACACACTCTTTAGGCGAACTAGTAGATGTTTATCGAAAGCTTGGGCCAACCACTAATACTTTTGTAGAAGTGATGAGAAAAAGAAAGGAAACAGTGATGGGTCCCAATAAATGGGATGTTGTTAAAAAAAAGAGTTACAACAGAAATGGCCAATTCTATGTTTAATTTCAAAGAAGGGCTGAAAAGAAAGATGTTGAAGGTGCAATATTTGAAGCACCCTCATATATTTCACTACTTGTATGATAGATACCTTACGACCTATGGAAGACTCCCATGGAACGACGAGGTTCCACTTTATTTTGAAAAAAATTTTTATGCATAATTCTTTTTGCAAATGAAACCCAATTACAATGACCTTCCCTCTGAATTTTTTGGTCCTGGGAAAGGTCGTTTGTGTGACCGTAGGGGCACTAGGCGTGATGTTGAGTTTCCTCACCCTAAGCCATCATTGGTTAGTCGACCTCTTCGTGTCAAAACTTTGCAATCAGAGATGGATGCCACTTCTCAAATTAGTTGAGAAGCAAGGGATGCCATCATTAACAATGTTCACAGTGGATTGGGTGGAGTCGATGTTACTCTGAATCGACAAAGAGCACGTGAGAATGCATGCGCTAATTTTGTGTATTATACAGATGAAGATATTGACAACATGACTGTTGAAGATCTCAAAACATATGCAAATATTTGTCGCAATGGTTGGCAGGACCTAATTGTTCATGAGGAAGAGGGCATGGGAACGGTATGTGTTAATAGTTAGGGTTCAATTATTTTAACACATGTAAAATTTGTAATAAATACATATATACATACATTTATTTGTATACATTAATCTAACAAAAATGTATCATTATATGTTAACACCATTTGTATTTTTCACACTTGATGAATGAAGAAAATGTTAATATCATGGTTGGAGCCTCCGGTTCAAACAATCAAGATGGGTCTCACCATCAATAATACAATAAAGATGGTTCTCACCATCAAGATATGTTGGCAAATGTTAGTGTTTTTTAAGTGAACATGATGATGTACAATTATTTTTTATCTATTATTATATATATCGAAACATGATGAGATATTTTTAAAATAAATAATTGTGCACACATGTATATGTACATATAGATAATAAAATGTTTTAACAGATTGCGATTTGGTCCGATGTTTTTGGGATGGCGATCCATTCTTCTTCTTTGGGAGATGTACCTTCTTCTTCCTTATGAGATGTGCCAAATCCACCATCACAAGTATGAACAAATTTTCACTTTTAAAATTTATGTTTTTAAGTTATATATTCCACCTCAAAAAGTTCCATTAAAAAATGAGATATATCTAGATCTTGATTTATTTTAAATTTTTTGAATTTTAGGTTTTTGGAGATTTTCTTTCCGAGCCACTCTTAGGAGATGTGCCAAATCCACCAGCACAAGTATTCAATTTTTCACTTATATATATATGTTTTTAAGTTATAAGTTATAAATTGAAGTTTAAAAGTTTTATTATAAATTGTGATCTAGAGATTTTGAGTTATTTTATTTTTTTTGAATTTGAGGTTTTTGGAGATTTTCTTTTGGAGCCTCTCTTAGGAGATGTGCCAAATCCACTAGCAGAAGTATTCAAAATTTCACTTAAATATGTGTTTTTAAGTTATAATTTATAAATTGAAGTTTAAAAGTTTTATTATAAATTGAGATCTCGATCTTGAGTTATTTTATACTTTTAAATTTTTTGAATTTTAGGTTCCTATAGAGGATTTATTTTCTCCACGGACTCTAGCAATGGAGATAGGAACATCCACACCATTTCAAACATTTGAACAAGTTGTCTAACTTTTTTTTAATATTATTGAAAATAAGTTTAAATATGCATTTTAATTTGAGATTTTTTCATATATATATATATATATATATATATATATATATATATATATATATATATATATATATATATATATATAATCGTACATGTATATTGTACAGTTTATTGTTGAAAATGTTCCTGTGGGGGAAGTTTAGTGGACAAGCAACAAATGGAGAGGGAACCTCATGAGGTATTGCATGCTTTTTTTTTACATTTTGTTTTTTACATGAAGTTTTGTATATTCTCACTCAATTTTAAAACATTAAATTTTAATGTTTGTACACATTGTGTACAGGTTCCCCATGCTTCGCAGGATAGCTCGAGGATTGTGACTTTGCTGGGAGAGACACTACATCCATCTGTATTTGATGGATGATGCACATGCACACATGCAACATTATATTTTCAATAGATTTAGTCTTAAATTTAGTCTTTTTTTTATTATATATATAGTCTTATCTAGATGCAGTCATATATAACTTGATACTTGATACTGGTGAGATCTACAAATTTTGGACATATTTTATGTGAACTACATTTGGTACATGTGAATGTGATATATAATGTTTTTAAAACTTAAGTTTTGGATGGTTGAACTACATTTGGCATGTGAAGTAATGTTACAGTGTTATATAATTTGTTTT
>CM076571.1:202462686-202482686 GCA_034641835.2 Pinus albicaulis | reverse complement strand
TGATATGTCAATCTTGTGAATTAAAACCTAGAAAGGTTGTATACAATCTGCATAAAGACATATAGTGGTGTATCGATCATTAGAAAGATCGATTTTTCCATGAAAAGGATTGAAATCAAATTTCAATTCAAATTTGATATTGGCATATCAGTTTTGGAATGTAATAATGGAGGTTTGATTAGATAAATCGATGCCATCAAATGAACCCAATTACATATACGAAGGATGAAGCTGTGAAGTAAATAAGATAATAATAATGTTGTATAAGAGTTTCCAAGAGATTTAATGGCCGGAAGGCTTCGTGCGATCCATTGAGAACACATATTACAGCAGAGCATTGAATACAAAGGCGCAGCTGAAAATATGTTAAATTATGTTTGCAGAGTCAAGATATAACAATTGAATCAGAATCTGTGTAATGTTGAGCTGAGGAATCATAATCGAAAGTAGAAATAGTTGAGCGATGAATGAAGCTGCGGGATAGTGTGAATTAATCCTGTGTGAAGGATTAATTCAAATCGATGAGATTTGGTCTTTTGACAAGGAATGCAAGCGATGTAATCGTTGAATTTGAGCATGATAAATCTGGAATCAAAAACCCTGTTTGATTGAAGCAAGATCGGTTGAGATCAATCCATATTATTAAGGTAGAAGAGACGAGTGAGCAATTAGAACGAAATTCATGCGTTCTACGCATTCTAAATCCCAGTTGAATTTGAACGGGTTTGAATGGAAATGGTGGCTATAGGTTAATTGCAAAAGTGTCGTATTGGAAATAGAGACATAAATTGAAATAGGGTCGATATAGAGAACTTGAGTTAAAGATGCAGAGTTTGAAGCGGAACCTCAATGAGGAACCATGAAGATGAAGAACGGAACCGGCACTGAATAGTAAAAGTGGTTTTGAAGAAAACACGAGTGGTCTCGCGCGACTTCTTAACTGGTAAGCAGATTTTACTTTTGGAACGCGATATCATCTGTTGATGGACACATGGAAAAATTGGTAAGGCTAAAACCACTTTTATCGCGTGAATTCTGAGAATTAAGTCTCATGCATCTTGATAGTGCAATTATCGTTCTATTGGGAGAAGCAATGCAATCAATAGTCAGCCGTTGGATGTTAATAGTAAGTTAAGTTGCAGGGCCAAACTTTAATATATGTTGGGGATTGGTATTTTAACCAAACTCTGAGTTTATATGATTTGCCATATCCGAAATTTCATGCATGGATGTGTCAGTTAAAGTCAAAGTCAAGTTTGGGTAAGTTAAATGGTAAAGGGCACACATATAATTGGAACCATGGGTTCAACCAAAGTCGAAGGATTAGTATGAGATGAAATGTTCCGTGAACATTTAAAAAGAGATCATATATATATATATAATTGAATTAAGTAAGTGGACTTTGATTGCAATACAGAATATTGATATGAATTGGGTCTTAATATATGGTTTTGACCATAAGGAAAACAACAGACATAAACATCCACATATGGGTTTTGTGTTAGTTTAATATATGGTGGTAACTTCATGAAGTTAAATATTGAGTTTTAAAAATCCTGATGTAAAAAGTAAAGAATCTTCAATTGAAGTTTAAGTTTGAAATAGCTTCCGCATATAGATGAAATATGGGTCGTGGTTTTATAACCATTTTTAAAGTTTGTGAATTTGCCCAAACTTGGAGTTTTATTTGGGGCATAAATTTGGAGATGCATTTTTATATGAATAGATTGGAGGTGAGAATGTGGGTAAGCAGAGTAACTTGCCATCAAGTGGTATCAGAGCTGGAATAGCTCTTTTTGAAGGTTCAAGTTTTTGGAATTAATTACATGTGTGATCAAAACAGATCAGATCTTTTAAACTGATAAATATTGCAGCATACAGAGATGCAGTGCAGGTGAGAGGAACAGCAAGATCAAGATCACACAGGAATCTTGGAAGGTGATTTGATGAGCATTATTTAACTCTGGTTTGAATTATTGTTTGCATAATTCAGACTGCAAGCAATTGAAGAAATCTCAGCAGAAGGAAGGTCACAGCTTTGAGAGCAGTGATGAAATAGTCCAACAAGGGATTCTGAGTGGAAGAAGAATGTGGCAGAACCTGAAGAGATTCAACAGAGGTTGAATGAGTTCTAAAAGTTGCAGATTGAAGCCTAGAGAGAGCACAAGAGAGTGCTCAGAAGGTTCCAGCAGATAGGGGACCAATACTTGCCAAAAGACCAGATCCGGAGGAAAGGATTGGTGAGGTAAGTGGCAGCAGGAGAGCTTGTTGTTGCAGAGGCTTGGTGTAGCTTATGAGTGAGGAACTCATGGAGAAGAAGATGACTACTGAAATTCATAAAGGAGAAAGCAGAGGTTCAGAGAGAGGCCACAACACAAAAGAGAAAGAAGATGTCAGGACAAATGGCATGAGGAAGAAATTGACTGATGCAGAATATTGGAAAGAGGTAGCTGAGATCATAGAACAGTTTAAAAAATTGAAGATGATGGTAGAGGAAAGCCAGAGAGTTGGTTGGCTCATGAAGAAGTGAGTAAAGTGGCCAAGACTACAACAGAGAAGAAAATAGCAAGTGAACATGCAGTTAGCAGAAAAGCTGAGAAAGCTTGAACAGAGGACAAGTGTACAGTTGGGTTGTGCAGAACTCAAGGCAGATGAGTTGAAAAGGGAAGTTTCTATTGGTGAATCAGAACAGAGTGGAGTCATGGGTACAGGTGAAGAGTGGAGATCTATGAAAGATCTTATGGACCATGGTGGAGATTGGAGACGGCAATAAGTTTGTCTTGCTGAAGAGGAAATTATTAATAATTTTCTGAGTTATTGGACAAGTCCAGATCAACCGGATGATGTAGAACCTTGTATTTTTGTAACTGATAATTGTGATGTGATTACAGGTTTTGCAGAAGAGGATGAGAAATCTTGTGAAGCTGTCACAAGTATGGAGAAGAATATTTCAGAAGATAAATAATCTGAAGCAGAAAGCAATGATGAGGAATGCCCCTTGAATGAAGGAAGCAGTGATATAATTGAATTTGTTACAATGCAAGAAGAATTTCTTGTGAATGAGGAAGAAGTGGTTCAGTCTGAAGAACTGATATGTGAAACATCAGTTGAGGTTGTTGAGGCTTGTGGTTTACAACCTGAAAGTTTGTGTATGAATGCAGGGATAGTAAATGATGATGAAGTACTTCAGCAATGCCACAAAGAAATTGCATTGCTGGAATATTTGTTGGAGAATTTAGAGTATGGAAGAGAGAATGAAAAATGAAGAGTTCATTGTAGTGAACAGGAAAAAATCATGAGAGCTGATGATGTAGAAGAAATATTTGTTGATAGTCTTGGGAATTCTTCAGAGAATTATTTGGAAAGTTTGGATCAGCATACTGATGTGCTGATAGTGGAGGAAAATTCAGGACAACATGCTACAGTGCTGGCAGAGGAAGAAAAGGCACTGAGGCCTTATGAGTTTTGTTTTAATAATTGTCTTGTGAATGCAGGTTTTGTCGATGCTGGAGAAAATTTGACACGGTTGGACAGTTAAATAGAGAAGGGAGAAAATTCTGTGGAAATGTTTAATCCATGGAATGAAGAAATTAAGTCGCTAAAGACTATGCTGAACAAACAGGATTCAATGCAGGAAGAAGAACCTCAATTTCAAAATTGGGGATTGCAGAATGTGAAGATGCAAGGGAATGAGGACAGTGAAGATTTTCTTAGTCTTGAAAGAGATTTAGGACTGTAGAAGGAAAATTTGGTGACTGGATCATCAATTGAGACCATTGGGTCTTGTAGTGTTGAAACTGACAAATTGGTTGTGTTGACAGGCATTGCAGAAGACAATCCATCTTTTGGAGTTGTCTTGGATGAAGGTGAACTGTTGCAAAAGAAGGAAGGCAAGACAGTCATGTCTCATGTGAAGGAACTTGTTATTACTGTTGATGACAAGAAGGAGCTAATTTGTTTGATGGATCAAGAGAAGACTGTGGGACTGACTTTTGGGACTGACACAGTGAGGGAGAGTCAGAATTTTATTCTGATACAGGATGAAGATACGGTGGTTGAAGAGTTTGATTTGAGTGCCAGAATTAATCAAGGGGATAAAGGACAATTACTGAAGATTTTCAAAGGAGAAAAGGGATATGCTGAAACTGAATTGCAGCATATTGATGATGTGTTTGTACAAAGGAGATGGCTTAATTGTTTGCTGGAAACATTTGGAGAAGAGAATGAAATTGTAGACACTAGAGTGAATTTTCCTGAAGTTGTGGGGAAAATAGGAGCAGATACTAGTTTGCAGAATTTAATTATGCTTACTAGTATACAAGGAGAAATAAATGATTATGTTACTGCAGTTAGAAAATTAAAAGATAATTTACTTTTTAGAGGTAAATTTGCAGGTGATGAGCAAAAGAATGTTGCAGAGGGACAGGAAGTTTGGGAGGTAGCAACATGTGGGGTGACATCTGTAGGAGTAAAAACAATGCTAGCAACATGTGGGACAGCAAGAGTAGCAGTTGAAGCAACATTTTTGGCAAAAGAAGCAACATTGGCAGCAATAACAGCAGCAGTATTGGCAGCAACAGAAATTGAAGGTAGCAAAAAGAGGCAAAGAGATTTCCAGATAGAAGATAAGCTGGACATAGAGATTGAAAGCATCAGAAGAATGATGGTGAAGGTATCTCAGAAACAGCAGACAACAGCAAGAAAGCAGAGAAATTTTGGCAAAGGAAAAACAAGAGCAGAATGTGAAAGCATAGCTGGAGGCAAGTTGCAGAACAAAGTATGGAAACCTGGAAGTGTGCAGTTGAAGAATAGTGCAACTGATGGACAGCAGCAAAGCAAAGTATGGGACCCAGGAGGCAAATTTTTAAGAGCACATGATCAGGAGATCATGATTCATTTTGACCTTGGGAGTCTGATGCAGGGGCATTAGGCTAAAACAAATTCTATGTAGTTTTATAGACTTAGGGGTTTTAGTCTTCAAAGGGGTTATATTGTATGTAATGAATTTGGTGGGTTTTAATTAATTTTAATTAAATGTGGAGAGAATTGTAACTACTCTCGAATGCTTAGAGAAAAGGGAAATTCGATTAGTTAGGAATTGGAAGAGTCAGCTTCAGAAAATCTGGGGATTTAGGAAATCTGGAATTTTAAGAGTTTTGTTGAGCTGTTAGGGGAGTTGAGTCGATTCATTATCATTTCTATAAATGTAAGGCTCAAGGAATTAAGCGGATATAGTTGTTCAGAGGCATAGTAGTGAGGGTAGAAGGGCCATCGAAATTAAAATCAGGCCAGAAACAGAGATGTTGTAAGTAATTTCATTTATTATGAAGGTATATGTTCAAAATTATATGCGCATTTGTTGATTGAGTAATTGTATGTTTAATTTTTGTAATTGGAGTTGAGGTAAAATTCTGCATATGATTGGGAAAATTGATATGTCAATTTTGTGAATTAAAACCCAGAAAGGTTGTATACAATCTGCATAAAAACATATATTGTTGTATCGATCATTAGAAAGATCGATTGTTCCATGAAAAGGATTGAAATCGAATTTCAATTCAAATTTTATATTGGCATATCAGTTTTGGAATGTAATAATGGAGGTTTGATTAGAGAAATCGATGCCATCGAATGAACCCAATTACATATACGAAGGATGAAGTTGTGAAGTAAATAAGATAATAAGAATTTTGTATAAGAGTTTCCAAGAGATTTAATGGCCGAAAGGCTTCGTGCGATCCATTGAGAACACATAGTACAACAGAGCGTTGAATACAAAGGCGCAGCTGAAAAGATGTTAAATTATGTTTGCAGAGTCAAGATATAACAATTGAATTAGAATCTGTGTAACGTTGAGCTGAGGAATTAGAATCGAAAGTAGAAATGGTGGAGTGATGAATGAAGCCGTGGGATAGTGTGTATTAATCTTGTGTGAAGGATTAATTCAAATCGATGAGATTTGGTCTTTTGACAAGGAATGCAAGTGATGTGATCGTTGAATTTGAGCATGATAAATATGGCATCAAAAACCCTGTTTGATTGAAGCAAGATTGGTTGAGATCGATCCATAGTATTAAGGTAGAAGAGACGAGTGAGCAATTAGAACGGAATTCCTATGTTCTACGCATTCTAACTCCCAGTTGAATTTGAACGGGTTTGAATGGAAATGGTGGCTATATGGTTAATTTCAGAAGTGTCATATTGGAAACAGAGACATAAATTGAAATAGGGTCGATATAGAGAACTCGAGTTAAAGATGTAGAGTTTGAAGCGGAACCTCAATGAGGAACCATGAAGATGAAGAGCGGAACCGGCACTGAACAGTAATAGTGGTTTTGAAGAAACCACGAGTGGTCTCACGCGACTTCTTAACTGGTAAGTAGATTTTACTTTTGGAACGCGATATCATCCGTTGATGGACGCGTGGAAAAAGTGGTAAGGCTAAAACCACTTTTATCGCGTGAATTCTGAGAATTAAGTCTCGTGCATCTTGATAGCGCGATTATCGTTGGATTGAGAGAAGCAATGCGATCAATAGTCAGTCGTTGGATGTTAATGGTAAGTTAAGTTGCAGGGCCAAACTTTAATATACATTGGGGATTGGTATTTTAACCAAAATTTGAGTTTATATGAGTTTCCATATCCGAAATTTCATGCATGGATGTGTCGGTTAAATTCAAAGTCAAGTTTGGGTAAGTTAAATGGTAAAGGGCGCATATATAATTGGAACCATGGGTTCGACCAAAGTCGAAGGATTAGTATGAGACGAAATTTTCTGTGAACATTTAAAAAGAGATCATATATATATATATATAATTGAATCGAGTAAGTGGACTTTGATTGTAATATAGAATATTGATATGAATTGGGTCTTAATATATGGTTTTGACCATAAGGACAACAACAGACATAAACTTCCACATATGGGTTTTGTGTTAGTTTAATATATGGTGGTAACTTCATGAAGTTAAATATTGGGTTTTAAAAATCCTGATGTAAAAAGTAAAGAATCTTCAATTGAAGTTTAAGTTTGAAATAGCTTCGCATATAGATGAAATATGGGTTGTGGTTTTATAACCATTTTAAAAGTTTGTGAATTTGCCCAGACTTGGAGTTTTATGTGGGGCATAAATTTGGAGATGCATTTTTATATGCATAGCTTGGAGGTGAGAATGTGGGTAAGCAAGGTAACCTGCCATCAAATAAAAAAATCCCTCTTTTAAACACAGAGAAAATAAAATGTGGACAGAGATGTGCAGAACATATATTTCATTAATAAAAAAAATTGGAATGTTACAAAATGATATCTTTAGAACTGCAGCATTCTGGATTTACAAAAAAAATGACTTTGTTGACTGCTACACATGCAGTGCTGTTCAAATTCTTCTCTCTGTCTTTTCTCTTTGCCTTCACTGCTACACACACATTTTTGCAGTCTAATTTCTCTTGAAAAAAATTACACACACACACAGTCTCTGCTGCTCTCTGTTTTTGTTTTTTGCCTTCGGGCTCTCAAAAATACAATACACAGTCTTCACATAATCTACATTAATAACATATATATATATATATATATATATATATATATATATATATAAATATATATATATATATATATATATATATATATATATAATCTATGTTTAAGAACTAGAATGTACCGCGGTAAATAAAAACTAACCCAAAGTTTTAAAACTTTAAAACATACATTGCCATAAATAAATAAATAAACATTAAAAGCATTAATACATTCCATATTCCATGGGGTTATAAAACTTTGCCAACACCCGTTTCATTTGCCCTCTGTAACTGCTGCCATTGGTCAAGAGGTGGGTGACGTCACCTCCTCCGGTCGGTAGCCTTCCCATTTGCTCCTCAAGCTTGTTTCCCCCCCGGAATGTGTTGCCGTGTGATCAATTCAAAAAACAAATGGTAAGTCAAACTGGCTGGTGTATATTTAATGCAGGCAAGTGAATGTTTAAATGTAGAGGTTACGTGAGGATTTCCAAACAGGACTATGTTGCTGCTGCTATCTTTCAAATATCCCATCACACTTAAATTCTCGTCCTGCCTCTGCGTGCAGCAGTTGTATTTAATATTTCAACACTCCTCCTTAAATTCAACTGCTAGGTTTTCTTGCATACCTAGACATTTCCTCAAATAATTAAAACTTTTCTACCCAAATGGTTTTATCAAAATGTCAGGATACTGCTCTTTAGTTCTGTAATGTTGCAAAACAATTTCTCCATTGCTCACTAATTCTCTGATGTAGTGATATTTGGCATCAATGTGTTTCATTCATCCTTGGCTTCTCTTTGGAATGTCTCTTGTGTCACTACTGCCATTTCAACTCCTTTCTTCAAATATGCTCTCATCTTGAGAGGGAACATTATGTTCCTTGTCATCTTCACTTGTGCAATGCATTGCTTTCTTGGAGGTTTATCCATGATGGTGCATACATCATCTTCAAAAAAACATTGTAGACTTTCTGAATGAGATGTCTAATGCTCAAAAGGTTACACTTCATACCAAGCACATAATAAACATCTGATATGGTTCTTCCTTCTCCTTTCTTTGTCAAAACATTCACTCTGTCTTTTCCCATGACAGAGACCTTACTGTCTGTCCCTAATGTTACTTGAGACTTTAAATTTTCATCAATCATGGAAAACATAGAAATTTTTTCAATCATATGGTTGCTACATCCTGAATCTAGAAGCCATATATCTTCACTTTTCTCTTTAGCCAAATTACATGCTAAAAATAATTTCTCTGGACTGATATTTTCTTTAGTAAAATTAGCATTGGGTCTATTACCCATGTCACTCTATTTCTTTCTACATTCATTGGCATAATTCCCATACTTCTTACAATAATGATATTGGACTTGGGATTTATCATACCTTTTTCCATGTGCTTGATTTTGTCCACCTTGCTAGCTGTTTCCTTGGCCTTGGTTCTGATTTTGATTGTTGCCCCTTCCATTTGTATTCGCAAGGTTGTTTCTTCCTCCTCAATTCTGGCTTTTGCCTCTACGTTTTCCTTTATAGTTTCCTCTGCCTTGACCTCTTCCTCTTCCAAAGGAAATTTGGTTCTTGAATGCATGATCCAAAGATGAGTTTGTTGTTCTCCTCAATCTTTGTTCATGTGTCATCAGTGATGCATGAAGCTCATCAACTGTAAAATTTGAGAGATCCTTGGTCTCTTCTATTGCCACTACTATGAAATCAAATCTTGAGGGTAGACTTCTCAAGATTTTCTCCACTATTATTCTTTCTTCAATTGTCTCTCTGTAAGACCTTATCTGGGTAACCACCCAATCACATGTGTGAAGAATGAGTCTATGTTATCAGACTCTTTCATACAGAGAGTTTCAAAGTCTCTCCTCAACAATTGTAGCTTTGTTGTCTTCACCTTCTCCATATCTTGATAGGTTGTCTGGAGGGTATCCCATGCATCCTTGGACCTCTTAGTTGTTGTTATCCTTGGAAATACACTTTCATACACTGCTTTATAGAGATAGAAGAGGTATTTTGAGTCCTTCTTCCTATTGCTCTTAAGAAAATCAAAATCATCTTCAACAAGTTCCCATAAATCTTGAGAGGAAAACATGGGTCTCATTGTGATTGCCCAATAGTCATAGTTCTTCCCATTAAACTGTGGGAGTTGAGTATTTCCAATACTCGTGCTTGTGCTGGATCCTACCATGGCTAGCTTACTGAACTATGCTTTAAAAACTTGACTGTGTTCTTCAAATAAACCTTCTCACTGCTGAGAAATAAGCTCTGTTTCTAAAACTTCCTTCTTACAATTCTTTGGACTGTATTTTTAAACACAAAACAATAAACTATGTTTTGTAAAATACTTGGACTTTGTTGATCCTTCACACTGCTGGTCGAATGCTGCAACAACACCTTCTTCCTTTAGCTTCTTTGACAACTTAAAAGAGCCTAGACTAGCTCCTATACCATGTTGGAATTTCTGAAAAAATCCTTAACACACATAGGAATAAAAAAATCCCTCTTTTAAACACATAGATTTATTAAAATGTGGACAGAGATGTGCAGAACATATATTTCATTAATAAAAAAAAATAGACTGTTACAAAATGATATCTTCAAAACTGCAGCATTCTGGATTTACAAAAAAAATGACTTTGCTGACTGCTACACACGCAGTGCTGTTGAAATTCTGCTATATGTCTTTTCGCTTTGCCTTCACTGCTACACACACAGTTTTACAGTCTAACTACTCTCGGCAAAAGTTACACACACACAGTCTCTGTTGCTCTCTGCTTTTGTTTTCTGCCTTCGGGCTCTCAAAAATACAATACACAGTCTTCACATAATGCACACACGGCATATTTCATTATATATATATATATATATATATATATATATATATATATATATATATATATATATATATATCAAAATATATAATCTATGTTTAAGAACTAGACAGTACCGCAGTAAATAAAAACTAACCCAAAGTTTTAAAATTTTAAAACATACATTGCCGTAAATTAAAAAAATAAAAAATAAAAATAAAAAACATTAAAAACATTAACACATTCCATATTCCATGGGGTTATAAAACTTTGCCAACGCCCATTTCATTTCCCCATCGGAACTGCTGCCATTGGTCAAGAGGTGGGTGACGTCACCTCCTCCGGTGGGTAGCCTTGCCCTTTGCTCCTCAAGCTTGTTGCCCCCGGGAATATTTTTCCATGTGATCAATTAAAAAAAAAATGGTAAGTCAAACTGGTTGGTGTATATTTAATGTGGGCAAGTGAATTTTTAAATGCAGAGGTTGTGTGAGAATTTCCAGACAGGACTACGCTGCTGCTGCTATCTTTCAAATATCCCATCACACTTAAATTTTCGTCCTGCCTCTACACGCAGCAATTGTATTTAATATTTCAACAGACCTTGCCCAATTCAATCAGGAATTTAAAACAGGTGAAGTTATTGAATTTATCAAAATTTATCGAGATCAAAGATAAAGGAGTTGCCTAAGTCCTTGAGCAGTCTCTGAAACCTCCTGTTTCTCGATATTAGCAATTGTGAAGATCTACGCAAGATGCACTCCGGGATAGGTAACCATACATTAATGCAATGCAATGTCTGGATGTCACTGGCTGCAAAAATTTGGAATCGTTTCCCTCCGGATTATCGAAGCTTCGTTCTTTAACAAATTTGAGGTTGAAAGGGGTCGTATTCTACAAGAAAGCGACAGCTGATGCTTTTGTGTGGACGGGTTTCAAAAATTTCACTGAGATGCAAACCTTGTCTGTCACATTCAGTAGTGAGACATCATTATCTGAAGGTTTTACCTCGCTACATACCTGGGAGTGCTTGGTAAACATGCAGGTCCTCTCGTTGCAATACTTGCCTTCCAGTGATGAATGCTACACTCTTCCAAAGGGCCTAGGATTCATGCAACATCTTGAAAAGCTTCGTCTAAATAGGCTGCTAGTGCCCCGGCCTGCTACGTCCTTTTGGGAATATCAGCTTCAGAACCTCATGGAGTTGACACTCGAAGGTGATGACAGCGATGGTGGAAGTTATTATAGTGCCAAAATATCCCTAAGCTGCAAAAGTTAACTTTGTTGGCAACAAAAATTGCTTGAAGCTTCCGAAGAAGTTTGGAGAACCAAATGCATTTCCCAAATTGGAACGAACTTGGAAAACTTCCCGTGTTTGCAGGCCCATACCATGTCATTTTTGAACTATTTTCAAATCACAGATTGTAACATGAAAGACATCTCTGAAGGATTAGGGAACCTAAACGCCAGCGGATTTCTGATCAATTACGTGATACAGAAAAGCTATCGGCAAATTATGGACGACCATGGAGATCCAATCACTAACATTATTTTCACTGAAGCAGATGAGGATGAGGATATGATGTAGGCATAACCTACAAGGTACAAGGTGCTTATAAGCAGGGAAATATTTAAATATATGATAAGATAAATATTACTATATAAGAATGTTGAATCTATAAGAAATATGATATGTGATTTATTGGTTACAAATAAGGTACTAGGCAAGGTCCAATATAGGAAAGGGCCTTTATGAACTATAATAATGTTATAATGGGGCTTCTATGTATGTGATGAAGCCCTTTATGGGTTCTGATGTGTATTTGATGAAGCCCATTATAGGTTGTGTGTATTTGATGTGTATGTAATGAAGCCGTTTATGGGTTTTGTGTATATGATGTGTATGTAATGCAGTCCTTTATGTGTTTTTTGTTTCTAACGTGTATTTGATGAAGCCTTTTTGTGTTTCTAATGTGTATTTGATGAATTCCTTTATGGGTTTTGCGTATCCTATAAATCTTATTCTAGAATATTCAGATATAGAATCTTCAGATATAGCTTGAATTGAATATACCTTATTTTATCTAGTTCATTTTGGAATATTTAAATAGCTTTAGTATAAGTAGACTGTTTTTTTGCCTTGAAAATCATGGAAATTCCTGTAAGATTTTAAGACCAGCCTAGATCCATCTAACTCTGGATCTATCATGCGCCGAGAGGGATCAACTCTCTCGAGGTGCAAACCTCGAGAGAGTTGATCCCTCTCGGCGCATGATAGATTCAGAGTTAGATGGATCTAGGTTGGTTCTAGTCGGAGGAATCAATGTCACATTTTTCAGATTATTAAATTTTTTGTATATTTTTGAGATGTAAGATGGATCTAGGTTGGTTTCAGTCATGTGCTACTAAGGAAAATCTATCAAAGATATGATTAATTTTATCAGTAATATGTAAATATATCAAATATTAATATAATCATTTTAAATATGCTAAATATTTCTGAGATTAACTTGGTCATTTTAATTTTAAATTTTCTTAGTTACCTCAATTCATTAAGATGATAATTATTGTTAATAACTATAACGACGAAAAATGATGAAATATTTTTTTTAGATGCAAAGTGACAATAATAGTGTTGAAAGATAGAAAATGTGAATAATAAGAACGTACTCATGTTACAATCAATCTCAAAATATTTTCTTCTACTATTCTTATTTCCTCCCTTGTTAGTTTTGTTATCTTTTCATATCAATTATATGAAAAAGAAAATTTAAATCATAAACCATTTAAATCTTTAGCTCGATCTGTTGTAGTAAACATGATACCTTGTCTCTCTTGCTCTCCAATATTAATAGCTTAAATTACTATAACACAAAAATCAATCTACATTGTTAATAACCTTTTGTGCTTACACTAAAATCAATGCATATTGTTAATCCAATCACTTTAATATTAATGTACCGTCATATATCCAATTACATCAAATCATAAATCAACATATACATTGAAATCAATGAATTTAATGCAAGCAATCAAATAAGATTAGAAAATAACTTCTACATTGAAATCAATGTACCTAATGCAATCAATCAAATAAGATTAGAAACCAACTTCTACACTGAAATCAATGCATTTACTCAAAGCAATCAAATAGGATTAGAAATCGCCATCTACACTGAAATCAATGCATTTAGCGCAAAGCAATCAAATAGTATTAGGAATAATCTACATTGAAATCCATGCATCTAGTGCAAGCAATCAAATATAATTATAAATCGACGTCTAAATTTAAATCAACACATCTAGTGCAAGCAATCAAATAGTATTAGGAATCATCACCTACACTGAAATCAATGCATCTAGTGCAAGTAATCATATATCATTAGAAATAAATATCTACACTATAATCGATTCATCTAGTGCAAATAATCAAATAGGATTATAAATCACCATCTCCACTTAAATCAATCCATCTAGTGCAAGAAATATTCTTCCCTCTCTCCACCGTCCATCCATATCTGTATCCCCATCCATCTCTTTTTTTTTGTCTCTATCTCACCCCCCTAAACACACACGCTATTGCACTCCATATATATCATTCTCTTGGTCGATCACCCTATCTCGCCATCTCTCTCTTCTTCCCTCTCTTCCCCTTCTCTCCCTCTCCCCCGCTAATATCTCTCTTTCCTCCTTTTGTCCCCTCTCTCTCTCTCCATCTTCCTTATCACTCACACTCTCTCTCTCTAGGAACCAACATCTACACTGAAATCAATGCATTTACTCAAAGAAATCAAATAGGATTAGAAATCGCCATCTACATTGAAATCAATGCATTTAGTGCAAACAATCAAATAGGATTAGAAATCATCTACATTGAAATTAAGTCATCTAGTGCAAGCAATCAAATATAATTATAAATCGACGTCTAAATTGAAATCAACACATCCAGTGCAAGCAATCAAATAGTATTAGGAATCATCACCTACACTGAAATCAATGCATCTAGTGCAAGTAATCATATATCATTAGACATAAATATCTACACTAAAATCGATGCATCTAGTGCAAATAATCAAATAGGATTATAAATCACCATCTCCACTTAAATCAATCCATCTAGTGCAAGAAATATTCTTCCCACTCTCCACCCTCCATCCATATCTATATCCCCCTCCATCTCTTGTTTTTGGTCTCTCTATCTCACCCCCTAAACACACACGCTCTCACACTCCATATATATCATTCTCTTTGTCAATCACCCCCTCTCCCCATCTCTCTCTTTCCTCTTCACCTTCCATCTATATCTCTATCTTCCTTTCTCCCTCTCCTCCCCCATTATCTCTCTTTCCTCCTGTCCTCTCTCCCTCTCTCTCCATCTTCCTTATCACTCTCTCTCTAGAAACCAACATCTACACTCTGAATCAATGCATTTACTCAAATAAATCAAATAGGATTAGAAATCGCCATCTACACTGAAATCAATGCATTTAGTGCAAACAATCAAATAGGATTAGAAATCATCTACATTGAAACCAATTCATATATCATTAGAAATAAATATCTACACTATAATCTATGCATCTAGTGCAAATAATCAAATAGGATTATAAATCACCATCTCCACTTAAATCAATCCATCTAGTGCAAGAAATATTCTTCCCTCTCTCCACCCTCCATCCATATCTATATCCCCATCCATCTCTTTTTTTTTTGTCTCTATCTCACCCCCCTAAACACACTTGCTCTCGCACTCCATATATATTATTCTCTTGGTCGATCACCCTATCTCCCCATCTCTCTCTTCTTCCCTCTCTTCCCCTTCTCTCCCTCTCCCTCGCTAATATCTCTCTTTCTTCCTTTTGTCCTCTCTCTCTCTCTCTCTCCATATTCCTTATCACTCACTCTCTCTCTCTCTAGGAACCAACATCTACACTGAAATCAATGCATTTACTCAAAGAAATCAAATAGGATTAGAAATCGCCATCTACACTGAAATCAATGTATTTAGTGCAAACAATCAAATAGGATTAGAAATCATCTACATTGAAATTAAGTCATCTAGTGCAAGTAATCAAATATAATTATAAATCGACATCTAAATTGAAATCAACACATTCAGTGCAAGCAATCAAATTGTATTAGAAATCACCACCTACACCGAAATCAATGCATCTAGTGCAAGTAATCAAATATCATTAGAAATAAATATCTACACTAAAATCGATGCATATAGTGCAAATAATCAAATAGGATTATAAATCACCATCTCCACTTATATCAAGCCATCTAGTGTGAGAAATATTCTTCCCTCTCTCCACCCTCCATCCATATCTATATCCCCCTCCATCTCTTCTTTTATGTCTCTCTATCTCACCCCCCTAAACACACACACTCTCGCAATCCATATATATATATCTCTTTGTCAATCCCCTCCTCTCCCCATCTCTCTCTTCTTCCCTCTCTTCACCTTCCATCTATATCTCTATCTTCCCCCTCTCTCCCTCTCTCTCCATCTTCCTTATCACTCACTCACTCTCTCTCTCTCCACCTTTCTCTCTCTATTTCTTTCTTCTTACCTCTCTCCTCCTTCCCCTCCAAGTCCATCTCTCTTTCCCTCCCTCTCTCCACTCTCTCACATCCTCTCTCTTCCTTCCTCTCTTTCCCTTTCTCTCCCATCTCTCTCTTCACCCACCAACTAGAAGTTACTATATCCCTCCCTCTCTCCTTATATCTCCTTCTCCCCCCTTATCTCCATCTCTCCTTATTTGTCTCTTTATCTCAGCCCCAAACATACACGCTCTCTCTTTGTCTCTCCCTTGTCACTCCTTCTCTCTCTCCACTTCTCACTCTCTATATTTCTTATTTCCTACATCTCTCCCCCTCCAAATCCATCTCTCTTATCGATCCCTCTCTCCTCCTCTCTCTCGTCCTTCATCTCTCTCTCTCCCCCCTAAATCCCTCTCTCTTCCCTGGTCTCTCTCTCTCTCTCTCTCTCTCTCTCTCTCTCTCTCTCTCTACAATACTCTCTCTTCCCCCATCACTCTCCTCCTCTCTCTCATCCTTCCTCTCTCTCCCTTTCTCTCCCACCTCTCTCTCTCTCTTTTCCCTCCAAACCTCTCTCTTCCCCCATATCTCTCTCTCTCTCTCTCTAATCCTTTCTCTTCCCCCATCCCTTTCTTTCTCTCTCTCTTTCCACCCCTCTCTCTCTCCAAGTACATTACTATGTCCCTCCCTCTCTCCTTCTCACTTCTCCCCCCTTCTTTACATACATCTTACTTTGTCTCTTTATCTCACCCCTAAACATACACACTCTCTCTCCATCTCTCCCTTATCACTCTCTCTCTCTCTTTCTTCTTAGTTATGTAAACTAATGAACATAAATATTCGTAAATATAAAGAAGATTACGGAGTAAATATGGAAAGAGGTTTTATTTACTTACCATACCTCTAGTTTATTTATATTTTTATTTATTTACCATACCCCTTTTCTTTACTATGATATTTGGCCCATAGGCTTGTTATATAATTAGATTTTTATTTGTAATCCTATTTGATATATTGTTATTTACCTTACCTCTTTATGCCTCTTTTATGTTTATTTATTTACCATACCTCTTTATATCTATTTTATATTTATTTCTTTATTTAACATACTTGTTTATACCTCTTTTATATTTATTTATTTACCCATGGTATTTGGCCCATGGTATCAATATTAATTTGTCCCATGGTATTTGTCCCATAGGCTTCATCTAAATAAAACATTTTTTAAAGTATTTTTAAATATAAAAAGGTTTATGGAATAAATATAAAAAGAATTTTTATTTATTTACCATACATCTAGTTTATATATTTTTTTTATTTTTTTTCCATAGCTCTGGAGTAAGTATAAATTCATTTTACAAATATTTAATTAAAAGAAGTACTAAAATATTTTGGATTTTGATTGTTTGTGTTGAATTAACTCTTTTCCTTTGATTTAGGAAATGGTATTGACTTTAATAAAGAGTAAAGATGTTTAAAATTTTACTTAATTTGGAAATTCAATGTGGTAATTTTTTTTGTTAAAGGTAAATTTATGATCCATTCAAATTCACGTATATAATTTACTATCCATTCAAATTATATAAATAATACACAATTGTATTAGAAATTGATAATTGTTATAGCACAATATGATTTTTATTCTTAATTTTTTTTTAATTTAAAACTTAAGCCAACATTTTGTATGAGGACATGACCCACCTGACATCGGGGTCATATTGGGCTGATGCGCCTCTCGGGGCAAAAATTCTGGCAGGGGATTTTGTAAATCCAGGTTATAGCTATCAAACTTCGATATTTTGGGTGCTCTAAAGGTTTTTGATGGTGTTGAATCTATTTCTATTATCAAAAAAATGATTCAAACAGTGCTACTGCAAGAATTCTTAAAAAAAAAATTGCCCGGATTCCAACTACTTTTGACCATCCGGGCAATTAGTTTACTTTGTCTACCATGTTTGGTCATGAGATTATATTTATATATGTGAATTAAAAAAAAAAAAAAAACTATTCTTTTAATATTTGAAAGAATATAATTGTAATAATAAAAGTGATTATTTATGTTAATTACATAATTATTTCACTTTTATAAATTATTTGGGATACAAAAGTGAAATTGTGTTATTATTATGATGTTGTTGTAGTAGTAATAAAAGGAGTTGTATTATTATTATTATAAGCATATTTTTTTTGGAATTCATAATTGAAATTTAATATCAATAATGGATGATAGGGACTTAATTTTGGAATATTTTTAGTAGTATTTACCAATTTAAAAGTTGATATTTATCTTAAAATTTCTGGTGTTTTTTACTTTTTTAGTTAAATTGATTAATTAAAAAAAATAGGATATGAACAAGTGTCATATGAAATGAAACATAGTTTTTTGAATACATGGTATTGGACCATGGTATTGTACCAAAGTTTGTTCACATGTTAAAGATTTTCATGGCAAAATAGAGAATGTATATTTCTTTAACTTCTATATTAATTTTTTATAATAATAATAGTTTAAAATAAATTTATATTTTAGCTCATTTTTTATGATTTTTTCAATGTTAATAATATGACATGTACTATGAATTAAGTGTTTTGATATATAAATTGATTACTATTAATATTTACTAGCTATTTAATTTATATAAATACATTAATATTAATATTATTCCTTAAATGTTATTAATAATAATAAAATATACTAATATAATTAAATTAAAATTAAAATTAAATGAATTATTAGATATAAAATTCTTTTATATTTCATTATTGAAATAGAACTTTTATTTCTTGAGAACCCATTTCATTACCTTGTGGCCTCTTCTTTAACGGATGGAATCACAACAAAGAACAAATGAAATATTGAGAGAACAAGATAATTTTCTTTGTGGATAAGATATTTCTTTCTTTATCTTAATCAAAAGAAAGAACGAATGAAAAAATTTATTCAAGGAACGCAATCCTTCTGATAGAAAATTTGAGAAAGAAAGAGAGATTACACACTCAACACCAAATGCTTGATACTTTTATTAATCACCACTGGTACATATATACAACACATAAATAACTAAATCCAAGACATCTATATTATGACCATGACTCACACATAGGAATCAAAATCTTCTAGTCTGGCGCTTGGGAACTCACAATGACAACTCACATGACATAGAAGCATTACTTCCAACACTCTCCCTTAATGCTTATATTGAAAAAATTACAACAATAATATGATTTATGTCTGACTAGTCTTCATCAACACTGACATCCACTCTTGAATCTCGCAAACACCGCCCTTTCTTCACCACATCTTCAATTTGTCACTTGGCCTCCTTTTAAAACCTAACCGCTTCAGACCATATTTGACGTACTTTGAAGAATTGATGTTTCTCGACCTCCCGGAGTATGACGGGTCAATCTCAATACTGAACCGTTCTATGGACACACCTCCATCTGTTGAACACATGGTCTCCCGTTGATTCCCCAGTTATCTAGGAAGGTTGTCTGTGTACTGACTGTATTCAGAAGTCAATTTTACAACATATAATCAAATTAACCTGTACGCTGATGTTCTTTGCTCCACACGCCGCCACCATCTTATAACAAATTATACATAATCAAATTAGTGATATGTTCTTGTGTCATCATATGCAGCAAGAACCACCAATTTGATAATATGTTAATATGTTCTATAATTGATTTTTCATTTTATTTTTCACACCAAAATACTTTTTACACTTAATAATACCATTTCTCACACTCCTCTTATTTCCTCTTTTTTTATATACATAAATCTATGAAAACGCAAAATTGCATTCCATCTCTTTAATTACATATAACACTAAACATGTATACATGTGCTTTAATCTACTTTTAAAAAATTGGGCATTAAACAACACAACGATCCCACGACAATTACATACATGCTGCTCGTTCATCTCTTTAAGGCACAATGTAGGCTCCACATTTTTAACCCACGGGTCTGCTTTGGAAGGGACAGGGTGATGGCGAGATCGATCTTCATTGTTTTGGAGAGCGGGATGGAGCATAGGAAGGAAGGGTCTGTGAAGAAAAGCAAGATTGGTTGTCTACCAAAACTTTGTAAGAACCACTAGATAATTTGATGCAGAAAGTAAGC
>CM076571.1:202366555-202462586 GCA_034641835.2 Pinus albicaulis | reverse complement strand
CCATTTGAGAACCATGCTAATACCTCGCACCTAAAACATGATTGATATTTATGCAAATTATTTTAAGAATTCAAAACTTACAAATCATAACACAATGACATATAATCAAATTAGTTTCAGAATTCGGCCTCTCTCCTCTGAGCTTAGTCTTTCAGCATCTCTCTAGTTCTCTCTTCTCTAGAACCATTTGAGCACTCCTAGCTCTAGGCTGCTACAATCTTCTCACCTACACAACAATATAAATACCACAAGCTTACAAATATTCAACAGAACTGTACCTCTTCTTCCTCACATGCAAATTCTTTCTCGCATGAAACCCTTTCCCTGCTCTGATACCACTTGATGAAGACAAAACGTTGTCTTCAATAAAATTCGAGCTTTCGAACCGGATATCAGTTTGATATCCCTGAATACCCATTACTGTCGGAATTCACACATCATTTACGGTTAATTAAATTACATAGTCTCTGGTCCGTAAATAATTCCGGAAGAATAATCGCCGACAAAAACTCTACATAAAACACAATATATACCCCTCACACCTTTTATCGGTGATTTACATACGCTCATCAATCCGACGGCTATCGCACTCCAAGGAGTACGATACTCTACCACTTTTTAACATGAAAAACGGGTGGTTTGGGCTTGCAACGTGGTGCTCCCATGTTATTTCGCATCCCTTCAACAAATACTGCTTACCATTTCAATTCCATGCGAAAACCGTTTGTTTTTTTGCAAAACCATTTCACCATTCCTCTGCACCATCGAGTCATGGTTCCACATGGTTGCGGTTCCAAAACACATAGTTCCACCACACTTCCACTGCGCCTTCATCTCATGGTCCTACATGAGTGCGGGTTCCAAATCGCATGGTTCCAACGCACAATTTCGCCACATCTTTTACCCACGGTTCCAACTTGAACATGTGAAGTTCCAGATGCAAAATTCCATCTATCACAAATATCACTTCGCGTTCCAATCTTGGTACCTGTGGTTTATGTGCCAAGGTTTCTACGCCATAAAACTTCTGAGATATTCTCATACAGTTAACCGACCGAGTGTTCAATGTAGGCCTCTGCCTAATTTGCTCATAAACTATTGTGATTCCTAGTTAAACACATACGAATAATGCATGAACCAGGTCATTCACAAAAACAAGTAATCTCATTCAACTCGAATTACACATAAGTTCTCACAGCTCTGAAATCCATAATCTAATTCAATCAATTATAGAGCTACACAATTACATATAAATCGAATCTTACCACAGGGCTACGACCTCTGTGGCATTTACACACATTTGCTCGTATTTACATTGCCTCCCCCTTTTCTTGACTCTGAGCACTCATTTCAATTTAAATATAATGATACAATATGGATCGAATCAAGTGAGATCTGATCAAATCCCTAACTTTGCTCATAATCGCTCAAAATAACCAAAATAATTTTAACAAACTCAACCAAACGTGAGCAAATCTCGTTCTCATGTCATGCTTCCTCCTTCTAGAATATTCTGGAATTCAATTTTGACTTGGGGTGGTTTTTCTCCTGCATCACCTTACATGTCTCTTATTAAGCTTGCCCAATACTTCCTTGGTTGACTTACAGTGCATAAATTTTACCAGTTCAGATTGACCAAGATCATACAGGATGTCATTCCTAGCTTTAACAAATTGTCTTCATACAAAAAAATTTACCATCCGTCTCAGAGGGAAGAGTTGTTGGGACAATGACTACTAACACAAACCTACAAACTTTTTATTCCTAGGGACATGAGTTAGGATTCCATCATACCCCAAAAGACATAGTCTGACCCATCAAAGACTTGTATTTTGCTTGAATAAGCATCCCCGTTCTCTTCTAGACATGGTTGCTTATAGATCTACCTTCTAGTGTTAAAATGTTTTTGAAGGAACTGGCTCTAATACCAATTGTTGTAATAGTGTGCCTTACTTGGGAGCCGGGAGAACAAATAATAAATATAATTTTAATTTTTAATCTTTCATGACTTAACAATCACCGCATGAGGTTATAATCAAATGCATAAGCAACAAGGTAAATCATTCTCATCGACATATATCATCAGCAGATAAACAACCTATACACACATGATAGAGATATAACGTGAAAACCCAAATGGGAAAAACCACCAAGTTATTTGTAACGAGTTATTGTTTTTTGTGAGCACCCACTCATGTAAGGCCCCAACTCCTTAAAAGGCAAGCCACAACTTGCCAAGAGGCACCAACCTCATAAAAATGTAGGCCCCAACTTGCTTCAAATACCTAACCTGTACTACTTCTTCATACAATTTTCAAATCGAGAATAGAGTTTTACACTAATTACATAGAAATATAAGTAACTTTATATGTTTAAACAAACAACTCTTTACTCGTAGCCCCTCTATGCATTGCACACTTCATTGTTTCATTGGTTTTTCACTCAACCCTCAATTAGTCTCAACAATGTATCATCTCTACCACACCACCTATGCACACCCATAGTTTCATGTTGTAATTCACTCACACAAATCGTACAAAAATGCTTTCCCAAAACTCAATGTTTCCTAAGCTTGTGTCAGGTTTCCTAAGCTTTGTGTTCATCAGCAACACAGGAATCAATGCAACCTATTTGTTCAATGATCACCACATTCTATCTCTAGTATGGCATATTGGTCTTCAAGTACAAGCAAATGTATAGGATTGATTTTACTTCAACCAACTGATACATTCTTCAGCCATCACAACAACAATTAAATAAGAGAATGGGATCTTGAAATTTTCTTATACTGAGAATCAATTCTCAGTACACTTGCATATACAAGAAGTTCCTCTATTGAATTAGTTTGTACAAAATGCATGGCTCTCTACCACTCAGTTGGAATTCATGGTCCTTACTACCTCCTTGTTGATTGGTCTCTCAATTCTTCTCTATCACCAACAGTGACCAGGGATGCTCCATTAATGCCTCTAGTTCCCTTATTGGTGAAGTCATCAAAGGTTATCGACTCATTCAATGCTAGACAAAGACTCATTCATCCTTACGCCTCTAGAATATGCCAAAAACATGTGTAAAAGCGCTTTTCCATAGGCCTAAATCCTTTTAACATAAATTCAACCATTCTTGGCCCAAGCGTTTTATTTATAAGAATCACTGCATAACACCTTTCATGAGCCCAATGCGTTTTAAACCCCAAGGGCTTATTCACTTTTTAAATTTCTTGTCTATGCCCTTGGTCTTCATGTGGCACAACATTGTGCACATAGCCCAATTTAATTTAGACTCCAAAGCCCTATTTAATAGGCCCACAATGCTTTATTTATTGAAAACAACCTCTAAGACCCACAATTACTCAACACACACAAACATTGGAAAACAAGCTCTTGGGTGCTCCTTTTTGTTAGTTGATGGAAATGTTGACTATTGGAAGTCTCTGTCTCCCAAGACTGTTATCCTAGCCATTCCACCTTTGCGCCTTTTATTTACTTTCAGGGTGATGCCTACTGGATGGTGTGTCCGAACCTCTTTTTCATTGGTCCTCAACTTGATTGTATTTATTTATATTTATTTATATGAGAGTTTTAAAATTGAAAAATGAAGAAATCCATGACATGATAATAATAATAATAAAATATATAATTGTGTTTTAATAATAATAAAGTATAATAATTGTGTTTTTGTTATATTCATTTACATAGGAGTTTTAAAATTGGAAAATCTTGAAATCTATGATATGATATTAATAATAATAAAGTATAGCAATTTATGAAAATGTATTTTAGTTTATATTGATAAATATAATTAAGATGAGATGAAAGTTTTAAAAGGAAAATAATAAAGAGACTTTAATTCAATTTAAAGTGTAAATAAAATTGTAATGATTTTAAAAAATAAAGCAAGAAAGAAATACGGTAAAGTTAGAAATATATATATATATATATATATATATATATATATATATAAAAGTTACAAGAAAGTTTAATAGAGAATTCGGGAACATGCTGCGGATATTAAACACAATTGGTCTCGTACTTCAACTCTCGCTGAGCATGTGGAAAAATCCTGTCACCATGTTTGTATTGAGGATTCCAAAGTCTTTGCCAAAGTAGACCACTTCTACCATAGGAAATTAAGGGAGGGCGATCGAAATTAAACGGCATGCTATGAATCTCAACCTTGATGATGTTTGGAAATTAAGTAAAAGCTGGACCCCGGCTCTCGCTAGATAGTTTTTTTTTTTTTTTTTAATAAATAATATATATATATATATATATATATATATATATATATATATATATAATTCATTATTATATATTTTTACCTAATTATTTCATTAATTTTATTTATTCATTTGTTTATTTGATGTATTCATTCAAAAAAGTAAATAAATAAATAAATCTCCCCTCCCTATTTTGTATTTTATTTCATTCATAATAAACTTATTTTAATTGATTTATTCTTAAAAATTTTACTTCTCAACTAACCTTCTAATGACTAACTAGGCTTAATATTTTAATTTATTTATTCATTTTTATTTAATTAAAAATCGTTTTACTTTATTATTCATTTTATATTATTATTTATTGACTTGCAATATTATATCCTAAATTCTTAAAATTAAAATTCTAAAATTTTAAAATTTACCCTACCCTTCTTAGCTTATTATAATAACTAGAATTTAATCATTTTATTAAATTATTAAATTCTAAATTATTATGGGTCAACGTTCCTTAAAATCTTAAAAACTATTAATATTTTATCCTATTAACAAACTAGTCAAATATCGGCTAGTTTCTAACGGCTAGTTTCAACAGCGTTTTTTGGGCAATGACGCATCCCTACTATTTATTCAATGTGATATGTTTCTTTCTTCACATTGTCCTGAGGATGAACCACATTAGATGGTTCGAAACTTCGACCTAATCTTGCTAATGTGATTAATCCGAAAAAAAATTTATCTACATTATGGATCACAGAAGTCTTAGATCTAAGATGAAAAATGAATTTAAAATCAACATACTAAAAATATAAATAATTAAAGTAAAAACATTTAAATTTTAATAATTAAATTATTATATAAGAAAAATTATTTTATTAAAAAAAAACTCATATACTCATTAAACATCATTTAGTTATAATTTTAAAATTAAATTATTATTATTATAATAAAGAAATATTTAAATATTTAATAAAAAATATTTATTTTTGAAAAAAATAATATATATAACATTTTTAAAATATATTTAAATTATTTATATAATCCCCACACACATATATATATTATAAAAATATAAATAATATAAAAGTTAAATTATTTTTTAATATAAGACATTTTTATATTAATAAAATAACCCATAAGAATGAAATGAATGTGAATTAAGCCCGGACAAAATCATTCAAAGGAAAGAAGATAAATAGATGAACATTAAATTGCTTAAAAAAGGAGCATTTGTTACTGGAATATAAAATTAAAATTAAATACTATTGTTAAAAATTAAATAATAATATTATCAATAAATTTTAAATATTAGGAATTTGGCTTCTGTCATCCATAGAATGTGTGTAATAATTTTCGGTGAAAACCACATAAAAGAAATTTTTGTCGACGCATTTCGAACCAGCCAGTGTGGTTCATCATCAAGACAAGATGATGATGAACCATCGACAAAAATTTCTTTTATGTGGTTTTCACCGAAAATTATTACACAAATTTTAAATATATCTATTATATTTAATAAAATAATATAATTATTTTATTTGTAAAAACTCAAATGTAAAATATCAAAGCTTAGTCTTTTTCAAATTATAATGCAAACTTTTAACAAAAATTATTTAATTTTACATGAACTTTTGATCGGCCAGAAAGAAATACGTGAACAGCAGAGGTTTTCATGTCAACCAAATATTACACAAATAAAGACAAAGTTATCACCACCATATCAATTCACAGTTCTGTACTCTCTTCTTAAAAATGAACAATCGACAGTAGAGTAACATGCCCAAAAAATACATAATTTGAATTAATAGTGCCGAGGGCGAGGGAATTTCAGTATCCTTATGTCAACCTTCATCAGAGACTAGTACACAGGTCACTTTGATGGTGAAAGTGGTAGCCATTAAATTTAAGAAAACTTCCTTTGAGAACAGCAAATCTTCAGATCGTCAGTGACAACGGACATAAGTTGCAGATGGGAGCAACCGGACAAGTCAATAGTTTGGAGGTTAGCTAAGTTGGCGGAGGAGTCTGGGAGCATCTGCAAATGGGAGCAGCGGGATAGGCCAACGGTTTGGAGGTTCACTAAGTTGCCGAAGGAGTTTGGGAGCATCTGCAAATGGGAGCAGCCGGATAGGGCAACGGTTTGGAGGTTCACTAAGTTGCCGAAGGAGTCTGGGAGCATCTGCAGACTGGAGCAGTAGGACAGGTCAATAGTTTGGAGGTTCACTAAGTTGCCGAAGGAGTCCGGAAGCATCTGCAGACTGGAGCAGTGGGACAGACTAATGGTTTGGAGGTTCACTAAGTTGCCGAAGGAGTCTGGAAGCATCTGCAGACTGGACCAGTTGGACAGGTCAATGGTTTGGAGGTTCACTAAGTTGCCGAAGGAGTCTGGGAGCATACTAGAGCAGTAGGACAGGTGAACGGTTTGGAGGTTCACTAAGTTGTGGAAGGAGTTTGGGAGCATCTGCACACTCGAGCAGTGTGACAGGTGAATGGTTTGGAGGTTCACTAAGTTGCCGAAGGAGTCTGGGAGCATCTGCAGACTGGAGCAGTGAGACAGGTGAATGGTTTGGAGGTTCACTAAGTTGCCTAAGGAGTCTGGGAGCATCTGCAAACTGGAGCGGAAGGACAGGTCAATGGTTTGGAGGTTCACTAAGTTGCCAAAGGAGTCTGGGAGCATCTGCAGACGTAAGCACTAGAACAGGCGAATGGCTTGGAGGTTCACTAAGTTGCCGAAGGAGTGTGGGAGCATCTGCAGAGAGTGGCATGACAGGGGAATAGTTTGGAGGTTTGTCAATTTGCCCGAGGACTCTGGTAGCCACTCAATCTCAGAGTAGCCACTTAACTCCAAGTATTTTAAGGAATTCAGATCACCAAATTCCTCGGGCAAAGTTCTCAGACCAGTGTTATCATATTTTTCAGTGCCCAGAACTAATTTAAGCATCTTGATAGACTTTGGAATATTGGGAACGTAAGAATGAATATGCAACTCCCTGATCTGCACAGGTACCTGCATTGTTCACATTTTCAAAGTATGTTTGACGCTCTGCTTCTGTGAACTGTTCTAGAGCAAGAAATTTTATTGAGCCGGAATGTATAATGGTTTCAGGTTTTATTTTCGCCCGTCCGCATAACTCTTTTTCGGACCTGAAACAGTTCTATTAACTGCGCTCTAAAGTTTTCGGGGTACAAAACCCCCCCGACGTCATCCTCAGCTCTTGTAACGCGAATTTTATTTGCATTACGGTTTATGGTTTTTGAAGTCTGGAAAGTTGCGAAGGCTTGGTGTGAAGTTATGTTATGGTTTTGTTATGTTTTATTAAAAGTTTTACGTTATAATGTTTTTTAACATATCGAGCATTAAACCTTTGGAAGTTTTATGTTTTTAATATAACATATGCGCTATTGTAATGAGGGCCCCACAATTCCTTACGGTTTCTTTTTATTTTTATTGTTTTGTTTTGATTAACATATGTGCTGCGCCACATATAAAAAGCCCGAAGACTCTTATGTAAAAGTATATTGTGATTGCACAGCAATGCGAAAATTACAGAGAGTGAGCCCTAAGGCCATTGTTGAGAAAGACAGAGTAATTTTTTTTTGTAACAGAGACAGAGTGTTAATTTCAACACTGCAATCGGAATTACAATATACCAGCTGCCAATTATAAAATAGAGTATTGGGCTCTAAACTAATTCTATTTTAACACATGCAAATAGTCAGTCTTTAGATAAACAGATAATCTTCGACTGCATTTATTCTCTCCCATACCTGCGATGCAATAACAACGTAATTAAGTAAAAGAAAAAAGAAAAAAAATCATGACATATTTGTGCATATGCTACACTGAATAAAGAGGTGAGCATAAATTTGGAAAACAAAAGCCACTTTGCATAAGTTGCAATTACCTGGTGCTATAAGTTGCTCTCCTAGCCGATGTTGACTTTGTTACGGCTGCCGGCTTTGCCGGTGTTGTTGCTGTTCACGGTGTTGTTGTTGGCGCTGTTGATTTTATTGCCGCTGTTGTTGGTGTTGCCGCTGTTGTCGCCCACGATCGGATTGCCGTCGATCTGGGTGTTGGGGCCAATCACGTTCTTGTCGCCGCTCTTGTACTTGCGGTCCACCATGTTGTTGTTGCCGCTTAATTCCTGCGCTTTTAAGGACATTCCATTGAGCCAAGTCCTTAACAAGCATGGTCTGCAAAGAATTTAAAGGTTTGCCTCTTACATCAGACAAAAAACAAGATCGATTGTAGGTGGATACCTGACGATTAAAAAATTCTTTTGCAAGGGTCGTTTTTCCAACCCCTCCTAGTCCCACAATACCCATAACTTTAGTCTGCTCGCTTTGCTCCCTTTCAAAATCTTGTACTTTCTGATCCAACCCCTCCTTGGGAAATCTCTTCAACACTCCTTCCACGACCTTTTCGAGGAGCTGCTGCTCGTCACTGGACAACATTCGGATTACACAATTACTAGTCATAAATCACATAAATGCAACAAATTAAAACTAAGACTAACAACAAGAATTGGAGTTCATAGTCATACCTGTTATAAGTTTCCAAGTCGAAACCGCTTATGTTTGCAACATGAGAAAGAGCCTCCCTCCACTTTGCAATAATGTTGGAGTCGTATCGAGGCTTCTTTTGACCAGTTTGAGGATCGATTGTCTTCTTCTCTTGGAGGTAACTCAGGGATCGAGCATACACTCCATTTTCATCCCTGGTACTGCAAAGCATGCAACGAACCCAGGGGAACATGCGCAAGACTGTATAATAGAGTCCAGTTTCTCGCTGGGTCCACCGAAGTTCTGATGGCTGGACGCCGTAGAAGACCGGGATGATAGTTTTGTTGGACTCCAACATCAAGACCAGCTCTTTCAAACACCAGATGGATTCCGCATATCTGGGTGAGAAAATAGCAATATGAACAGACGCTGTGCGAATAGCGCCTTCGATCTGGGAAGGGTAGGGATCTCCCTCTTGCAATTCCCGCTGGTCGAGGAATACCCGCAATCCATATTGTTTGGAAAGGCGATCGTACAGATAGGTGGCCAATGTTTTCTTGCAATCAGGCCCTCGGTGGTTAATAAAGATGTCATAAACACAGGTGGACGCAGAGGTGGAAGAGGATGCCATACCAGTCTGGTTGAAGTTCCAAAGTAGCCCAACTCGGCGTTTGTTGTGCTGTGTCTCTCAATACTTACCAATAAGCTGAAAACAAAACCGCGCTTAAAAACAGCAGATTTCTGAGTTTCTTATTTCCCTCCACGTTTTTACAGAGGAAGCATATTATATGTGAAAATGGCCCGTAAAGCAATTAGTGGGGCGCTGGAAGCGACGAGAGAAGTGCCAGGAAATTTCGTTTAGTGGAGCTGTACTGTTAAACTTTATCAACATGGGTGACCACACACCATTCGTTGAGTACACATCACATGTGCGTACTGCTTTTATTCGAAGATGATTTTATTGAGCGAACCTTAACCTTTGCATCTTGGAATCAAGATATTATGGATAACAACTGGAATGGTTTGAGGTGAAGATTTAGGGAGAGTAACTGGATAGCGATGGTTTCAGAGTGTTTCGATGTTACAATTATCATCAGGACCATCAGGACAAGAGTTCTACAGCGTTTTAATTAACATCGGACGTGTCGTGATTTTTCTCCGAGAAAGTCTCTTTTATTGGGCAACCAATATTTACTGTGTTATTGATTTATTAATGTGCCGCAGTTGTATATATCCACAGTTAATAATATATTTATTTAAATTTAACCGATAGCATATACAGCCCCGGCATATTAATAGAACAATAGCAAAGTAAATATTTGTTTCCTTTTGAAGTGATAGGATGATTATCTTAAAAAAAGAAAAGAAATTGGAACGGAAACCAATTAGCAAAGTGATACGAAGGAAGACACTAGAAAAGTGATTGGAAATTTAAAATTAACAGAGGCGTACCACTACCGACAACATATGGTGGAGGCGTGCAAACACTTGGAACACATTATGAATTGAATTGAGTACACAATACAAATTCCAAAAGTCGATACCTTTGTTCGCTCTGCACGCCTCTTTTCTCTTTTATTCGGAAGATGGAGCAGTACATATGAAAGGGTAGTGTTTTGGTGTTCTCCATGCAGGACATAATGAATTAACAGAAGAGGTGGAGACTCTGACATTGTAAGGGGAATTTTACGAAAAGAATAACTTTGTGACAGATATGGAATATTGGCTTTTAAACTGTGAAACATATTTTTTTTTGGGGTCATCTCTAGTTAGGCAATATAAATTGTCTATGTAAATATGAATATGTCTTGAATTTGTGTCTATGTAAATATGAAAATGAATTTGGAATAAAGTATGCGAGTATGAGGATAGTAGTTGGACATAACTAATGAGTAATGTAAATAGGAAATAGGGCAGATTGATGGAAAGTAAAACATATATTTTAAAAAAACAGATAATATTTTTTTGAACAAATTATAATTAACAAAATTCCAGAGCCAATCCCATAGAGAAAAGCAGAAATGGAGACAATGACATCCATAAAAATCAAAGCCCGTAATATAAGGAGGAATCTATGCAATATTTATCATTTAGGAAACTCCCATAAATCATAATATTTTGCTTAGAAGTAGTTGATTCTGTAACATACTAAAACATAAAGACGACAAAATGCAGGAGGGCAATTTCTGGCATACAAATACCATAATTCAACATCTGCAAGGAAAGCATAAGTGGAATGGAGACAATGACATCCATAAAAAACAGAGGGTAGAGACAAGTTACCCGTAATATGAGGAGGAATCTACACAATATTTATCATAATATTTTGCTTAGAAGTAGTTGATTTTGTAACATACTAAAACATAAAGACGACAAAATGCCAGGAGGGCAGTTTTTGGCATGCAAATACCATAATTCAACATCTGCAAGGAAAGCATAAGTGGACAGGATATCTCAACCACTAACTTCAACCCAATCAACCAAACTATTTACAAAAATCACTTGTGATTTAGCCAAAAATAATATACCATGGCTTGTGCACCATATGCTGCGACATAGTTTCCATAAAAGGGATCAAGATACGGATATGCAATTCGAGCTTGCCACAAAGTATCGGTTCCGTTGAAAATGAGATAGCATTGTCAGAAATTTGAGATGCAAAATATTTAACAAAACTGGCATATACTTCATTGCACTAAATGGGCATCTCAATTCATACCCATTAAAGACATTTGATGAATTGAACTCCACATTGGATACGTTATCCATAACAGGCATCCTATTTTACCATACTTCTTTATAATCAATCCATTTAGGCAAATTTCACATGGCTTGCAGCATTAATAGTATGTCAATTTATCCCAGAGGAAAATGCAGTACATTGATAACTGGTAGGTAAAAAACTCAGTGTGTCCTAGCTCAAGTTGAGTTTGTCGTGTCATAAATTCTGCATCTGCAAGTGATATGCCTGTTGGCTGAACCTGCTGCTGTTGCAGTGGCTGTTTCTATTGTTCATCTTGCTTATCTGATGCACTGGTTTCAATGCCTACTAAATATGAAAACAAAACACCAATATTAGTGAACTTTTCTTAGAGGTGAACTGGGTAAAAATTTATGAAATATTAGATGTTTCTGGTTAACACTCCACCCATCATCTGGCCACAAGGATTTAATAATGAAGAAAAAACATCAATGTGTTATTTCCTAAAAAGATGAAGTAAATACAACTTGTTTCAAACTTGATAACAACACTAAAGGGTAAAGATAGAGTACGCCCAAAAAGAAAGGATCACGACCTCTACAACTGACACATCAACCAATGGCAAGGTTGACAAGTAGAATATTGTCAATACAAAAAGGAAAATAAGGAGCATCTAGCGCATCTCCTAAAAAATTAACAAATCTAGACCGACAATAATGCATGAAGATAAAAAGGAAAATATTAGAAGGGTATCACCAACGAAGGAAACCTTGTACAATGTATAAGAGAATTTTCTCAGAATGAAGCTACTCTCGGTCATTGGAAGAGTTTGCAATGTTGTCAATCACAATAACTTCCCCGATACTAAACATGATTATGTTGTTGGGAGAGTGCCACAGAACGAGAGGAGTTAGTTGAACTAGCTAGGAGGGTTGTAAGAAGCACCTCATAACAACTCTCCTACTATCGAAGGTTGAGATACTCGTGAAGGGGAGGAACGAAATGGACATTCTTGCCTCCAGGCCCTGGACTGGGCATGGAAGGGGGTTGTTGTGTATCTCTGCATAACTTGGTAGTGGTTTTCTCATCCTAGTTGCCGACACCCAGACATTTGCAGAACAAATCCGGAAAACTGTGGCAGTAACAGTGTGCCATTGGTAAAAATAATAGGGTACTCATTATTACATATAATGATTCTGAATGGATATTTTATATGGCCGCCTACCTATTGCACAGCCTCTTCTTAGGTGAAAAGTGATAAAGGTTAAACCAGAGCAAAACCTTCCACACCACAGTTGGTTAAGCTTCCAATTAAAAGTAAATTCGACCGCAGACCAGTAGGCAAAGATTCTTAATTTATTTACATAATTTACTGTAGACTATCAGATTAGTACTAAGCGACCCAAACCTTGAATAAAAGATGCAGATTAAGGACGTTACTTTACAATCCGATCTTAAACCATATGGTCAAATATAATTTACTTCAATTAATCTCCTCATAAAACGCCTACAGACCCAGCCTTTCTAGCATTATGAACTGACTACCGAGATGCCTGATCTCATGATTTACTCCAATTTGCCATAAAATAAATTAAGCTCGTTTCCGAAATAGTCCCCTCTCATAAAACCCCACGCGGAGCTAAATTGAAAATTAAAAACAGGAGACAGTTAGAGGTGTACGACTTGTTTTTCTTCTGAGGGATTCGACCAGGGGATGGGCGTCTCTTTGGGACTAATTCAGACACTCCACAGAGCTATGCTTCAGCTTTGCATTCCTCCCTGCCACCGCCATTGAAATTTGACTCATAAATATAAATAAAGTAGAGGAGAATAGTTTAAAAACGAAATTAACATATGACGTCAAGAATTATATTCTCTGATTGATTAATATGGAACCTGAAATTTAGGGTATGTTCCATGAAAAGCTGAAATGTTATAATGATCATCAAAATCTCGGATACTGATACCCAACTTCGTCTTAGTATAACATCCTATAGGAAATAGCCCTTTGTTTGGCTTCCATACTATCTATGTACAAAGAAATTTAATTTACCTCAACAACTCGATAAGTGGCAGAATTTTTCTTGATGCCCAAGACAAAATTTGACAATGTCCGTTGGTTGGATCAGTCTTAGCCACCAATTACAAGAAACAAAACAACTTACAAACTACAGAACTGCCTGAATGTACAGTTGGAAAAGCAAATTCTGTGCAGTTTGATCTGCCTAGTTTAAGCAGTCACGGCTTCATATTTAATTCTGGTCAGTGCCGAACAACAACTTGTAAGTGAAAAAGGGAAAAATGGACCAAAAAAATGAGGTTTCGGCTGGCTGCTCACCTTCATAGTCTCTTGGGTTAACAGTGATATGGCAAATGCAATATCTAAATCTCAAGTTGAAGAGGTTAGGGGTTGTCTCCCAAAGGTCACGGGTTCAACAGTTCACTCCAGGAAGGACGTGGCCTCGTCGTAGTCCTAGCCAAAACCACAGTAACAAAATTGAATAAGGAATACAGTGAATAATGGTGGTTCCAATTTCATTTTGTAAGTTATATAATGCAAAGAAAGTTGTAGCATAAGCGGATTACTTCGAGAGTATAGAGTAGAAATTGTCGATGAGAAACGAGAATTCTTCCTATTGGATGTGCGAAAACGTGCATCAGGCTCCGGTAACAAATTAAGATCCGAGAACGAGTTCCGCAGTTGAAATTCAGAGTTGGAACGGAATTAGCTCTGTTTTTCAATTTCGTGAAATGAAAATAGTCTCTAGCAAATGAAAATGAATTAAAAACGAAAACCCAAGAATTGTTGAAAACCTAATGCAGAGTTGATCGCTACCCTCCACGTGTAAGGCATCCAACAAGGGAGAAAGTTCCGCGGATCGACGGGTTGAATCTGAGTCTGAAATCTCTGCCATGAAAGCAGAAATTGCTGCCCTAAAAAACCAGGTTTCACAGTCAGGTAACGTTGTTCCTGCTCAACAACCTTCTACATCTATTTCAGGTAGACATGTCAATTACACCCTACACTCTGAGCCAATCAGAGAAGAAATTAGAGTTGCAGAAGGAAGATTTGATGATTCTGTTGGCTTCAGAGAAATAAATGACATGCAGGTGATGGCAATTCAATATCAGCAACACCCAATTGAAGTTAAAGTTTGTGTTGCAGGCAGAGTGTATAATATGACTGCACTATGCTGGAAATTGGTATCAGAGCTAGTAAGTCGCTGAGTGCGCCTGGTTCGAGAAAGGGTTAGTACTTAATTAAATCTCTCTTTTCATAAATGGATTCTTTCACGAACAAATCTGTATCATTCAGAGAACTTGAGGAGAAGGATAGAGCTGAACAAAATCCTCTCAGAGACATGTTTGCGTCAAGTAGTAGTCGAGTTATTAATGAGTCTAATTATTTGTTTGAGGAGGTCGAACCACAAGCTAGATGGGTTCTACCCAGAATATCAGCCTCTCAAGTATATAGTGATTTAGGAGTCTGGCATCTTAAAGCTACCACTAGAATCACCATTAAAGAGTCTGTTAGTAGTATAGAAGAAAATTCAGATCGTGTACAGTTAATCCCGATCTTGAATCCTAAGGAGTTGCAAGCTGAAGCAAAAAAATTAGGAACACAATTTTTACATTTGGGTTGTGTTAGAGTCGGTATCCATGCCCTTGTGCATCCGGGAGTTGATGCATATGTGTTAGCCACGGTCAGGGATCTAACACATAATAAATATACTGAATCTTTAATTGGGGGAATTGTTGCTCCATTATCAAATGGGCCGGTGTGGTTTGATTGTTATCCGAACTTTTCGGTATCAATGACACATGAAACTTTGGCAGATATACTGCAGCTTCAAATCCAAACAATGGGATTTGATATGAGGAAAAAGAGACAAAATATTGCCATTCAGTTTCGAGGATGTTTTCGTCACACCTCCACTATGTTTCCTGCAGTCCTCCATGCACCCAGTAGAGAGTCTAAGACCAGTGTTGTTGTCCTCACAGATCCTAAGAATAAAAAGATAGAACATCAGGCTATCAAGTGGGAGGATCTAACATTCCCAGAACACTGGACTGTCCCTAATCCTAGACCTCTCTTTGTACAAAATATTACCTCTGCAAATATTACTGAAACTCCTTCCACAGCTACTCTGTCGTTTCCCAGAAGATCAACTATAGATAGACGTAGAATAGAAGCAGAGTGTAAGAAATCTCCCAGGTATATAGCCCCAGATTGTATAGACACAAGTTGTTCTTCTGTTGTTTCTAGTTGTAATCATATTTCATTATTTGAGTATGCTCAGTTAGTAAACTTTCAGCCCCTGAGTGTCATTTGCCCTCAGTGTCAACTGCAAGTCAATCTTCAGTCTCTCGCTTATATGGTCATACATCAGAATCATAATTCAAGGACAGGTGAAGCCCCTCCTGCTACTTCATCTAACCCATGTCCTAATCCAAAATGTTCTTACATCCCATTTCCCCATGAGGATGATCATGTCCTGATGATGCACCTTGTGCCAACATTAGAAGAAGAAGATCCAAGATTGACAGCTATTTTTACTAATATGAGGCCAGCTAATAGCCCCAAGTATGGACTTGGATACATAGAACAAGCCAATAAACTAATCCCAGAATGCAGATTCAAGGATCTGCCCCCAGGTGTCAAAAAGCCATCAGTCCTAGAAATTCAAAAGTTTTATACTTTAATGGATGGTTGTCCTAAACACCAAATCCCTGTTATGTGGATGAAACAGATGATAAATTGGGATTTGTTCACCCATCCACAGGCTGATGTATTTGCAAGAAACTTTCCAGGAGAGGAGAAAAGGAAAATGGCAGAAGAATGGAAATGATACATGGAGGAGAACAATGTATGGATTTCATTTTATTCCTGGAAGAAGAAGATGGAAGAAGATGTAGTTTTGATGGCTGATGCTGTTGCCTCTTCTTCACATGCCTGGCAAGCACCAGATGGCAGCAAGATTGAGACACCCACAACCTATCCTCCTTTCAAAAGTATTGTCTTAGGAGAAGGCAGTAATTCTGCTTCTTCATACCCTTTGGTTCCCAAAGATACTACAGCCGCTGGAGTAGAGGGTAGAGTTCAAAAGGTCAGTGAGCAGATAAATTGGACCAATACTGCTCTAACTGGTCTTGAGAAAAGTGTTGCCAAGACAATTTTGGTTAAGGATCAGATAGATAATGTCCAAGTGTCCATAAATGATGTAAATAGTGTTTTGAATTCAGTTCAGTGTGATTTATCAGTTATTAGACATATTTCAGAAAATTCGGTACAAAAGTTTGATGATGTGGAGAACTGTATAATAGAACAATCCATCTCCACACGGCAGTCAGTTTCTAAACTGTCTGATAAGTTAGACAGATTAAGTTTGAAGAAGTCGGAAAAGCCGATTCCGACATCATTCTTGACTAAAGGAAAGAGTATCCATACTCATGAACTTAGCAATCCTGTGTCTAAGTTTCCTCAACTCTTTCCAAAAGAAGTCGTCAATCAGTTTGAGTCTAAGAAAGAAGAAAAGTCTGAAAGAATAACCATTGCCTCTTTGGTAGAAGATTCAGACTCAAAAAAATCTGAAAAAACATGTTTTCCCCATCTACGAGCCTTTAGAGCCTCAGTTCACAAGACCTGCAGCCCCTGATTTGTATGGTGCTGGTAAGCTCCCAGCAAGAGATGCATTTCACGAAGGGAGTTACAAGGAGTGGAACATTGATGGTCTTTCTGCAGCACAGATCAGGCAAGTGCTTGATCAAATGATTGTTGAATATAGACTAATGTGTGTTGAGGGTAAGAGTGAAGTTCAAGCTTGCAAAAATCTCATTGCATGCTTTACTGGAATATTGGCTAGATGGTGGGAACTTGAATCATCTCCTGCCATGATCACAAAAATGGAACAAGAAGTGGTCAAAGATGAACAAGGAGATATTAAGTTTAATGATGATGGTACTCCTCAGAACAATATGATTGGTGCCCTCACAACACTAATTCAAGAGCATTTCTGTGGAGCTGAGTTTACACTTTCAGATAAGAATGAGCTTATCCTGATGAATCTGAAGTGTAATAATATAAATCAGTATGAAGATTTCCATAGGGACTGGATTGAGAGAATATTCTTGGTGAAGGATCCCAAGAAGATACTGTGGAAGCAAGTTTATCTTGCAGCTCTACAATCCAAGTTGGTAGACATTTTAAAGTTGCAAGAAGCTTTTCCCCTGCCATTGGAAGTTTATGTGTGGGGAGATTTTTATTCAATAATTAATAAAGTTTTGATCACTCTGTGTACCAGTTCGAAGATGACCAAGTCTATTGAGAAGTTAAACAGACTTCCTGGTACAAAGTCTTTCTGCCAAAGGTATGGTATCACCATTGATGATCCATTAGTTACCCACAGAAAGTACAAAAGAAGAGCAAAGAAGGCTCATAAAAGAAGCAGAGCGTCTACTTATAGAATAAGCTCAGAAAAGAGACGAGAGCTCAGAAGACCAAAGGAGAGAAGACAGCACAAAGGAAGCAAAGGATATTACCGCTATAAGCCTAAGACCCACTATTATCAGCCCCATGACATCCGTCCCAAAGATGTCAAGATGGATAAAATGAAAGAATTCATTTGTTGGCTCTGTGGTCAGCCTGGTCACACCTCAAATATGTGTCCTATAGCCCTAGAGTCTATACGAGGTCTAGGTAAAAAGTCTCAGAAAAATAAGCAGCCATCTACCAGTACTACTCCTGTCAAAACAGAACCCAGATGTGCTCATTGCCATTCCTCCTTCCATAAAACAGGAGACTGCACCAACCGTCCTACTACTCTTCATCTTCAACAACATGCGGCCAGTTCCTCTTCGAGTCTTCTTCCTCCTATTCCTCATTATCTTCGAAGAAAGAAGTTCATATGTATTGTCGGATTACGGCCCGGACCTGCGTACTTGTTCTGTTCAGGTTCTGAGTCAGATTATTCCTCAGATGATTCTTCTCTAGATGAGCCTCAGCCCAAGCTGAAAGTTCTCATGGCACAACTTGCAGATGATGAGATGAAGCTTTTCGCTCAAATCCGTGCCCTTGAAGAAGGTGATCTCAAAGCTGCCATGATCAAGGCCTATATGCAGCATGGGACTGGTACTTCCAGTCACTCCTCTGGCAAGAAGCCAAACTTCGTTGAAGCTTCTTACGAAAGAAACACAAAATCATATCTCCAGCACAATAATAGCAAAGTTCGTACACTCACTTTGGGGGAGGTGAGTAGGGAGATACACAATACAAAATTTGAAATCTCTGCCATGAAAGCAGAAATTGCTACCCTAAAAAACCAGGTTTCACAGTCAGGTAATGTTGTTCCTGCTCAACAACCTTCTACATCTATTTTAGGTAGACATGTCAATTACACCCTACACTCTGAGCCAATCAGAGAAGAAATTAGAGTTGCAGAAGGAAGATTTGATGATTTTGTTGGCTTCAGAGAAATAAATGACATGCAGGTGATGGCAATTCAATATCAACAACACCACATTGAAGTTAAAGTTTGTGTTGTAGGCAGAGTGTATAATATGACTGCACTAATTTATTCTGGTGTAGATGTTAATATTATTTCCAAACAGATAATCCCATCTAGGTACTGGACTACTGCAAAAAGAAAAATTTTGGGATTAGGAGAGAAAATTTTAAATTTTGAAGTCTCTAAAGCTACTGTTTGTTTCAATTCAAGATGTGTTAAACTATCATTTGCAATTTCTGACATTCCAGTAGATTGTATATTGGGAAATATATTTTTAGCAGCAGTAGAGTCCCATGGTTCTGTTAGATATCCCGATAAATCTGTAGGAATGTTTATTACTGTCATTGGTGAAAAAATTGAGATTCCATATGTTTCAAATACCAGAGTCTCAACCATGGTTCAAGCTATGCAGGAAAAGGAACAGAAACTTCAAAAAGCAATAAGAAGTCTAGAAGAACTCAAGGACCACAAGTCCTCAATCAGAATTTAAGATCAATTGAGTTCTCCACAAGTTCAGAGACAAATTTCTGAACTAAAAGAAGAATTTGAAAGAACATGCTGTTCTGAAGAGTCGAATGCCTTTTGGCACAGAAAACAACATTGTGTCGAGCTGCCCTACAAAGAAGGGTATGAGGGCAAACCGTGTAAAAGCAGAGCCATTCCTATGTCAGCAGAATATCGACAGCTCTGCCAAAAATAAATTGATCAGCTTGTAGAAAGAAAGCTGATAAAAGAATCCAGCAGCCCTTGGAACTGTTATGGATTCTATGTAAATAAAAGAAGTGAACAAGTTTGGGGTGTTCCAAGACTAGTTATAAACTACAAACCCCTGAATAATGTTTTAGCAGATGATACATATCCAATCCCGCATAAAGGAGATCTTATGCGTCGGATACATGGAGCCAAAGTATTTTCAAAGTTTGATCTTAAATCTGGCTTTTGGCAAGTTGCAGTTGCAGAGAATGACAAATGGAAGACTACATTCATTGTTCCACATGGGCATTATGAATGGAATGTAATGCCATTCGGATTAAAGCATGCGCCTTCGAAATTCCAAAAGGTAATGGATTCTATCTTTAAGCCCTATGCTGAATGGTTGCTTGCCTATATAGATGATCTGCTAATTTTTTCCAAGAACCTGCAAGACCACTTCAGACACCTGAAGATCTTCATGAAGCTGGTCCAGAGAAATGGTTTGGTTCTGAGCAAAAAGAAGATGGAGCTATGCCAAACCAAAATCAAATTTTTAGGGTACACCATTGAGAATGGACAAATTGCTCTCTAGGATCATGCACTTGAGTTCGCTGATAAATTTCCCGATGTTATTTTAGATAGAACTCAGTTGCAAAGATTTTTAGGATGTCTAAATTATGTGAGAAATTTCTATCCATCCTGTGCCATCGACAGGTCTCTGCTTAATCAAAGACTCAGAAAGAACCCAAAGCCTTGGACAGAAGCGCACACATAGGTAGTCAAGGAGATTAAAACCAAGGTTCGTAATCTCCCTATTCTATATGTTGCTGATGATAATGCTTTTAAGATTGTTGAAACAGATGCAAGCAACATTGGTTGGGGAGGTGTTCTGAAGCAGAAGCCAAATGAAAAGAGCCCCAAGGAGAAAGAACAGGTAGTCCAGTTTGTTTCAGGTGTATGGAGCAACTCAGAGCTAAATTATGCTCCCATTGAAAAAGAAGTAAAAGCTGCCTGGAATTGTATCAGTAAGTTTTCTATTCATTTGGAAAATAAGCATTTCCTGCTGAGAAGTGATGCAAAAGCATTAGAAAAGGTAATCACCAAGGTGATCAAGAGCCCAGAAGATGCAAAGTTTGCAAGGTGGCAATCTTTGTTTGCATATTTTGATTTTAAAGTTGAACATATTAAAGGCTCTGAAAATTGTCTTCCAGATTTTCTCAGTAGGGAATACATCCAGAAACAAGAACAGATGAATGAATCAGAAGAAGATTTGCCCCATGTTATGGTCATCATCACAGAATGGGACCAGGCCCATCAAAGAGAGCAACTCAAGTACATTTCAGATGAAGAATCATGGCCTGTGTATGCAGAAAAATGGAGTCCTACGTGGCAACTCCGAAATACACAAGTGTTGGACGCAAATCTACAGAGTCACAATGATATCCAGCACTTTGTACCTGAGAGGAGAGTGTATCCTAAAGGAAGTCGGTGGATACACGAGATGATGTATTCACATAGTATGACGGCTTCAAAAGAAGTAGAAAGATCACTCTCACAAGATTTTTGGGATCTCTCCGTCATATGTACTGGTGGTGGAGATAGATCAAGAATATATTACAAATCCTTTACCATAAACAGGACAAGGAATCCTGGCCAATACACAAGTGGAAAATTTCAAACGTGGCCAGATAACAATCCTAATCTTATTTTTCCTGATACTGTTTATGATTTTGCAGGATACAGAAGATTGTGGTGGGATTTATTAAATAAAGATGGACGAGAAGAAACCCACTACACAAAATTGAAATTTGCTCCTACATGGATCAATTCACGTGAACCTGCTGTACCCTAGCTATCTGACTGGTGGCATCATTATGGAGTTAGCCCTTTCAGCATGGATCCAAATTATTATGAAACTTATTGTCATAGGTTTTGTGATGAATGCCTTAGTGGACCAGCTGGCGAATGTTTCCACTATCCCTGTGAATGGAAAATTGCAGGACTCCAAATTTAGAAAACTGAAATCCTATTTTGAATTCCTACATGCAGATGCATTATCAGTGGCTCGTCATGACTAAGATCAAACATCAGATCATCCTCAACAAGCCCATGATCGTCCGGCGTATCTACACCAAGGCCTGGGATGACGAATTTTATGGTCTCAGATATGCGGGTATCACAATCTTGGATACTCCTGCAGCTGCCAGTACAAGTGGTCCTCGGGAGCCCCACTAAAAAGGTTTTCCTTGTGTAATATTGATACCTAGTCACGGGTCTAATGTGATAGAGCTTTTCTCGAGGGCTTTTCATCTGTCCGAAAAGCATCCTCCCTGTAATAAATTATGACTCCTCGTGGGCCTTGTCCTTAAAGGTATCCACAGTGTACACTCACCCACTTTCACATGTATGTGTCGGTAAGCCGAATCTCCGTGCGGATGTCACCTCTCGGTGTTACCCGAAAACGATGATCCGCTTGCCAAGTGTCAATAATCGGATGGTCTACAGGAATGTTTGTCCCCCTCTCCAATCTATATAAGGAAGAGGTAAGGCTCATTTGGGACTATCGGCATTTGGAGTTTGAGTCTTTGCATTTGTTTTTGAGTCCGAGTGTTTGCTCCCTGCTCTGCGTCTGCGCAATTCTTGCGATCTACTCGCATCACTGAGTCTTGACTCACAGTCCTTAGGAGAACTGAGAAGCCTGCTGGTGTATGTGCTCGGCATACATCAGAACCTAAAGTGGCCAGTTCTTAGATCAAGTCTTTATGTTTTTTGTGTGTTTATAAGCTCTGAGACAGAGTCTGTGATTCGGCCAGGAAGCCTCCGGTAACGATCGTTCATTTTGAGTATCATAAGTCCGGTAAAAGCCATCACAGTCGATCTCTGATACAGAGACTTGAATCCATCAAAGTCTGTAATCTGATTGTAAAGGATTCTGCTATCAATAAAGAGAGATATTTTTCATCAATTCCGCATTTAAGTACTCTGTGTATTGCATTGCTGCCTAAACACTGTTTGTTCTAGAAAGTTCGCCATAAGTTCGCTGGAGGTTCGCGAAAACACTGAAGGACGCCAAGGCCGTATGAAGGCGAGGGAAGCCGTGAGAGAGGCCGCTAGTTGCGTGAAGGTCAAGTAGGTTCATCTGGGTTCACAGTTGGGTTCACATAAAGAACAAAGTAGAAATTAAGCAAGGCCAAGTCTGTTGGTTGATGACAGCAAGCAAGCTTGTTGAGAAGCCTCTGCTAGAAATTGGTATATATTTATGATTTTCATTTAATAATTAAATGCAATTTTTATGTACATATTAACTTTCTCTAGTAACATTAATAACCATTCTATTTATAATAATATAATCTCTTTCTATATATATAGAAATAAACTAAGAATGCCTAAAAGTGCAAGCATGTCACATTATATAACATGGTCCATAATCTCGTTTCTCATTACTTATAAAATAAAACATTTTTCATAAAAATATCACGGCTTATTATGAATTGCATGTTATATATCAACAAGCAAGCAATTAGTTTCGTTGTAGATGAAGTCAACCTCATAATAACGTTGGGAACTGTACAATGTGAATGAAATCCAAAAGGAAAGATATTATATCTCTATTGTTTTCACTCTAATTTAATTATATTTATATTTAAACTATGTGTTCAAAATTTTCAAACTTTAATAATTATACTAAACTAAGTCCACTATAATTCTAAAAATGAAATTTAGTGAACAAATAATTTATAAATAATGATATAAATGAAAGTATATGTTCCATGTTTAATCCTCATCTTAAACCTTATCCAGTATATTTAGAGATGAAATTAGGATGAAAAAATTGTGACCCACACTCAAACTCAAAGCTCCCTTGTTATGAAGTGTCAAATTCATCCTTATCCAAAAGAATAGTTGAATTAGAGTCTCTAAAGGTTGTCCACTTATCAAGATTTAAACACTTTTAATGGGTATATCTAGAATCGTGAGGTTCCCAACTAGTATTCTTTGTTTTCATTTCTATATTGATTTTGAATGCAAAACTAAGCATATCTCATGCGAAAGTAATAATTGTGGGAAAATTTATATCTATTTATAATGATGTTGATAATAAACATACCTTATTCAGCATCATTCCTGCAATTATATTGTTTTTATTTCTATTTTTAATATCAATTAATAGTTTATAGTAGGATTTGTGGTTAATGTAAAGTCTAATAAATAAAAAAGTTTTATTGGTTTAATGAATTGGAAAACATTAGATTTTTTAAGGTTGAATTTTTTTTAAGTAATTATCTCACATAAAGACTATTTATAATGGATTATGTTTTGTTGAATCCTTATGTTAAACTGAGAGGGGTGAATCAGTTTAACACATACATGAGTTTTTTAAACTTTTCATCAAGCTTATTTACAACTTAATTTTATAACCAACTTTAATAAGTGAACAGTCTTAATATATAGCAGCAAGTATTAAGTTGATGTGACACCAAAATTACTATGAGAGTAGCAAACATTAAGCAGATTGGATAGAACATATCAGCACATGGGAAACACACACACAGACAACAGATATAAGTGGAAACCCATAAAGGGAGAAAACCACATCTTGTTATTGTTGTGATGCAAAGGCAAGCTCCAACTCCCTCTCACCACTATTTGTCTGCAGGCACCAACCTATAAGAGGCTCCTACCTCAATTCTACAAGTTACAACTTGCAAGGAAGCTCCAACTCCCATCAATTTTCTGCAGGCACCAACCTACAGGAGGCTCCAACCTTAGTCAGCTACAACTGACATCTATCAAGCTACAACTTGATAGGGCAGCTCCAACTTCCTTATTCTTTCAAAAGAAAAATATTTGTTGATTTACCTTAGATATCGACTATGTTCTGTAGCATCTCTATTTTCTCCTCCTTTTTCTTATCTTATCTGCCTCAATTCTTCATACTCTACATTCTCTAACCTCTTTCTGCACATCAATGTGATATGCTTTATACAATTTTCCTCATAACAGTTTGTATTCCACAGGGAATTCAAAGTGAATAGCCCTAACTCTTTGCCTTCTGCCTCCTCACTTCTTTATCCAGCTCATTCAGAAAATCTCAGCAATTTATATAACTTTCAGTTTTACAGTGGATTTTTATTTCCTATGGAGACTTTCCAGTGCATCACAAACAATATAAACCAATAAAAAACATATGCATTAATTTAAAATGAAGATTACAAATCAATCCATTCAGTTTTGGATCACCGTGAGTTTGTCTTTTCTGTGACTGTGTCTGTCCTTTTTGGCTCTGCTTGATCTCCTATTCACTGTCGTGGTGTAACTGTTGTATATATGTAACAAGGCTTTTTATATAACGCCATTCAACTCTCAGCGTAATAATAAAGCCGTTTTTAACACATAAACTGCCTGTTCAATATAACGCAAATGCTTCTCGGAGCCATAATAAAAGAACCTTTAATACATAAAATTCCCTTTCAGGCCCACCATCCGAAATTTTCTTATGCTCTGATGCGATCAACCTTTGCGAAAGACCCGATGCAATAATTGCAATTGCAACTTTCAATAGAATGCTTCGATGTTCTGTTCTCCTCCGATGCAATTAATCATTGTTCACTTCATTGCACCAATGTGATGGATCACTGTAGACCCCACTCTGACTTTCTTTAGATCCAACGGTTGCACTCTTCAACGATCCGACGGTTGCGATTGGATCGCACCATCGCGATCGCAATATTCAACAGTTTGTTCAATTGCAATTTTATTTTCGATGCGATGAATTGGTCCGATGCACTTTAAGGCGAAATTCAAACAAATATGAGACTCCTATATATAATGAATCGGGTCCAGAACTCAATCACAATCGAAACTTTTGTTAACAAGTTCCACTGCCATAATTTTCTCCGATGCGATTACTGAGGGTCCCACCTTATGGTACTTCGTATATAGAGCTGCACACATATATATACTTTATTTCTTAGGTTAAGATTCTCGGAATTGCATTTATGTATCCTCCATCTTGGGTTAAGATTCTCAGAATTTTTGTAGGGGGGGTCCCACACTACACATATAATATCCTCCGTCAACATTGTATTAAGTCTTGGACTCAGACTTAAGCCCAGCACTAATATATATATATATATATATATATATATATATATATATATATATATAACCTCTCGGGCTCCATAGTTTGTTTAATGCTTCTGCTCCTAGTATAGCCTTAGCCATGTAACATATTAACATTGCAATAGATATCAAACCCCGACTTCATGTAATAGCGCTCGGGCCCACAGCGTACTACTATATGCTGACCATCATATGTACCACTCCTTTGGTGACTTGCATATCAATTATAATATACGGACATATATAACTACCCCGTTCAATTTATTATGAACATTATAATAAACCCACGCATTTAACTTATATGTGAACACTCTGCCATGTATTCAAGTTCACGTGGACTAACTCAACCTGCATTCGGCCCACCTTTGGCTTAATCATAATTCAACATAGGTATATTTCACACATATGAACATGATGTACTCAGCATATATAAAAAATCAATTACACAGGTCCGCTTCATATATATCAACACATATTAATATACGTTATAACCTCCATCCTTTTATTAACTTTCATAACACACATAATACACAGACCTTCGCATAATACTTTGGCTCCACAGCTATGAATGTAGGACCCAAAGCCTTGGTTCTCTTCCCTGCATCTTCTCCTTTGATCAGACGGTCAATCTTCTCTCCTGCACCAACTGAGCTTTGGACCCCCATCCAACGGACGACGTGCAATATCGCGCAACTCATATGCTCGTCACATAATTTTCCAAAATTGCGCGAAAAAAATTGTATTTGAAAACCGCTTTAGGACACGTGGCCATCAATGACACATATCGTGTTCTTTTTTGCAATTCTGCTTACCACTTCAACTATAGCGCGAACCCACTGGTTTTTGAGCACCGCTTTCACTGTTTTCTCAGGGTTCCGCTCTTGACTCCGGGTTCCAATATTTTATAATTTCACTTCAATGGTTTATTTTAACCTATATTCTTCGTTTAAATGTATCGATTGTGCATTAACCCATATACATAGACCCCGCTGTTATTTTGCTTTTCGGTTCCACCCTTACTTGTTCCATCTCTGCTATTCCATCTCTGTCTCTGTCATTCTTTGTCTCCGCCTCTGTTATTCTCTATCTCTGTTTCACTATACTCTCTGTAGCCTCTGTTATTCTCTATCTATGTTACACTGTACTTTCTGCAGCCTCTATTATTCTTTTTCTCTGTTACACCGTACTCTCTGCAGCCTTTCTCTACTACTCGATCGTTTCATCTCACGGCTCTGCCTCTATATTTTTTTATTTGTTTATTCCTTCCTCGTGAATCCTCTCTCAACTCTACTCTGTACCCCCATATTTCTCTTTCTCTTTTTCTCTTTGCTTCATGTCTCATGGTCCCTCTTCTTGCCTCTCTTTCTATGCTTCTTGGCTGCCACTTTGTGTTGCTTTTCTTCTCTTTTTGCTGCCTCTGCAACTCTGTTATTTTGCTTCTCTCCTTTTCCATCAATGACAACATTTCCAACAGTCTCCCCCTTTGGCATTGATGGCAATACACTTCCTCTGCTTGCCTTTTGGGACCCTTTCTTCTATTTCTTTCTTTTCCTCCCCCTTTGAAATCAATGGCAAAGGGTTGTTCATTTCCTAGTGTGTATTTAAATCTCATCCATGTTACTCTAATCTTGAGGACCTGTTTCATGCTCTGCTTAGTTGCTCTGGCTCTTTTGTGACTCTCTTTGTTGACTGATCTCCCCCTGGAATGATGTATTTTTTTCTGCTCTCCCCCTGGAGTGAAGCTTTATTTTTCTGTCAGAGAGTAGTATCTGAAGAAACTACCCCTAGTTTGTTTCTCAGATATTCGAATGGATCTCTATCAATAGGTTTTGCAAATATTATATCTGCTGTTTTTTATTTTGTTGGCACATATTCCAACTTCACTACCTTCTGTGCAACTTGTTCTCTTATGAAATGGTGCTTGACTGGGATGTGTTTAGTTTTTGAATGAAGTACAAGATTTTTTGAAATACTTATAGCACTTGTATTATCACATTTGATAGAGATAGGTTCATCAATGCTTACCTTCATGTCTTGGAGGGTTTGTTTCATCCACATGACTTGTGTGCAACATGTTGCTGTTGCTATGTATTCTGCTTCTGCTGTAGATAGAGAGATAGATGTTTTTTTCTTGCTTAGCCATGCCACCAGACTTTTTCCCAAGTAGAATGCACCTCCACTTGTGCTTTTCCTATCATCCAAACAGCTAGCCCAATCTACATTTGTATATTCTGTCAAAGTGAAGCTCTTTCCTTTTGGATACCATAGCCCATACTGTACAGTTCCTTGTAGATATTTGAATATTATTTTGACTGCTAGGAGGTGATGTTTTTTTGGTGCTGCTTGATATCTAGCCACAAGTCCTACTGCCAACATAATGTCCGGCCAAGATGTTGTTAGGTATAGTAGACTTCCTATCATGGATCTGTAAAGTCATTGATCTATATCAGCAGATCGATCATCAACACATAGCTTGCATCCAGTGATCACGGGAGTTGACACAGGTTTGTAGTCTTCCATTTTGAACTTTTTCAACATCTCTTTTAAGTATTTTTCTTGTGAGATGAATGTACCTGTGTTCTTTTGCTGAATTTGAAGTCCTAAGTAGAAGGTGAGCTCTCCAATCATAGATATCTCAAACTCTGATTTCATCTCTTCAGCAAATCCTTTTGCTAGCTCATCTTTGTTGCTTCCAAACATAATGTCATCAACATATACTACAACAATCAGGAGTTCATTTTCATGAGCTTTTATGTATAGATTGTTGTCTACTCCTCTCTTAAAGCCTTGTTTTTGCAAGTACTTATTCAGCCTTGAGTACCAAGCACGAGGAGCTTGTTTTAGTCCATGTAGAGCCTTCTTTAGTCTGCACACATAGTCTTCTTTGTCGGTTAATGAGAATCCTTCTGGTTGTTCCATGTAGACTTCTTCTTCTAGATCTCCATTCAGAAATGCAGATTTCACATCCATTTGATATACCTTGAAGCCATGGTAGCATGCAAAGGCCAGAAACATTCTGATAGCTTCCATTCTGGCTACAGGGGAAAATGTTTCATCATAATCAATTCCTTCGATTTGTGAATATCCCTTGCAAACAAGTCTGGCTTTATTCCTGATTACATGTCCTTGCTCATTCATTTTATTCTTGAATACCCATTTTGAGCCTATGACATTTTTCTTAGTGGGTCTAGGAACTAATTCCCAGGTATTGTTCTTCTCAATTTGGTCCAATTCTTCATTCATAGCATTCACCCAATACTTGTCTTTGTTGGCTTCTTCAAACTTCTTTGGCTCTATTTGTGATAACATAGCTATGTGTACCTCTTCTGTCTGTTTAGTTAGCTGCCTTCGTGTCTGTACTCCTACACTCTTGTCTCCAATGATTCGATCTTCTGGATGGTTCTTTTGAGTATATCTTGAGACAACTTTCGAGCTTAGTTCAGAATATTCTGTTGTCTTGCTTATTTCATAATCATCTTGGTTCTCTTCTTCATAGTCTTCTAGTGGATTGTTGCAACTTGTACTTCTTGTCTTGTTTGGCAGCTCTTCATCAAATTTTACATCAATGCTTTCCACAATTTTTTGAAGAGTCTTGTTGTAGCACCTGTAACCTTTACTCTTGGAAGCATATCCTCAAAATATCCCTTCATCTGCTCTTGCACCAAACTTCCCCAAATTTTCATCATTATTCTTTATGTAACGCTTGCTTCCAAAGACTATAAAGTGCTTGATTGAAGCTGGTTTACCATGCCATAGTTCATAGGGAGTCTTGTCACCGCTTGGCCTTAAATGAGCTTTGTTAAGGATATGCACAGCTGTGTGTACTGCTTCTGCCCAAAAGGTTTGAGGAATGTTACTCTCTTGCATCATGGCTCTGGAAATTTGTTGTACAAACTTGTTTTGTCTCTCTGCCACTCCATTCTATTGAGGTGTCCCTACAATAGTAAATTGTTTCTTTATCCCATGTTCATTGCATAGGTCTGCAAAGTCATAGTATGTGAATTCACCTCCTCTGTCTGATCTGATGCACTTTAGCTTGCATCCTGTTTGATTTTCTGCCAATGCCTTGAATATTTTGAATTTCTCAAGTGCTTCCGATTTATATTTGAGAAATGCAACCCATGTCATTCTTGAGAAATCATCTATGATCAGCATGAAGTAGGATTCTCCACTTGGTGTTTTAGTTCTTGAAGATCCACACAGGTCCATGTGTACATGCTAAAGTGGCCTACTTGTTGATAGCTCATATTTGTTCTTAAAGGATGTCCGGGTCTGTTTGCCCAATTGGCAAGATTTTCATATGGTATTTGAAGGCCTTTTTATTGTTGGCATATCTCGGACTGCTTTCTTCTTGCTCAGTCTTATGATATGGTCGAAGCTAATGTCCCAATCTCCTATGCCATAACAATGACTCCTCCAGTTTTCTAAGGTGGCATGCTTCATTACCTTCTTTTACTATGTAGACATTACTCTCGGTTCAAACACCTTTGATCAAAGTCTTCCTTGTGGTGCTTGATCTGACTTCACGGTCTTGTGCTCTAAAAATAACTTCACAGCCTTTTTCACACATTTGACTGACACTCAGCAGATTTGCTTTCAACCCATCCACAAATAGTACATCTTGGGCCTTTCCTCTACCATTATCTAGGCTGATTGTTCCTTTTCCTTTGATTTTTCCTACTTTATTATTGCCAAAAGTAACATTTCCAGATTTCTTTTCATCAAAGGTTATAAACTTGCTTCTATCTCCAGTCATATGTTTTGAGCAGCCACTGTCCAAATACCATTGGATTTTCAGGTCTTGAGCAGTTAGAGCCAGGTCACATTTATTCACCTTCTTTTTCCACTGGAAGCATCCTTTTGTTTGGTACCTTTTGTGAGATGATGAATCACATTCTCTGAGAGGACATTTGGAAGGCATATGTCCAATTTTATAGAATACACAGAATTTGATCATAATTTTTGCAGATTTGTGAGTATGAGTAAAATCTCCATGATTCATAAACCTCCTTGAGGTAATGAACATCATTGAGAGATAGGACGAAAGAATCTCCTTTGATGACTTCCAAATTTGACATACTCAGGGGCATATGACCCCTTTTCTATTGGCTGAGTATTTGTTTCATTCTTTGTTATTAGAGGTTCCTTTTGGTTTCTGTCTCCTTCATTGCATGTTTCTTCTTTTGTAGGAATCATTTGAGCTGCTTCATCATCCTTATTTGCTTTTACAAAAATAATATTTTTGTTTTCCTTTTCTTTGCCTTTACTTGATTCTCCTTCATAGCCTATCCCAGTTTTTATCATAGGAGATATTTGAGCATCCATAATTTCATTCAACTTACCAGAGCTTGTCATTTGAGAAGAATTTATAGACACTTTCCTTTGGGCATTTTCTAATTTCTTCCTCAGGCATACTACTTCTTCTTCCAACTTCTCTTGTTCCTGAATTTTATCCTTGATTTTCTTAAGTAACATGTCTTCTATCTTCTTGGCTTCTTCGAGCTCTACTTTCAGCTGAATGAGGACTTCTAAATTTTGTTCTTCTCTTACATACTTGAGGAGAATTTCTTTTTATTTTCTGCACTTCAGTTTGAGTTTGTCAATCTTCTCCAGGGCACTTCTTAGCTCCCCCTCAAGATCAGCTTCATCTTCTAGAAGGAGTCCTTCAAGTTCTTCTATGGCCATCAACATGAATTCAGAGGTTCCGTCTTCACTTGAGGGTTCATCTGAGTCTTCAGATGCGCTGCTGTCTTGTTGAGCATAGAAATATTTTCTATTGAATTTCTTTCCTTTCTGCTAGTTCTTTGATGTAGTTTTCTCTGATTCTTGAGCCTAATTCCTTTTTTTCTTATGAGGGCACTTAGCAGCATAGTGTCCAACTCTTCCACAATTAAAGCATTTAAATGGAAGTTTACCTTTATATTTACCTGAGCCTCCATCCAGTTTCTTGACAAATTTGGCCTCTTCTTCATCAGAGAAAGAGCATATATCTTCCTTTTCTTCTTTCTTCTTCTCTATCTTAAAGGCTACCTCCCTAACACTTGGCTTCTTCTATGGGAGCCTCATCTCATAGGCTGTTAGATTTCCAAGTAGCTGGTTCATGGTCAAGGTTTCCCAATCAGCAGTTTCTTTTATGGCAGAAACCTTGGGGTTAAAACTAGATGGAAGAGATCTTAGAATCTTTTGTACAATTACACATTCTGGTATGGCTTCTCCAAGAGCTTTCATATTATTAACAATTTATGCAACTCTTAAGAAGAAGCTGCCAATATCTTCATCATCATTCATTTTTAAATTTTCAAACTGAGCTCTATATACTTGAAGTTTGGTTGTCTTCACCTTTTTGTTTCCCTCATGGATGTTTTCAAGAGTATCCCACATTTATTTGGTAGTCTTGCTATGCATTACTTTGATAAATTCAGCTTCACATAGTCCATTTAAGATTGCATTCATGGCTTTTGCATTAGCTACAAATTTTTGTTTAGCTTATTTCTCTGAGTCAGTTGCCTTTGGGGAATGTCCAAATTCCACAGCAACCCAAAATTCTATTCCTAGAGACATTATTTATGCTCTCATTTTGATTTTACGGAAGGCATAATTAGCACCGGTGAAAAAAGTGGCTTTATTGGTTGAGCTTCCTTCTTGACTAGCCATCCTGGGGACCTAGGATCTCCGTTCAGCGGTTAAACTGGTACAAAAGGAACTTGGCTCTGATACCAATTGTTGAATCCTTAGTTAAACTGAGAGGTAGGGGGTGAATCAGTTTAACACATACATGAGATTTTTAAACTTTTCATCAAGCTTATTTACAACTTAATTTTATAACCAACTTTAATAAGTGAACAGTCTTAATATATAGCATCAAGTATTAAGTTAATGTGACACCAAACTTATTATGAGAGCAGCAAACATTAAGCAGATTGGATAGAATATATCAACACATGGGAAACACACACAGAGACAAAAGATATAAGTGGAAACCCATAAAGGGAGAAAACCACATCTTATCATTGTTTTGATGCAAAGGCAAGCTCCAACTCCCTCTCACCACTATTTTTCTGCAGGCACCAACCTACAGGAGGCTCCTACCTCAATTCTGCAAGCTACAACTTTCAAGGAAGCTCCAACTCCCATCAATTTTCTACAGACACCAACCTATAGGAGGCTCCAACCTCAGTCAACTACAACTGACATCTATCAAGCTACAACTTGATAGGGCAGCTCCAACTTCCTTATTCTTTCAAAAGAAAAATATTTGATGATTTACCTTAGATATCAGCTCTTTTCTGTAGCATCTCTTTCTGCTCCTTTTTCTTATCTTCTCTACCTCAATTCTTCATACTCTGCATTCTCTAACCTCTTTCTGCACATCAATGTGATATGATTTGTACAGTTTTCCTCATAATAGTTCGTATTCCACAAGGAATTCAAATTGAATAGCCCTTACTCTTTGCCTTATGTCTCCTCACTTCTTTATCCAGCTCATTCAGAAAATCTCAGCAATTTATATAACTTTCAATTTTATAGTGGAGTTTTATTTCCTACGGAGACTTGCCAATGCATCACAAACAATATAAACCAATAAAAAATGTATACATTTAGTTGCAATGAAGATTACAAATCAATCCATTCAGTTTTGGATCACCATGAGTTTGTATTTTCTGTGACTGTGTCTGTCCTTTTCGGCTTTGCTTGATCTCCTGTTCACTACCGTGGTGTAACTGTTGTATATATGTAACAGCGCTTTTTATATAACGCCATTCAACTCTCGGCATAATAATAAAGTCGTTTTTAACACATAAACTTCCTGTTCAATATAATACAAATGCTTCTCGGAGCCATAATAAAAGAACCTTTAATACATAAATTCCCTTTCGGGCTCACCATCCAAAATTTTCTTATGCTCCGATGCGATGAGCCTTTGTAAAAGACCCGATGTGATAATCGCAATCGCAACTTTCAATAGAATGCTCCGATGTTCTGTTCTCCTCCGATGCGATTAATCATTGTTCACTTCACTGCGCTGATGCGATGGATCACTGTAGACCCCACTCTGACTTTCTTTAGATCCAACGGTTGCACTCTTCAATGATCTGACGGTTGCGATTGGATCGCACCATCGTGATCGCAATATTCAACAGTTTGTTCAATTGCACTTTTACTTCCAATGCGATGAATTTCTCCAATGCGCTTTAAGGCGAAATTCAAACAAATATGAGACTCTCGTATATAATGAATCGGGTCCAGAACTCAATCGCAATCGGAACTTTTGTTAGAAAGTTCCGCTACCACAAGTTTCTCTGATGCGATTAGTGAGGGTCCCACCTTATGGTACTTCGTATATAGAGCGCTGCACACATATATATACTTTTCCGCTTGGGCTAATATTCTCGGAATTGCGTTTATGTATCCTCCAGCTTGGGTTAAGACTCTTGGAATTTTTGTAGGGGGGGTCCCACACTACACATATAATATCCTCCGTCAACGTTATATTAAGTCTTGGACTCAAACTTAAATAAACACACCAATACTATATATACACTATGTATATATATATATATCTCATTATACTATATATATATATATGTATATGTATATAACCTCTCGTGCTCCATAGTTTGTTTAATGCTTCTGCTCCCAGTATAGCCTTAGCCATGTAACATATTAACATTGCAATAGATATCAAACCCCGACTTCATGTAATAGTGCTCGGGCCCACAGCATACTACTATATGTTGACCATCATATGTAGCACTCCTTTGGTGACTTGCATATCAATTATAATATATGGACATATATAACGACCCCATTTAATTTATTATGAACCTTATAATAAACCCATGCATTTAACTTATATGTGAACACTCTACCATGTATTCAAGTTCATGTGGACTAACTCAACCTGCATTCAGCCCACCTTTGGGTTAATCATAATTCAACATAGGTATATTCCATGCATATGAACATGTTGTGCTCAACATATATAAAAAATCAATTACACAGGTCCACTTCATATATATCAACACATAGTAATATACGTTATAACCTCTGTCCTTTTATTAACTTTCATAACACACATAATACACAGACCTTCGCATAATACTTTGGCTCCACAGCTATGAAGGTAGGACCCACAGCCTTGGTTCTCTTCCCCGCATCTTCTCCTTTGATCGGATGGTCAATTTTCTCTCACGCGCCAACTGAGCTTTGGACCCCCATCCAACGGACGACGCGCAATATCGCGCAACTCATATGCTCGTCACATAATTCTCCAAAATTATGCGAAAAAATTTGTATTTGAAAACCACTTTAGGACATGTGGCCGTCAATGACACATATCGCATTCTTTTTGGCAATTCTGCTTACCACTTCAACTATCGCGCGAACCCACTAGTTTTTTAGCATCGGTTTCACTCTTTACTCAGGGTTCTGCTCTTGACTCTGAGTTCCAGTATTTTATAAGTTCGCTTCAATGGTTTATTTTAACCTATATTCTTCATTTAAATGTATCAATTGTGCATTAACCCATATACACAGAACCCCTCTGTTATTTTGATTTTTGGTTCCGCCCTTAATTGTTCCATCTCTGTCTCTGTCATTTTCTATCTCCGCCTTTGTTATTCTCTGTCTCTGTTTCACTGTACTCTCTGCAGCCTCTTTTATTCTCTGTCTCTGTTACAATGTACTTTCTGCAGCTTCTGTTATTCTCTTTCTCTATTACAATGTACTCTCTGCAGCCTTTCTCTGTTGCTCGACCATTTCATCTCACGAATCTGCCTCTTTATTTGTTTATTTGTTTATTCCTTCCTCGTGAATCCTCTCTCAACTCTACTTTGTACCCCTAGATTTCTCTTACTCTTTTGCTCTTTGCTTCATGTCTCATGGTCCCTCTTCTTGCCTCTCTTTCTCTGCTTCTTGTTTTCCACTTTGTGCTTCTTTCTTCTCTTTTTGTTGCCTCTGCAACTCTGTCATTTTGCTTCTCTCCTTTGCCATCAATGACAACATTTCCAACATGTTTGACATTAAATAATCAATCATAAGGGCTTATGTTTGATAATAAATAATTAATTATAAGTTGTGGGTTTGGCTCTTCATTGTAACTATAAGTTTGAGGAGATTTGAAGTTTATATTATGCTGGTCAAAATCTTAAGGACTAAATTTTTTTTTTTTTTAATTTTAATATTTAATAAATAAAAATAAAAGTAAAAATTTGTTAATTTTTATTAAAAAAATTCAATTTACCCAAATTTTAAATAAGAATAATATTTTATGAAAAAAACATCAAAATTGAAACTATTTTAAATATTTATGAAATTAAATTATTTTTACAAATATATTGTTAAATATTCTATAATTGATATTTTAAAAATTAGTCAAATTCATTGATGTTCCTACGTTTTAAAATAAGTATAAAATTTAAAATTTCTACTAATTATAATAAATCATATTAAAAAAATCACATTATTTTTATTTCCCAAACCTTTTCACCAAATAAATTTTAAAAAAACATTTTTTTGTATTAAGAAAAATTATATTTAAATAAATCATAACATATTATGTTCAAAGAAAAAGACATGTGAAGGTTTTAACATAATCCTCTTAATAGTCTCTAGTATTATTTTCTACTTATTGAATGATGCTCCAACATAAATGACTATCCCTTTCACTACATATAATATTAATAATAACTTTTAATTATAATATGATGAGTGTATTTGTACTTTATATTAGACATTTTTGTAACTATACAAGAAAATTTGCTTTACCACATTAGATACAAGTATAAAGTGTTTCAATTTAACAACATCATAATTTTAGATTATAATTGTTCTACTTCAAAGACTTTTGTGATTTTGTAAAATGGTTTGGTGAAAAGAATATTAGCTATGGAACAATGAACTTAAAAAAATGATTAAACCAAAGGTTAATGTAATCAAACTCAACGCTTTACGTACATAAACTATATTTAAAATAAGCTAGATTATCTATAATGTAGACATTGTTCAAATGTGGCTGTTGGTTAATACCTTTCAAAGTTCAATAATTAAACTAAGCGGCAGGGAACGCTAGCTACGTGGTCTTGTTGGTTCTAGAGGCTACAACAAATGATGAAAGGGAACTTATATCTTTTCAACTTAGTATCATTCAATACCCCCATGAACACTTTCATCAGTCGTGGGGCACAATATTTTTATTGAGGCTCATGTTTCACATGTTTACCCAATTTCACAATTTTATGAAGTTCAAATTTCCTTTTATTATATTTCCATTAAAAGACAAGAAGAAAAATCCACTTCAACTTGCCAAGAAGGACATGTATGCTACGTCAAGAGTCAGTGTACGAACAAATAATTCACATGGTGATCTCATGTTAGCTTCAAAAGCATCAGAAGTAGGAGTATACCTTGCTTCAACTTATATGAAAGGGTGTTCGACTTAAGCATAGTAAAGGAACTTGGATTTCATGATAGATATATTGCAATGGGTCCTATGAGAATCTAGAAACATAAGCCACCATATTTCTACAACGCAAACCAACAAGCATACTATCTCATCATGGTTATGGGTCGACCACATAAAACCCCTTCCATCGAAGTCCATTTTCTGGATCGAACATTGTCACTATCATAGTTGGCTCATAATCATTACAAAGCATCACTATCCTCGGATCTTCGTTCATCATGGGTATGGTTCATCCATGCAAAACACTTTCCATCAAAATCCATTTTCTTGGCCACACACAATCAATTTCATAGTTGGCTCACAAGATTACAGGGTATCTCTATCCTTGGATCTTCATGCATCATGGTTATAGGTAATCCACAAACCCTCGGTTATGGGTCAACCATGCAAAACCCTTGTCTTCAATAGCACTTGGTCATCCAAAACTCACCTTTGGCAAAGGCCTCTCTGAAGGGAACTTCACACAATGGGGACCATTTCTTCCTAAGGGGGAGGAATGATCTAAATGGAAATTCACCCATGGTGTTTAACCATGGTAATGTAACTAAAGGCTATAAATGATTCATCTATGGTATTATCCACCCATGTTATTTTCCCACCAATGGTATTTTCCCATGGTAATGTAACTAAAAAAACCTATAAATAACAAGCCCCCTTTTGTAAGAGTAAATATTTTCCGGTAGAATGTAGTTGCAACCAACATTTTCTGATCTAATAAAATTTAGTTCATGATTTATTTTCTAATTTGGTTTACTTTTGTTCTTTTCCTAATGCAACAATTATTTGGATCTTGGGCCTCACCAAGATCCGAATCAAGGGGCTTTATCGAGAAAGCATGAAACTATATAATCCATCATTTCTCTTTTCTTATGCTATGGATAACCCCAAAGTTCATAAAAAATATTATACTCTTTCCAAAGACACAAGTTCCATCACCTCAACTATCTCCATCACAAACATATTTTTTTTGCTTTGTCAAAGAATTATGAAAATCTAAGACCCATTATTTTACTTTCCATAGGATATGGCTAGTGCCAAAATTCAGACTAAAATCTTATACAAAAATGTTAAACTTGGAATTTAAAGAGAATTAGTGAAAGTGAAATGGATTTTCCCATCAAAGTGGAAAAAACTTCAACCTCTTATCAAGAGCAAGAGTGAGTAGTAATTGCCCATTTAGTGGAAAAAAAATCAACCTCTTATCAAGAGAAAGAGTGAATAGTAATTGCCCATTTTTGTTCAAATCCCCACTATACATTTATTGTAGTTGTGCAAAAACCTTTTCTTGATTTTAATGACAAAGTAATCATTTCTCCTTAGTATATCATACATGGATGTAGAAAATCCCTTACTAGCCTTAAACTTAGTTCCAATCTTTTAATCTCAATCAAAATCTAACTCAAACACTTTATTTTTGTTAGATCCATGATGTGACCTTAACCTATTTAGATAATACATTTCAAAAAATGGAATCCTTCAATTCATTGCTTCTTAATTTTCTCACAATTAGCTATGAGATATGGTGATATCCACATTTGACTTGATGTCTTCTTTGTCAAACTAGGCTTGTCTTTTATTTTTCAATTATCTTCACTTTGCAACTTATTCTTCATATGCATATATTTAGGAATGTTGTTTTTGTTTATAAACCATGTAACTACCTCCTTCCCTTACTTATGAGTAGTTGTATATCATTGATGCTACCAAACATAAGGGTTTCTATTAATGCATAATCATTTCAAAAAATTATTCATAAACCCTAGTGAATGGATTCTTTGTTATTTATCTAGGAACAGTTCAACACATTTTTATTATCTTCAAGTAAGGTATCATCCTGATTCAGTAACATTCCTTTACCATAGAGGTATGTTATTTAATTCATTTTAAGTTCAATTAAGATGATGCATTTCAAAAATATATATATTATTGATAATTTCCTTTTAATAGAAAGCATGAAAAAGGTTTGTAATTCCTTCTATATTTAATGTAGAGTAGATATATCAATTTTAAAAAATATTAATTACAAAAAAATGTAAAATAGATATATAAATTTTAAAAAAGATTAATAACAAAAACAATTCAATATATGTAAAGAAATAAATCTCTCTCACACATATAAGATTTTCACTTCTATATTTTTCTTAATATAGAGACAATTACATTTAAAAAAATCATTTTAATGTGTCGTGTAAATTGTTTTTTCAAAAATTACATTTGAAAACAAATCTCACCTATAAAAGTTAATCTCTTTGCATACTTTATAAATCTTATATTAACTTATGCTAATTTTATGTATGACAATAGTAACTTGGAGGAAGTGTCTTCTTACAAGTACCTAGGAATTGATATTCATCACAAGTTCAACTAGAACTATAGCATTCAGAAAAGGATTAATGGGGGGTGGAAAGCTTATTTTGGTCTTGAAAATAATTGTAAAATGGAAAACCTCGTAATGTGGGATAGAAATAAGTTTCTCTTTGAAACTTTAGTCACTCCTGTTATCTTATATGGATGTGAGGTTTGGGGTTGTAGCATCTCTAGATAACCCTGGAGAAAGATTGAGCAAATCGAGAATCGTTTTATAATGCATAACCTTAAAATTAAAAGCAATACACCCTATCCTATTCTCCTTATAGAAGTGGGTATTTCCCCTATTGAGAGCCTAGCTATGACTAGGCTTTTGTTGTACAAGCACAAGCTCAATAGCATAGGAGACCATAGACTTCCTAAGCTAGCTTGAAATTCCAACCAAAACCAGCTAAGCCTTAAACGAGGTTGGTATAAAGACACCAGGGCCTAGTTAAACCATTAGGAGATCGACAAGAATGTTGCTTTGCAAAACATTAATAGCATTAAAAAAATTGTTACTTCTAAGTTCAAAGAAAAAATGTGGTGTGAGAAAGATGTAGTAGCTAAAAGAAAATTAAGATATTATAAGGAGGTCATCAACCCCACCCTAGAAGATCAAAAGTATCTCTCTTTTTTAACTAGCTCAAAGAAGAAAATTAATATAGCCAAGATTAGAACAAACTCTCATGAGCTCCATAGTGAAACAGGTCTTTGGACAGTTCCTAAAACACTATGGATGGAAAGGATCCGCCATCTCTGTGAAAATATGAACATCAAGGATGAAAATCACTTCCTCTTAGAGTGCCTCGCGTACAACCACATTATAGCTCAATTTCATAATCTTTGTTGCAATACTAACCTTCCTAGCCTTTTAAGATGTCAAAATTATAGTGAGCTCGGGAGGCTTCTCTCCAAGCTTTTTGAGTATAGGAATAAAATCTTAAAATCAAACTAAATGACTCTTTTCTTTAGGTCGGATAGAACAAGGATTGATCTAAGTGGACGTTAACCATCATCATCATCATCGTAATATTAAATTAAATTAAACATAAAATTAAATAAAAATATGATTGAAATAAAAATTCATATTTAATTGATTAAAGGAAAAAAAACAAACCGACAAAAAGAGAATTACATTTTAAAAAAACATTTTAATGTATTGTGTAATTTTTTTTTCAAAAATTACATTTTAAAACAAATCTTACACTTATAAAAGTTAATCTCTCCACATACTTTATCAATCTTATATTAATATTAAATTAAATTAAACATAAGATTAAATAAAAATAGGATTGAAAGGAAAATTCATATTTAATTGATTAAAGGAAAAAAAACAAACCGACAAAGAGAATTACATTTTGAAAAAACATTTTAATGTGTTGCGTAAATTTTTTTTTTTAAATTACATTTTAAAACAAATCTTACACCTATAGAAGTTAATCTCTCCACATACTTTATAACTCTTATATTAATATTAAATTAAATTAAACCTAAAATTAAATAAAAATAGGATTGAAATGAAAATTCATATAAAAAAAACAAACCGACAAACTTCTTAAGTTTTATCCCAATTAAGTGAGTTTATCTAGTTGTATAGAGTGGAAAGGAAACCAACCCCATTTGGGGAACTTGAGAAGCCAAATTAGAGGCAATGGCAAAAATTAGTAGTGCTAATGCCGGCCTCCAAATCCCTTTCCAGGTCAAAGTGGTGCATATCAATCATAAGCAAATTGCGGTCTGATTAGAAAAAGGCAAAGATACCCTCTCGTGATATCGAGGCAATGTCCGATGTAACGAGCCCGCTGTTCATCATTATAATAACAATTTGGAAATCAAAGATACCATTGTGCCGTGGGACATCCAATTTAAAGCGATAGACTTTGAAGTCCATTATTAGATATGTTAGAACAGCCGTCCAGTTTGGATTGATTCCGGATTTCAATGCTGTGCTGTAAAGTTCCTCTACCAACAGATGCATAATGAAAATTCTCGGTGATGAATGCAACTAACAAAAGCATTGAACAGGCTTATCATAAATTTTGGATAGAAAATATGATGCTTTGCACAAAGTTCAAAGGAAAACAGAATGTAGAACATATTGTTTATTCCAGAGGTAACAAGATTGTATAATAATGGTAGAATATTTGCAAATAACATAGCCGCATCTTGATGACATTCATACAATAACTTTGATTCCTGCATTCTGCTATGACAATAACTTGCAAGCAGTGTATAGAAAAGAAACCCAACTTCAGTCAGCAAACACTGAGACTACGATATTGACAAACAAACTTCAATAATTTTGCTCAGATTCAAAGCTAGTCGACTCTTTATCTATAGCATGCATTAATTTACTAGTCACTCTGCACAACTCCCGGTAGATTACTAGCGATTATCAACACTCTGGACAAACTAACACTAAACTGAAGAGGCCGGAGGCTTGCGTCCCTTCAGAGGTTCCGCTGTAGTTGTAGTGGTGGCAACATAAGTGTCCTCATAAGAACAATAATTTCCTCCAAAAAATCCAGCGTGGATGAGTAAGATGTACAAGAGCTTTGTTCCAGACACAATAATAAGAAACGATTCCAACGTTATCTGCACAAAAAAGCAATCTCACCAAATATTACCGATAAAAAACGCCATGACAGTATCAAAAGTCAAGCAGAGAATAGGACATTAGTGAAGAATATGATAATATATTTAGTGAAATAAATTAGTTGTACTACATACCAACTTTGTGTTTCGGCCGCCGATATCGATCTCCTTGCATCCCAACCTGCAGATTTTGTGAGTGAAAAATAATTAGGTCGTTCTCAATTTGTAGATGAAATAGATAATCATTATCTCATATTTCTTAAAAATCACATATATATTCATGTTATATATATTCACAGTATGTAGCTAGTAAGTAGAAATCCCTATAATACTAGTAGAAGAACTTGTACTAGTTATATATAAATACATACATACCCCATAGCGAGTAACGTAAGAGACCAAGCTGCCATGGAGGACGCAGTACTGGAAGACAAGCTCTGTGCAGTCCAAACTCGGAGATGATGGAGCCCTGAAAGGCATGAAGCAGCTCCTACTACGGAGGCTATCAAAGCAAAAGTAATCATGAAACCCGTCGCTTCATTCCCCATTGGAAAATAGACAGGAAAAAATCCCACAGGAAGAGCTCTTCTACGACCTGCAACTTAATCATACAATCAGTACTCATTATGTAAAGCACAAAAACTTATTATGTAAAGAAGTCCCGTGATATGATCAATTTATAGATTAACAAGTACCAATAGAGTAAGTGTGGTCGAGGGCGTTGTTGAGAACCCATCCGGCAATAGCACCAACAGTCAGATATATGCACAAATTCAGCAGCAGGAGAAACCCCGCTAAAGACTTTACCACTCCCAACGCCATTAGAATTATACTATAGCTGCTCTATAAATTGCAAGTACTGATCAAACGGAGCTTAATTTGGAGACAGAAAAATATGAATTACTAATCTAGACTATACTCAATTTTCAGAGGACGAGACCAAGCTGACAACAATGCAGGCAGGATGCAGATAGGAATTAGTTAAACACTAGAGCACAGAACAGTTGTGGGATTTATTCACTCAAATGAAGTTACCTAAAGAACATGAACTCCGGGGAGGAATTACTTCTATGCTTTCTGCTAAGTTCTGCAGGTTTCTCCCAAAGGAAGAGACGACGTATTTATGGATGGCTGTAAAGCCGGCCTAAAAAGAAAGAGCCAGCGGGGACAGATAGAAAGCTGGCCCCACAATTGGGAAACAAAAGCAGTGGCTGTGCCATCTAATACGGCCGTTTATCTAGCGGCAAGGAACTTTCTTTACAAGAAATTCAGAGTGGATGAAGGTATTTAGTGGGTGTCACCATCAGAGGCCCCATTTGTCCATCCGTCGCAGCCTGGAAGGATGTTGCAGAAGCAATTCCATGCTTTTTATTGGAAAGGAATTCCTTTTTTGTTCCAAAATGTCTTTTCCGTTGTATTCGAATCGCGCAGACGGGATTTGAATTGGAAAAATAAAGGTATTCTTTATATTATTTTTCCTGGACTTTTCAACTTTAATTTGAATCATCCTGGTCTACCGTCGTTCCTTTAATGATACACAGCCTCAGAAATGAACGAGTGTGGTGTTCGATTCGTTGGTTTCTTTAATGATACATACCATCATAAATGAACAGCCTGTCGGGTTCAACTTTGGGTGAGTATAACAGAATCGAATAATTGTAGGGCACCTTTTGTATGAGAGAAGCCATATTGTGCACTTTATAATTTCAATGCAAATCGTACAATACATGGTTTTATTAGTTTCGTAATGACTTAAGTGTTATTTATATAAATTATTTATATGTTATATTATTATTATTATTTAATTACTTAAGTTAGGATTATCAAATTCAAGAAGGACACTTATGCTAATTTTATGTGTGATAATAGTAATTTGGAGGAAGTGTCTTCTTACAAGTGTTTAGGAATTGATATTCATCACAAATTCAACTATAATTATAGCATTCTGAAAAGGATTAATGGGGGGTGGAAAGTTTATTTTGGTTTTGAAAATAATTGTAAAACAACAAACCTGGTAATGTGGGATAGAAAGAAGTTCCTCTGTGAAACTTTAGTCACTCCTGTTAACTTATATGGATGTGAGGTTTGGGGTTGCAGCATCTCTAGAGAATCCTGGAGAAAGATTAAGCAAATCCAAAAGCATTTTATAACTTATAACCTTAAAATTAAAAGCAATACACCCTATCCTATTCTCCTTATAGAAGTGGGTCTTTCCCCTATCGAGAGCCTAGCTATGACTAGCGCAAGCTCAATAGCATAAGAGACCATAGACTTCCTAAGCTAGCTTTAAATTCCAGCCAAAACCACCTAAGGCTTAAACGAGGTTGGTATAAAGACACCAGGGCCTAGTTAAACCATTGAGAGATCGACGAGAATGTTGCATTGCAAAACATTAATAACATTAAAAAAATTGTTACTTCTAAGTTCAAAGAAAAAATGTGGTGTGAGAAAGATCTAGCAGCTAAAAGAAAATTAAGATATTATAAGGAGGTCATCAACCTCACCCTAGAAGATCAAAAGTATACATCTGTTTTAACTAGCTTAAAGAAAAAAATTAATATAGCCAAGATTAGAACGAACTCTCATGAGCTCCATAGTGAAATAGGTCGTTGGACAGTTCATAAAACACCATGGATGGAAATGATCTGCCATCTCTGTGTGAATATGAACATCGAGAATGAAAATCACTTTCTCTTAGAGTGCCCCGCGTACAACCACATTAGAGCTCCATTTCATAATCTTAGTTGCAATACTGACCTTCCTAACTTTTTAAGATGTCAAAATTATAGTGAGCTCTGGAAGCTTCTCTCCAAGCTTTTTGAACATAGGAATAAAATCTTAAATCAAACTAAATAACTCTTTTTCTTTAGGTCTCATAAACAAAAAATTGGTTTTAGTGGACATTAACCACCACCACCACCATCATATAAATTATTTATATATTCTATTATTATTATTAAAAATTAAATTAGTATGTAAATTTTTTTGTTTGAATATATAACTTTTAAAAAAAAATACACATTCTTAACTCTTAAACCAACTAATATAATAATAATAATAAATTAAGATATTTATTTTAATATAAAAAACTATAAATATTTTTTAATTTTGCAAAGTAAAAAGCATTATTGCTATTTTCCTTCTTTATTTGGTTATCGTTGATGTGTCTATGCTAAGTAATTAAATCGAAGCCATAAAGTTAGATGAGACGATATATTGTTCTTGTACTATATTTATTTTAACAAATCTTAAAAACACCCTTTATATCCATCCTCATTTCGATAGTATCATAACATCTGATATATTTATTTTATATTTTTAATCATGTCTTGTAAGTTTCCTTTAACGTGTAATTTGTAATTATTTGATGTCACTTTTTATCTGATACTTAAAAATAATAATAGTTTTGTTCCACATATAATCTGGTTTTTTCCTTTCATTATATTTTATTATTAAATTTTTTTAAATGTAAATTCATTTCGATAGTATCATAACATCTGATATATTTATTTTATATTTTTAATCATATCTTGTAAGTTTCCTTTAACTTGTAATTTGTATTTATTTGATGTCACTTTTTATCTTTTACGTAAAAATAATAACAGTTTTGTTCCACATATAATCTGGTTTTTTTCCTTTCGTTATATTTTATTATTAAAAAATTTTAAACGTAAAATATTTTTATAGTTATTAATAAAAGAAAAAGATTATAAAAAAAATTAAAAATGAAGAATTTTATAGTTATTTATATTTGAAGAAATTTTGGGATAGAATTGTGTATAAAATCAATATCTTGTTTAATTTGGTCGACCTTCCACTTATTATCAGAATGTAGAGAATATTCAATGATAAACAAGGAAGTGCTAGAAACTTTAAATAGAAAATAATTTATGTATTTAGCAGTTCTGAACAAATAATAAAATTTAAATAATCATTAAAGGTCAAATCAAAAAGGTGTTTAAAGGTTTTTTCAAAGATTTTGAATTAAAAATAAGGTGAATTTGAAATTTAAGGAAAATAAATTAAAAAATAAAAATAATAAACTAATAAAATTCAATTTTTAAATTAAAAAAATAAAGTTATTCTAGGGAAAAATAAATTTATAAAAGAAAAATCTTACACTTCAAATGTTTAATGTATTAAATGTTTATAATACAACATTTATAAGGGTGTTTAAGAATAAAATAATGAATTGAGACAAGTTTTGACAAAGTTAGCATTCATTCTCTCATAGCCATTTGTATTTATTCCTTATTACTACTCAATAGTTATTTCCTACTAGTGCTTAGCTTTTATTCTATGCTAATACTTAGCAATCCTTATCTGTTTCATTATAGGATTGCAAGGTGTATGACACACATATCTCAACACTCTCCCACTTTTCATAAACCATGCAATATTATAAGGAAGAATGCATCAAATTGTGAGCTAATTGTAAGCAACCATAAGGCTTGTAGAATCACAAAACCAATTGAATTTCCCTATGCCTATTGGTTTTTTCAATGCATATGCAACACTCTACAAAGTGCCAATATTTCTAATATCATATTTTCCTTCTCTATCATGTCCATACCAAAATGGTATTGGATCTATGTTTTTTTTTTTCACAAAAAATCGGGATCTTAGACAAAAAAATGGCACTACTACTTTCACACTAAACTATAGTAACTCTTTAACTTAGCGTCACTTTTGAACATAGTTTGATAAGGAAAATGGATACTTTATAGGCATTGAGAACCTATCATATGCTCAGCCTCTATTGTGGAAAAAGAAACTAAAGATTCTCACTTGCTCATCCAATTGACTAATCTAAAAAACAATAGAAGTATGTATCCCCTCAAAAATCTCCTTCAATGCACATCCCTTGTCCACTCATTATCCACATAATCATGTTTATCGACTGAGTATGGGTCCCCTAAAACATCACTATGATATATAGAAAATAGAATATTTATAATTACCTCACAAATACCCAAAGATCCTCTCCACTATTGTCCAATGTTTATGTCTCATATTAGCCATGAATCAACCCAAGGGTCCCACTGCTTGAGCAATGTTTAATTTAGTACAAATCATAAAATACATCAAATTAGAAATGAACTAGCATAAAAAATCAAATTCATATCCCCCATATATGTGGACATTGTAGGACTTTGCTCAACTAAGAGCTTAGTTCCCATAGAAATCATAATGCTTGATGGTCCACTATCTACCATGTGAAAATGCTATAACACAAAGTTTACATATGTACTCTAGCTCAAACAAGGCTTTGTATTTTCTCTATCTCTTATGATCTCCATTCCTAAGATTATTTTGTATCTCTCAAGCCCTTCATCTCAAAATGTGCTAAACACTTAGACTTTGAATCACGTATCACATCCTCATTTTTACCAAAGAATAAGATATGATCGAGGCATAGAGAATGATAATCAAAAGTGACCACCATTTTCTTTGTGATGCACATAGTGATCTAATTTGAATCCTATAAATCCCGTCGCATCCCAATATAATCAAACTTTTGGTATGACATTTTAGGAGTCTATTTAAGACCATGTAGATATTTTTTAATTTGCAAACCAAAGATTTCTTACCTTTTTCAATTTATTGTTGTGGTTGTGCTAGATAGATCTCCTCATTCAGGTCACCATATAGAAATTGTTTTCAAATCCATATTTTATATCCCTATATCTTTTTTTTGTTAGTTAGAGGGATTGGCAACATCAGGCAACTTTCACACGTGCGGCGCGGGGTCCAACCCCCCGGCTACCACTATAACCTCTTAGGGAACCGCCCAGCCTGCAAGAGTGGTACCCAGATAAGACGAGACTTGAACTCGTGACCTGCTTAATAGCACGAATGCCTTAATAGTGCGTCCACTGGCCACTAGACCATGCCTCTGCAGGCTTTATATCACTATATCAAAAACTATTATTTTCGATAATAATATATGTTAACTTAATAATTGGGAAAATGATCCCACCAATGTCTATCCCCTCAACCTAGGAATATTCTTTTACAATGATCGGTTCTTTTTCCTTTTGAAATTCTCCTGTAGATCAATATTTTTTTTTCAACACTCATTTATATATTATGTTAGTTAGTTAATTTAATTTATTAAATTCTATATATCAAATTATCAATCTGAGAGTGTAAACTTAGAGATACTAACATTATATCTGTAGAGCTCAAAAAATTTGTGGACCTTTCGATATTACTATAGAAGGGAGATAACATGATAAAACCCACAAAACTTGCACATTAATGTTATAGGAGAATAATTTACCATATGATAAGCTTAAGGACAATTTTGTTAGGGCGCAAGAGAGAATCTTTAACATAGCTATGGGTTAAGTGTTCCTATCTTATTTGTAAAACGAATATCAAATCCCATATTTAGTAGAACCTGTCCCACTGTAACTATCATCAAAATAAAGGAAATCATAAATGAAATTTAGCATATATTTTCTATCAGTGATATACACATAAGGTCCCTTTTCCATATGTTGAAATATTTTACAATAACCTAACAAAGTGTTTGTGCAGCTAGGAAGAGCTAAAATGTTTAGCATGCCCTTTAGTAATCAATATCACCTGAAAATAGTATAAATACAATAAAAATAAGGAAACCTATGAGATATGATGAGCACTAGGATGTCAACAGAAAGCCCCTTCTTGATAGGATATAATACTTAACGATGATTGAAAAAAGGTGTTCATCCAACCTTAAAGAGATCAAATGGGTTATCATTTCCCTTTAATGGTCAATATCACTTATAAAAATGATAATCAGTCACAAGAAATAACCCTATGAATAAACGGAGCATCAATGCATCTAAGAAATCAAGTTATAGATCTAGTTATGAAGCAAAGAAGTAACATGCAACTATACTTATGAAAAGAAAAAGAATCATATTACAGTCCTGGTTGTAAATCAAATGATATGAAATGAATTTCATATGTTTCTAAAATAAGGAATTAGTAGTTAATCTAGTTATGAAGTAAAATATTGATCCACAGTTTAATTATGAATTGAAATAAGTTAAAATATGATCTAAAAAATAAATATAAACCAAAAATACATTACAAATTTAAATGATACACGAGAAATGTGGCTGAGATGGTGGGCCCTTCCCAACGAGTGTCATGTTACCTTGAGAAGGAGACTAAATCATGCATAGATAAAACCACAATCATTTCTAGGAAAGCACCAACAATGGATTTTCATTACACTGCCTTAGAAATACATGAGAAAAACACAAGAATTCTCAATGATCAAATCGATTGAAATATGGGTTCAAAACACTATACTTTTATTTGCTATGAGATATATTGGTCTTTACAATGTGTGAAAGGTTGATTTATACAAGTTTTACATTGCAGATGCGATGAGTGAGTGTATTCCATGAATCACCTAACTCATGCATTGAAACCATGGATCCATATCAAGGAAAACTAATTTGGGTAATCCTGGTGGATTCCCATACAATTTTTAGAATCAAACCAAATTACATAGCCCAAAAATAGGTTGGAGGCATGCAAGATGAGATTATTTGTTGCATAGGCATGATTTACTCTATTTGAATGCTATAAGTTGGGAATAATTTACTATGGAATTAACCGATGAACATTTCCTACCACAATTGACCTTGAGGTGATCCGATGAACATCAAAACTTCATAAATATAATGGGAAGAAAACTCATGTCGCGACTTTTTCTTTGAAGGTGAAAAACCATACTAATCATGGAGGTGGGTAACCAAATGTTGTGAGGGTTATAGGACCTGGCTTAAAAACCATCATTAGTAGAAAATAAACTTAATTAAGCATCTTAAATAATTAAAATAATGGGAACAATAATAATCAATCAACAATTTCATGTGTATCCCTTTACGTTGTCTAATTAATCGTGTGGAAAAGAGTATAATACCTGAATGGAAACATGGTTTATAAGGTCAAAAATGGGTTGAATAGAATTAAGAATATCATTAATTCATATATCTAATAGTATGACTTTTCATTGATAAGATATTGGTACTAAGTTCCATGTATTTCTAAATTTACCCATTTGTTCATCCATGACCAATCTATAAGATTCATTATCTACCATCTCCATTAGTTTGAAGGCTCATCATTTTTAGAAAATAAATAAATATACATCTAAAATCAAATGGACTATAATTATACATGTCTAGTTTCCTTATTTTCCAAGAGGATCTCCTTAAAGTTTGAAGTGGATTTTCTTCCTTCTCTTCCAAACTCTTTGAACCATTCTCATCATTAGGTCCATCATGAACTTGTTCATTTTCTAGCTTAGCTTTTGTAATCTTGGGTGCTAGCTAAACAATCGATATCTTATTATCCTCTCCTAATTGCATCATGATGACTCATTAGTTGTAGAAAATATGAACATATAAATCTAAAATAAAATTGGCTATAATTATACATGTCTAGTTTCCTTATTTTTCAAGTGGGCCTCCTTAAGGTTTGAGGAGGATTTTCTTCCTTCTCTTCCAAACTCTTTGAACCATTCTCCTCATTAGGTCCATCATGAATTTCTTATTTATTTTATAGTTTATATTCCTCGATCTTGGGTGCCATCTAAACCACTAACATCTTCTTATTATCTCCTTGTTCAACCATTATGGGAGAAGAATTAACTTCTATGAAAATAATATTACTAATATGAAAAAAACATTTAGCCATGTGATCCTAAAGCTTGTACCCTTTCACTCCAATTTCATTGCCAAGGAAGGTAAATTCCATAGCCTTGTTATTCAACTTTTTCTACTTCACCTCTTACACACCACTATATGCATCACACCAAAAATTTAAAGATGCTAATGTGAAGGATTCTTGCTCATCCATACCTCCATAGGTACCTTATTCACAGGATTTTTCATAGAATTGTTTCTAATCAAGTAACATCTAGTAGAAAATTGTTCTTATCTAAGGTAACTACTCTAAACATACTCCTATCTCTATCTATCAATGTTTTTAAGGCCCTAATAAGCATTCATTATTATTTTGTTTGTTATAATAGTAGGTCAACTTGAACCTTTCATTCAAACCTTCATTATAATTTTATCCTCTCTCTCTCTCTCTCTCTCCGATCTCTTCTCTCTCTCCGATCTCTATCTATCAAGGTCAACTTGAACCTTTCATTCAACCCTTCATTATAATTTTATCCTCTCTCTCTCTCTCTCTCTCTCTCTCTCTCTACACACACACACATAGAGGATACTTAGCCTTAGGACTATCATGTGCATTGGATTCAATGTAAAATAAGATTTCCCCCTCAATGTGGAAAGGTATTCATTAACCTTTTCCATTTTCAAGGCATTGGACCATAACATTTGGTAGATCATAACTATGATCCTAGGGTTATTCTCCTCTAATCAAATCTCTCTCTCTCTCTCTCTCTCTCTCTCTCTCTCTCTCTCTCTCTCTCTCTATACACACACACACATAGAGGATACTTAGCCTTAGGACTATCATGTGCATTGGATTCAATGTAATATAAGGTTTCCCCCTCAAAGTGGAAAGATATTCATTAACCGAAAGGGTGAAAATGTAAGTTGGGTTACACTTTTTGCCCTTTTTTGAGAAAAAAATTTCATTTTTTTCGGTTCTTCAACTTTCTGCAAACTATAACAATTTTTCTGTGTAGAATTTCATTTTGCGATAAAAAAAAAGTTGTGAGAAATTTTGTTAGCTTTCTATTACTTATTTTTTGAAATTTTTTTATGCAGATTTGATATGTCAACTTAGCGTTTTTTTGAGTGTGTGTTTCTTAACAATCAAAGGATTCATAAGAAGTCATGTTATGACGCAATGTTGTATTCATTGAAAATTTGTGTTTTTGAAAAAAACAAAATGTGTTACAACAATCTAGACAGAGTCTACTTTGTTTTCGTCATATTTACAAAGCCAATGGATGCATATCATAATTACTAGAATTTTTTGAAGTGGTCCAATACGAAAAACTGCTTATTTTGGATATGTTTCGCGTGGCAAAAAATTTCTTAACATATAAGTTATAAACTAAAAATCTAAAAGCTACCCATTAGATTCGACGGACCAATGTAATGCCCAATAATTTTTTCAATTTTTTTTACAATGTATTTTGGGAGATAAAAAATTTTGATTTCACTGAATCACAATGACCCTCAGAATTTTTTTGCACCCATTTTATTAGAAAAATAATTAAAATTAATAAACGTTTACGAAATTCCATAAAAGTTATATTTCCTGAAAGTAGATTCAATTCTGAAAATGCTTGTCCTAGTTCCGACAGTTAATTAACAACCTTTCATGGAGTTTAATCAGTCCAAAGTTGCAGAACCATTTTCAGAGCCTGGTTTTTGCGTAATTGGTGACGCGTTAGTTCGGCCGAACTATGTTTTCCATTTATGAGTCACTAAATCTAACGTCCTAATAGTTCGGTCGAACTTCTTCTGAACAGTTCGGCCGAACTATTGTGTAACTCTCCGTCAGCCGGAAAGTTTTGTGGAGCCCCCTACAAAAAACACATTTCGCGTCAATATAAATTGCCGCGAAATGATTCACAATTTTCTCACATTTCGCACTCTATCTCATTTTACAAAGACTTTGTTTGGGTTCAAAAAAATTTCTTCAAAGTTTGGGTTTAAAGAACTTTTTTGGAAGACATTTTTTTGGAGGCGGCGTGATTTTTCTTGGAGGTATGTACGTGTTTTGTGTTGAAATAAATCTTTTGAGCTTTCTTGGAGGTATGTACGTGTTTTGTTTCGTAAGCCACAAGATTCCATAGAAACTTGAAAATTCTACTGTAAAAATAAGTTAAATACATTTCACCTACAAATGGCTCATGAAAAATAGACAAATTTAGAGAAATATGCACACATATAGATGGCTGAAAAATGACTATTTTTCATTAAAATGTCATGAGTATAGCCTTCTTCTTGGGAATTTTCTATGGAAACTATCATCCATAATTCAATTTGAAACGTTTATTATGTAATGGAATCATGAATACACATTCATATAGAAAAAATAGTATGAAACAATAATAAAAAATGATTCTGGGAAGTCTGATAGGATTAGGTCAACAGTCCTTCTTTGCAAAGCTAGCAACTATTAGCACTAGAATAAATAGCTACACCTTCTATGAGCATAATAAAATCATAGGAAATAAATATTACCCGAAATTTCTCAGAATAATGAGATGAATATCCCTTCCACATTGTCTCTCCTTTGAATGAGTTAGTTGCCACCAAATAGGTCAACTTCTTGAACTCACAAAATAATGAAACAAAGGAAAATGACAACTTAAAGTTTGTGCATACTTATGCTCATAGAGTATTTTTTTTCTTTCATTCAAAGACTCTTTTCCCTTTTGTATGCATTTGAAATAGTTAGATAATGTAACTATTTAATGGATTATCTTTTTTCTTTTTCATTTTGGAAAGGAGATTTATAAAGAAATTATTATAATTTAATTATATTTCCACTTAATTTTCATAGGTCCCCCACCCCCCGTCCCCCAACCCATATGTACTTTAGAGAAATAATGATATACTTGTTTTTTGAATAAATCACTCTTGCAGACAAGAGAGATCTCCCTAGTAGCATTTAGATTATCAAAACTAGAAAAGAGAGGATAATCCTCTTACCTTTCAATAAGATGTCTGATGAATACCTTGCCTTTTTTCCATAATAAGTCCTTTAATGCAAAGGAGAACCTGCAATCACAAACATGCAAAGAATTAAAAGCACATGCAGTATATAATAATCCAAATACCAGCTGAACTTAATGATCAAGGAGATTAAGAATTGTCATTGTTTTAATGAATCTGAAAACAACACAATGAGAAAAAGTATCCAAATGTATTATTAATAATATAAAGAGAAATATTATAATTGAGCTTTGATGTCGTACAGATTCCTCTTGTATGCCTTTCCAATCTTTCTCCTTGGTTTAATAAGATTTCCACTCTAGAATGACCAACATAAGATTACCTTAAGTGAAGCCCCTAACCCTAAATTTTCATCTCAATTTATAGGAGAACTGGAGGAGGTTTCAGATCCACCAATAGAGGGGTGTGATCCTCAAATGAAGGGATTAGGGTTCCTTGATCCAAGGTGATAAGTTCCATGATTGGATGGATATAGCTTGAACTGGCGCGACTCAAAATTATTTTAGTTGGAAGAATATGCACCCAACTGGGTGCGTAGGTTCTAACGGAAAACAGAGCCCAAATTTCTACAGGTAAGCTTAGGAATATCCACGCATGTGCATGAAGTGACCGCAAAAAGTGTGCAGGCCATCTTTAAGAGTATTTAAGAGATTTTTTCAAGTTTCCAAGACTTGGTTAAGGAATATAAGTCTTTGACTTCTAAGGAAGCATGAGTATGGATGGTCATAGATCCATATTGACCATCAAATGTCATGGTGACAAAATGACGTGTAACAGATTTCTCCCTAACGTGTGAAGTTCGAGAAAATATTTCAAGAGAGTGAAGTGTTTTATCATCCCAAGGATTGGATCGGAGACATCAGTTGAAAACGTGTAAGAAATATTCAATGAAAATATATAATCATCACTGAGGTAGGCACTCCCATACTTAGAGAAAAACTAACTATATGTGCTAGTACAAAAGTGACCTAGAATTACATCAATAGTAGACACAGTATGGACGCAGCCATCTGTTATAAATTAGTCTATTCAAACATGAATACATAACTCCTCGCAACCTGGATGATTGAAACTAGATTAAGGGTCTTGATTTCCGCTTCTCGAACTAGTATGAATCTAACCATGTGATTGATTGTTTCGAAGTCAAACATTGTAGAAACCACTTGATTATCGGACAATGACGAAAACTATTAACAAGTGTGAGAGAAACCACCAATAATGAAAATGGCTCTCAAATTACTTTAGTACAATCTATGAAATTTGAATGAATGATCTACAATCGAACACTCATAGAGTCATTCGATTGAAGGTCAATGATGAAAACCCATCATCGAAGGCAAGAAACATGTCATTAAGGCATGCATATTTCAAGGTACTGATAGGATTTCTAGATCAAATTCCTAGATAATGAGCTGAAGTTGGTAGGTAGTGATACATCGTAGGACGGCCTATGACACGAAACCATTATGTCAAGTTTTGAAGAAATAATTTCCAAGGATTAACTCAGGGATGTTCAACGTGAATGGAGACAAATATTTGCAATGAATAATGAATTGAAGTTCAACTTTATCTTGAACACATAACAACATTGCAAATGACTTGGCAGCATTTGATTTAAATATAATATCTAAAACCAACTAAAGACTTTAAATGAGGTTAGATTAACTGTAAGACAAAATGATTACCTAATCTAGACATGATTGTGACAAAGTGTCATGTTCAAAAGTGACATGCTGCTTTTAAAACAAGTATAAAAAATGGATTATTTTTCTCAATTTTCCCCCCACCATTACTGGAAAGTGCCTCTTTATTTTTGTGAAGCTTGAGGAGGATAACATTTATTTTTTTTCTAATATCATCCTTCGAATGAATCCATATTATTAGCTTTAACGAACCCTAATAAGGAGTGGTTCGGTCCCGTTGTGATCGACGGGTCCTGTACTGTTTAATTTTAAAGAGTCTAGCATAGGATTAACTCGATGTTTTTCTAGTTTTAGGGAGTTAAAATAAAAACATAAGTAAACTCCATAACGTTATTTTCTGTAAATTTAGTCTCTCAAAACTGAAAAAGGATAAAATAATGTAGGATATAACTCTATTGACCATGCTTATTCAACGTATACCTTTTTCGTAATTAGTCTAGTTCAGTCCGGAAATGGGGTAAACTTATACGGAGTAGACGACTGTTCATTTATTTTAGCGATTTCAAATAGTCAAGTGCTCGAAAATATCTTTATGTTTAGAGATTCTGAAAAGGGCTTAAAAGAGGACTCAATGGTTTCAATTTTTCGTGTATTTTGAGAGTCCGAAAAAGTGATAAAAGTTTACTTTATCGTCAAAATGATTCGTTTTTAAACACAAACTGTTCTTTGCACAAAAAACTCAAAAATTATAATAATGTGTTCTTAATTATGGTAAAAATATTTGTACTTCTAAAGGTAAAAATAAAAAAAATAATATTATTTTATTCATAATAACCTATAAAAATTGGAAAAAACAAGCCATTTTTACCATTTGATTTCTAGAGCAGTAAAAAGGATTTTTTTACCATAGATCTTCTAAAGCTGATATCGGGAGGACCGGAAAACCATTTTGAGAAACATCAGTTCTAGGTATTTAATCACTCCATTATCTTGCATTCTATATGTTTGCTTTTTCATTTTAGGTTTCCAGATTATTTTTTGGAGAAAATTTGTTTTTAGAAATTCCCCTCGAGGGTGCACAGGTTTCCCTGATCGAACCTGCGCACCCTGATAATTTTTAACACAAAAAATTATTTTGTCGTCACAGTTTTTATGTATAGATCATGCATAAAAATTCACTATCTACGAAGGAAAACTGCGCAGGTGCCATAGGGTTTTCAAAAAATGGTTTTCTTTACATCAAAATTTCTCTAAGTTCTTCCAAAAGGTTCCTAATGCTTTTAATGATTGTTTTCAGGAAATTTGAAACAACCATGCTTGAGTGGAGCCAACGCAAGCATGAATTGCATGATAATGAGGCAATTGATAGCCCAACAACGCTTCAGGTTTTAAAGAATTGTATTCTATACAAATTTTGGTCTATACAAGGAATGAAGGCTCAAGTAGAGCTAATGACCTGGTTGGTAAATGCCTGGGATGTCTAGGAATAATATTTTATCATTGGGGATCATAGGCTCATTATTGATGTAGAGGATATTTATTCCATCACTGGTTTTCCCCAAAGGGGAAGATACTTTTCTTTGTTTGGCATGACCTGGAGGACAACCTACTCCTTCCTATATGGTGCAATATTGCACTCGGGATTTGTAGTTTAAAGAGGGTAAAATAGATTAAAATATATTGAACAACTTGATCTCAAAATCATGTTTTTCACAGTGACCACTAGATTATGTGGTAGTGCAACTCCTCATGTCGACACCAAATCACAAATGAAAACGGTTGTTGAGTGTTCCGAGGGAACAATATTTAAGTGGTGCGAAGGAGTTCTTGTCAATATGAAAGGAAAACTCACACGAGCAAAGAATGGTAAGCTAAAGAATTTAAGCTATGTTTCCCTTCTTATATATTTTCCCTTAGACAGAATCTGACTCCTTGTACGACAACAACAGTTAGTGGATCCTACGGTATTGAGAGATCCTCGAATGTTGCGATGGTTTTCGTTGATGGCTTGTCATGGCGGTGATGGCAGTCTTGTTTTTCGGTATAGACCTGAGGTTTTTGTATGGCTGAGAAGCGAGATAGTCATGATCAAGGACTTTCCCTATGTAGGGGTGGATTTGGGATAAGTCAGGTAAAAAGTCTCATTTTTATTTTTTATGTTTTATAAGTTTTATATTTTTTTATCATCCAATACTGATAATAATAATAAAAAATTAATATAGATGTAGGCCCAGTAGGACCAACAGTGCTTCGTCGTTTTGATAGATGAGGATCAAAACCTATAGCAGTAGATCCACCGCAAATTGATGCAGTCAAGGCCCTCACAGAGTTGGAACACAATCTGGAGAGGTTGACCACAGATATCCTAAAGACTCGGACAGATGATTTCCTCTCTGATACGAGTGGCATGTGACTATGGTTCCTAGTCCATTTTTGTGATACATGCGCCGAGTGGTGCACGCTATACTTTTCTATCATGATCGTCATCATGGATAGCTGATGGTCGTTTTACATGACATTTTTTTATTTTTTGTATCATTACATTTAGATCATAAGGTGTTTCAGACCTATGATCATAGATGATGTATATTTTTGACACGCTATGATAAACAACCATTTTTTCCTAATGATGATTACTACTTTTGGTCTCTAGGTATCTTGTTCAATATGGATTGAATAATGTTTTGATTTAATTTCAATGTTGCGAGTCTATTTAAAACTTGATTAGCTAATGCATCAGCTAACTTGTTTAAATTTCTTGAAATGTGTTGATATTCAATGTAATCATACTGTCTTTCCAAGAGACGAACCCTTAAAAAAATTCTTAAAAATAATGGATTTCTGATTGCATAAACACCGCTAAAATGTAATAAAATGAGTTGTGAATCTAGATCCTAACAATCAAACTCCAAATTCCAAATGCAATGGAATCAAATAATAGCTCAATGACTGCGCTATATTCTGTAATATTTTGTGTTGTTTGACCGAGGAAAACCCCATGAATAGAAACTAACTCATAAGTGGGTGAATAGATAACCCAGGCAATGGAAGATAGGTTTCGTGTACTACGACAGGCATTGTCAGCAAAGCCAATGTAATTATGAGGGAATGTCGACATCTGCAATATTGAGAGTAATCAAGATAAGCATTAAAGGTAGTAAAAACTTGCCAAGCAAAATAACTAATCTAAGGCACACTTTTCCTAAAAATGTAACTAATGTACAATGAAGATCTTCACAAGATAAATCATGCATAATATCTCTTTAGATAAAGACCATTTCTAGGCTTATATAAAGAGGCACCGTCATAATCAACTAATTCGTAGGCCCATTTTTGAAGCACATGCTTACCAATGTAAGGGTCATGCCACATTGGTTCAAATTTACCAGTGCCTAGCTTATCATGAGCTTAATCGTATACTAAGACTAGATCATCTTCTGAGTAAACATGAGGTTTAACACTTTGATCATATTGTACCTTAACACGTTTTTTATGAGCTTCAACAGCTAATGCAGGGGTGCAGCGAGTCTCATCTAATTGTGTTAAGTATAAGAAGCGCTCTTCCTCTTTAGAGGTAGCTGGTAATAACTCAATGGCTAGTTTTAGTGACATAATTTCACATTAATTAGGTAAAACAACTTCCAAACCATAAACAAGTTGAAAAGGAGTAAACCATGTAGATGTTTTTGGAGAGGTATGGTATGCCCATAACGCTGAAAAAAGCATGGTGTGCCAATTCGATATATGACTTCCTACAATTCGTTTAATGAAATTAGTTAAAAATTTGTTTACAGCCTCAACCTAACCATTGGCCTATGGGTAATAAGGTGTGGAAGTATCATGGCATAGGCCGAGATGAGCGGACATTTCAGTCATCATAATGTTTCAAAAGTGGCTACCATGATCTGTAATGATGGCTTGAGGGACACCGAACCTAGCAATCACATGATTGAATATGAAAATAGCTGCATTTTTGCCATCAGCCTTAAATGTAGGCATCACCTCAGCCCATTTGGTAAAATAATCTACAGTGAGAATAATATACCCATGCCCCCCGGCCGAGTGAGGGTTACATGCAACCAAATTGACGCTCCATTTTGAAAAAGGACTGACAGCTATGATTGGGTGAAGAGGAGTGAGAGGTGCACACATTTTTCGATCAAAAATTTGACAATTGTGACATTTTCTAATCACAAGGATACAATATTTGAAGAGTGATGAACATAAATAGATAGTGTGCAATATCTTTTGGGATGTGGAAAACCCATACATATGACCACAACATGCTCTAGAATGGCAGTCATTTAAAACCCTTTCAGCTTCTTCATGAGTTAAACAATGTCGAAAGACAGAATCAACACCACGATGGTAAAGCGTGTCTCCAAAAATATTGTCTGTGAAACCAAAGATTCTGAGTGCAATCCCTAGTGGAGTTTCCAATTTGTTTTCCAGATAAATCCTTCTTACGGACAGGAGAGATATCCCTAGTATCCCAACGAATAACTAGAAACAAACAAACATGTGAATATCTCTTTCCCTAAGCTATTAGCATTTATATTATAAAAAATAGAAAATAGAGGAGAATGCTCTTACCTTTCAACGAGATTTTTGATGAAGACCTTTCCTTTGGTCCCGAAGAAGTCCTTCAATCCTGATAAGAACCTGCAATCACAAACATGCAAAGAATCAAAAGCACTTGAAGTATATAATAATCCAATACCAACTTAACTTAATGATCAAGGAGATTAATAATTTTCATTGTTTTAATGAATTTGAAAACAACACAATGAGAAAAGTATCCAAATTTATTATCAATAATATAAAGAGAAATATTACAAACAAGCCTTGATGTTGTACAAATTCTTCCAGTATGCATTTCCAATCTTCCTCCTTGGTTTAACAAGCTTTCCACTCTAGAATGACCAACATAAGATTATCTTAAGTGAACCCCCTAACCCTGAATTTCAACTCAGTTTATAGTAGGAATTCAGGAGGTTTCAAATCCACCAATAGGGGGTGTGATCCTCAAATAAAGGGATTAGGGTTCCTTGATCCAATGGAATAAGTTCCATGATTGGAGGGATATAGCTCGATCTGGCGCAACTCAATACGCTTTTAGCTGGAAGAATATGCACACAACTATGCTTCTAGAAGTTAATTTTTTATTTTACTTTATTTTAAATGGGATGCACAGGTTTTAACGGAAAACAGAGTGCAGATGTCCACAAGTAAGCTTAAGAATATTCACGCATGCACAGGAAGTGACCACAAAAAGTTCGTAGGCCATATTTAAGAGTATTTAAGAGTTTTTTTTTCTAGTTTCCAAGACTTGGTTAAGGAATATAATTTTTTGACTTCTCAGTAAGCATGAGAATGGATGGTGATAGATCCATATTGATCGTCAAAGGTCATGGTGACAAAATGACGTGTAACACTACTTATGACTCCTGACATGTGTTTTTAATAAATAATAATAATCTAAAATGTATAATTTGTAATATATCCCCCTTGTTCCTCCCATCTTTTCAGTCACAAAAGAAAAAGCATATATCATGAAAATATCCATCTCATTATGTTTCCATAAAAATCCCTTGTATCTTCCATCAAAGTGCATGCAAATGGCCATAAAAATTAGCCTATAATTAAAACTCAACAATAATATATTAGCATGTATCCTCATCAAACAATGTACCATCCACCCTTCCTTCTTTCATTAATCTCTTGCCCATCCTTTCTCGAAATGTAACTCTACCTTAGCATAATTTTTATCATGATGATGTACATGTGAGGTGAAAAAAAGGGAGGACTTCAAAGACAATCCAGTACTAGTGGCAATTTCCTCTTTCTTTCCTTCGATTTTCCTAGGTTTAGGGGTTTTTTCCATGCAATGTAGAGGAGATATGTGAGGCCATAAAATCAACACGATGAACTATATGTTTAGGTGGATAGGGTGGAGGAAGTGGTAAAGAGATAAGAGGCCATCCATGGGATTGGCATTGAAGAGGATAAACAACATCTTTCTAGAAATTATTAGTTGGGATGATAATCTGACCTGGTGCATGTGGAGAAACTAGAATACCAATATTTGGTGGTGGATTAAAAGGTGGAGGAGGTGGATGGTATGCTTTATGGACAACTAAATTGAGCAAACCAATTTTAATAATTGGTTGAACTCATCAGAATCTATGTTAAAATTTTTTGAAAAATTGAGCTTTATGTTTCATCTTTGCCATGGATTTGGCTCTCTGCCTCTATTATTTCTACCTAGATTGTGGCCACCTCTGTTGAAAATTTTCATGTTTTATATTTTGTATCCCAAAAAAATATTGATTCTATGTGATCAAATACTGGATGAAATGCAATTTTTGGTAGTTATTCCAACCAAACTAACCTTTATTTGTGAATTCTAACAAGATTTTTCTAACGTTCATAGTTTTATCGCATGGTTTGTTATCAACATAAATCAAAACTTCCACCAACTCATTCTCATGTAATGTTATGAAGTATTGGCTATATTTTTGGAGTGAGTCTTCTCACATTAACAATGTGTGTTTCTTGTTCATTAAGTTAATGGTGCCATTATCTAATTTTCTCACTGCATGAATCCATAAACGAGGTCAAGGCTAGGCTTAAATTTTGGTATGTTAACCACATCATCACTTACTTGATCACATAGCACCATACACCTTATTTCTTTCAAATTTAAAAGCACTTTGATTGGTGTATCAATGCTCATTTAGATCATGACTATCTAATCAAAATCCGAGTCACAACCATGGTAAGATTTGTTTATTAAATAAATTCACAAAATAATATTTTTTGTATCTTTTCTTAAATTCAAAATATTATTTCAACATTGGAGTGGTATAAATGTGATCAATGTGGAACAAACTCATAGCATACACAGTTTGAAGGTAGACTTACTATGTCAATCAAAGCATTATGTCCATTAAACATTTAGTCCCCCATGATGATAAGCCATTCAAATTTGTAAATAACCATGTATAAACATTAGTATGGTAAGACTTTCATGATGATTTTGTCTTATTCTAAGATCTTTAAGTGATCAGGTGATCATGTCCTAAGTTGAAAAAATGCTCAGAAATGTAATTGCTTAGACTTGGTTGAAACCTAAACGACCGGATAGGCCTCGTAGTTGCGATTCTGGCGCCGTGAACGGTGCTCAAATCTGACGTCATATGTGAAAGTTATGCAGGTTTGAAGTTTTCAGTATCCTTCAAAAATCTAGTTTGACCAGGGTTGACTTTGACTTTGGAATTATTTTAAAAAGAATTTTCTAGGAATATTCCCTAGAATGTTCCCTAGAATATTCCACTGGAGCGAATGGAAATTCAACAAGTGGCAGCATTGGATTTGTTGGCTAGTTGACTTTTGAAAATATGGGCCAATCATGGGCTACCACGTGGCAGGCTTGGAGGCCGCCACGTGCCCCCTTGGTCGGAAGAAATATTGGAGCAGAAATTGAAGCAGGTATGTAAATGTAAATATTATGATCTATTGATATATATTTAAAATTTTCCTAATGTAAAATGTGAAGCTTAATTTTTATTTGATGAACTAGTTTGAAAAATATTTTGTTTGATGTAAATAGACAGAGATATTCCTCAAAATATTGAAGAAGAAAATCAACCTCAAGCAAAAATTGAAGCAGGTATGTAAATGTAAATATTATGATCTATTAATATATTTTTAAAGTTTTCCCAATGTAAAATGTGAAGCTTAATTTTTATTTGATGAATTAGTTTGAAAAATATTTTGTTTAATGTAAACAGACAGAGATACTCCTCAAAATATTGAAGAAGAAAATCAACCTCAAGCAGAAATTGAATCGGGTATGTAAATGTAAATATTATGATCTATTGATATATTTAAAATTTTCCTAATATTTATTAATTTAGTTATTTATTGAATATGTACTATTTTTTCGAATATGTATAGATGAAATCACTATCGATAATGAGATGTTAGAAAATGTCGACACTCACACATATGGAGATAAAAACCCTGACCATGTTATACGATATCGTGTCGATAGAATTTTTGAAAAGTATTTCAAAAATGAGCAAGTGACAGTTCAAGCTCAAATGTTGAAAGGTCTCCTATCATCAAGGAAATTAAAAGAAGCGACGACACTATTGGGTATTCGAAAATCAACCAAAGATAAAAACATGAAAGAAGAGGTGATAAAAAATATGAGTAGTGCTATAGAGTCAATTAAGAGATCTAGAGATAAAGATGTTTCAAATATACGTAGAGGAATACAAATGGCAATGGTTTCACCAAGTACTCAAGAGAATCATTTGAATCTAACATCTATGGCACGAGCATTGGGAACCTCACGAAAAACTTTGCACAAACATCGAAAATTTCGAATGCAAATAGACGTAAATGATGAACTCGCTTGTTGGAGAGCTATTTGTAGGCAACCATACAAAGATAGACTTGGAGAAGATGTTAAAAAAATAATATATGAATATTTGAAGAACAATTCGCGTGTTTCACCGACTGCAAGACATGTGATGCGAAGAAGAATAGCACGAAATCAATACGAAGAACATGAAAAACATCTCTTGGAAACCACTCAAATAGAGTTATTCAACAAGTTCAAAGAATAGAATCGTCAAATTCATGTTTCACTTAGTGCTTTTGTTCAACAAAAACCATGGTATGTAAAACCTATCACCGTACGCGACACTTCTTGTTGCCATTATCATGTGGAATTTGAGTTATATTATGACACATTCCTTGATTTCGGTAGAACATTATGGAAGGATTCACCTCCTCCTTCCACTATCCGCGAATTCATATCTCAAATTCTATGTGAAAGAGAAAGCGATGAACTATTTTACAAAAAGAAATGTGTTGGTGGTAAAAAATGCGATGATTGTGGAAATTTGACTAAATTTCAAACAAATATCATATTGATATAAATGATCAATCATTTTCCAACATGAAAGTGAAATGGAAGAGATATGAATATATCGGTACATCGATTCAAGGTGCAAATAGTGTTAAAAGAATCGAATTACAAGAAGACGAAATTTTTCTGATAGAATTTTTGAGAAAGTTTGAGGCAGAAATTTACAAATACACCCACGAGCTACAGAGCTCTCGAAGTGGCAGTAAACAAATTCAAAATCTCGTGAAGTTTTTCCTGTAATGATATAGTGTTCTTATATCATCGTGTTATACCACAAAAGTCCAAAGGGTAACATAATAGTGTGGATTTACATTGTGTTATAATTAGAGGATTTTCTAAAGCATATGGAATAGGCAGTGTTCTGCCCACAATTTTCTCTGGACAGGATATAAAATTTCAAAGTTAGATATTAAAATTCTTGAAAATGAAACTATGTGTGCTTATGATTTGCAAAATCAAGTATTTGCTTCTAATTTTACTATTAATATTTCGATTGCTTCACTTCCACTTTGGGTATGATGATATTAGTCATCTGGGAAAAATTAAGATTGTTGTCAAAGAACGATGGTTTGGTGGTTGTATCCATGTCTTGATTAATAACGTTGCAAGAAAAAATACCATTATGGATGATGAAGATCCAATGAAGGCATTTGCAGAGACAATCGATGCCAATTTGAATGGAGCTTACTACCTATCAGAAGTTGTATTACCATGCATGCCACTATGCCTCTCTAGTATAACTAACATCTCAAGCACATGTTCATTGCAAAGTGAACAAAACATTGCAGCTTATAATGATTCCAAAGTAGGCTTCTGTGGACTTACACTTTCATAGGAAATAACATTGGCAGGAAGATGGCTAGGAATCCAGTTAGATGAAGCTTTAATTAATGACCTATTGATTCCATCTTCATCAACAAAATCCATAGAGATATCCAAATGTTTCTACATGGAACATGCACATATGCCTATGGAAATCATCACTTCCTATATGCTTTCGACACTCATGCAGACGATATCTCATGCTCATGAGTTCAGAGTTAGACGTAGAGATGGTTGGACATTACCGGATTATATAAAAAGAGAAACCTATGGGTAAGATGGAACAAGGTTCAAGTTGGTGATTCTCTTGCATTCGTGTACAATTCGAACGAAGACTTAGTACTTCAAGTAACTCACAAGGACTAGAAAATTTGCTATGCATTAGAGCCCATAGTCTAGTAGGTTAATACCATCATGACATTATGTGATCTCAAGTCAATAGTGGAGGATTAATGTGAATCCTCTACTTTTCAAGTTTTAACAGACGGACAAGTGCCCATAGTCTGGTAGGTTAATACCATCATGACATTGTGTGATCTCAAGTCAATAGTGGAGGATTAATGTGAATCCTCTACTTTTCAAGTTTTAACAGAGGGACAAGGGGTGCATTTTTTATATCAATTTATAATTCTAAAACATTGTCATGAATATTATGCCACCACATGAAATTTTAATTAGACTAAAACTTTAGTCATCATTTTTTTATCTAATTCTAATTATCATTAAATGAAATAATTTTATTATTATTTTTTATAAAAAATATATATAAATTAAATCAACTTTTGATAATAAAAACTTTACCTAAAATAAAATTACCATATATCACTACCATTCCAACCAGATTAACAAAAATAACATTATCAACATTTTTAATTATTTTAATATATTTTTAGTAAAAATAATTAAAATTACCTCTCTCTACTCTATATATTACCTCTGCTCTATATATATATTGCTTATGATGTCAACAAACTAAAAGCTAATATTATTATTGTGGTTATTAATCACTATAATTAGGTTAACTCTAGTTAAGAGCCCAGTCATTTATCATATTGAGAAAAAAATCACTAAAATTATGATCAGGAGATTTTGTGAAGCTTAATTGAGCCTGCACCTCTTTTGAGAAATTTAATTCCTACCACTTCACTTCCCTTCCTTAACCTCTCACGTGAAGATAGTTCTCCATTTTCTTAACAAAAATATTGCTATAAAATCTTTTAGGAGATCACAACTAAAACTACTGGACCGGAGCTCGAGAGTTGATATGTAAACCAAAAGAAATATGTGTCACACAAAACTACTTGAGTGGAGCTCGAGAGTCGAACCTTTAAACTAAAGAAAATACATGTCACACGCACCTTCGTTAATGAACTGATTTCATAACCTTTGAATGACTCCTCCCCTCGAAAACCACAACTCCCTCCCTCCTTCCCTCCCTTGTAAAATAAGTATGTTTTGCGGGTCAGAAAGCCAAAATATGGAGACAATTATCACCAAATACAACGTACGATTATGCATGATGGAGAATATCTAGCGCTTTCCCTTGTTAATATATTTAATAATCTCAATATTTATTTGTTTTTGTCATAACTTCTCCAATATTGGACCAATTTGGATGAAAGTTTGGTCAATTTTGGGTATTCTGAGCATTATAAAGCCATTGGGACATGTTTCAGAGTCAACAGATGTGTTTTTAAGCCATTTTTTCTTCAGGGAAGCTTGGAGAGCCATCAAGGCCATGAGGGAAATGGAGCTGCATTGGGCTATACTTCACTGTTTGAGGTGAAATAAAAATCATTCTTAGCTTATTTATGCCTTCTGAATTCATTTTCACAGCGTTTTTTGCATTTTTATGCCTTTTTCTCACTGTAAAACCAATTTGAGCATCATAATATATCAAGGAAATGTCCATTGAGAGCCTTGGACCTGGCAGATGTAGCCCAGGAGGGGTGAACTGCCTCATCATGTTGTTGTGTGGTTATGCTGAAGTTATTCTGTCGTGTATTTCTGATTCAAGATGTTAAACAGTAATTTTAATTAGCATTCCCTCACACATAAACTCAAAAACAGTTACCAAAAACACTTTGTTTAATTTGCAAGACATGACAAACACTTTGCACATTTAATTAAATGGAAATGAATACTTTGAACAACAGTACAAATAATTTCATTTTCAAATCATTAAGTCATGTCGATCATACACCAAAATATAATGCTACATTTTTAATAAAATGAACAAAGTTTGAGTCCAAACTATAGCATTTGAGACTTTGGGGTACGTTGCTATGTTAAAAAAATGTATCCATTAGTTTTTTTTGTATTTTTAATGTTCCTAAGTAAAAGGCCATGGATATAAAATTATAAAGGAAACCTTATAAAGAGAGTTATTTTTCCACCACATGCATCAACTAGAAACTTAAAAAGTAAAAGTCATAAACCACCATCAAAGATATAATAGTACTTTTAATTAATCACTAATAACCGATCACTCATAGATTGTTGCTTCTTTTATGACAAAGAGGCATGAGTGCATATTCTACAAAACAGAAATGTGGAAATATCACCTTAGATCATGCATAAAGAAATGGCCCCACCTACCATTTAGTTAAACTTTTAATTGTTTAGGTTAGGAATTTTATCTTTTAAGAGAGAGTTAATTAAATATGAAATGATTTGAATTATATGTAGGTATATGTTTCAATGTTTGGCGACTCCATAGGGTGGTATATAGGAGACATACCATAAATTATAATTTCATGCTATAAAGCATAGCTTTCAACTATGAGACAGATGGAAACAAGTAGTCATGTGAGGTAGGGAAGTAGGGGATGTGTGAAGTGTGACGAAGGGCTAACCATTGGTATTTTAGTGCAGAAAAGATAAAGGTAGGAATAAGAATTGTTGAAATTTCATATCTACGCACAAACAAGAGGCCTCATGCTTCCATGTTAGTGATTTTGATGATCACAGGAAAATATCTTAGCATAAAAATTAAACAAAGAAAATAGCTTCAAATAATTATATCAAACAAAGGATTCCATTGTTTCGGTATGACCTTTTTGTACATCACTCACATCAAATGTGCACCAAAAAAAATAAACAAAAGGCATGTTGAGGCAATGAAAGAAAAAGGATAATGGAATAAAATCAAACTTTGGAAAGGTAAATAAACAATAAATCATGTGAACAAGAAAAAAATAACTAAAATAGAAAATGATGTAGTAAAGGAAGAAAAAAATATGTACAAACAAGAGATAAAATTGTTAATGGGTTTAATTTTTATCTCCCTCGATATAAGGCTTGAGGTATGAGTTGTTCATCATATATGAAAATAAAATATGATTATCATCTTTGAGTAATAATTAGCCCCAAGTGTAGTATCTATAGTAAAAGGTCCAATCCAAATCTTTTGAAATTTAGAGTGCTTCCCATTTTCAACATGTGTAGAGTCCTAGAGTATAACTTTTTTACTAACATAAAAATTCACATTTTTCGATCTTTTTTCAAAAATTCCTCTTAAATTTATGTATTATTACTTTCATATTATCAAGGGATTAATTCCTTTGTTCTTTAAGAGCTAATATTGCAAGATCTCTACAAGGAACATCCTTTAGAATTTGATTATTCATCTTGCAAGGATAATTGTAAGGAAGTGAGTTTCATCTCTACGGAATTACTACCTCGGGCCATAGATAATCTAGAAAGGGGTAGTTGTACTTGATTAATTGTAGTTTGATCTGTCCACAAAAAATTATTTAACAAATTATGCAACTTCTAGGTTTGTCTTGAATAACTTTCTTAATAATCATGATTGTGTTGGGAAAAATACTGAGAGGGGGGGGGGGGGGGGTGAATCAGTATTTAAGGCAAACTGAAACTTTTTACTTTTTCATGCTCTAAAACCCATACGCTACTTTTCTGATGCCAACTAGCGTATATACGCGGATATCCTTCATAAAACTCGCGTATACACAGAGATCTAATTATGTCATTAGTTCTTTGCTTATATCATTCCATTAGTCATTCATCAGATGTTCAATAAACAGTAAACATGTGTAGTAAGAACAGAATAAACCATCACACCAAGCATCACACATGAACACCAGGATTTTTAGGTGGAAACCCAAGTCAAGAGAAAACCACCGCTGCAGTTGCTCAGCCTTCAATATTTTATTATAGAGAAAACATGTTACAACATATGTGCTGGCGCAGACTTGACCAGTACGCAGGCACCCACCTGCGCTCGTTTACTAGCCTCTCCTGGAAGGGAGCTACGACCCCCTGACTCGTTTACTAGCATTTCCTGGAAGGGAGCTACGACCCCCTGATCTCGTTTACCAGCCTCACCTGGAAGGGAGCTACGACCCCCTGACTGAAGGCTACAACCCTCAGCACCACCTTGGACCACGTTTCATCAATTTTCACACTGGATCCAACAAATTCAATAGAACACCACTTGCAGGTCACATTTCATCATATTTTCAAACTGAACCCTTTCCAAACTTTTAAGCTCAATCATACAACCAAACTGATACAGATAACTCAGCACTGTAGAATACAGATAACAGTAACACAACAGCATAGATCAGACATTTATTACCACAATCTTCAGCAAACCCTAGCTTGCATACGCGCCTTTATTTCACTGATGTCGCGTATATACGCGCTTCCATCCACAAAAAATAGCGTATACCTCTGTATGTATTTTATTGTGCATACGCGCTTTCTCTTCAGTGAAGCTGCGTATATACGCGCTTTCTCTTCAGTGAAGCTGCGTATATACGCGCTTCCTCTGCGGCGAAGTAGCGTATAGATCTTTAATCATTATAGAGCAGCATACTTCTTCAGATTAGATGTTCAGTTCAGATTTACCCTTTTACTTCGGACAGATGTTCGCCTAGATGTTCGCCTCATCACAGATCTAAGCCTTCCATAATCAGATCTAGCAAATACAAGTGCAATTCAGATCTAGATCCCCTTCTTCATCATTGGTGCATCATACATTCAGATTTATCATTCAAGTATAACCCTTTTCATTCAGATATACTTCAGAGATAAGTATTCATTCAAGCTCAGACATCTTGCACCCACTCTCATGATTTGCACAATGAATTTCTTCTCCTTATATAGGTTTATCCTTTTTCAAAACCACGGGCCAAAGCAATACCATGAGCCTTCAATACCACGGGCCCCTTTTTCAATACCATGAGCCAGACCAATACCATGAGCCTTCAATACCACGGGCCCCTGGATTTTCACTTTTTGAGCGCTTTTGCCCATACGCGACTTGGAACGTTCTTTTCTGCGTGCATACGCGACTTCCCTTAGACAGATCCGCGTATTCATAGATACATACTCTTTTCATCATTCTTTGACCACATTCTGAATTCCTTTCTTCATTTCCTTCTGTACACACTGTAGATACATCATATTTTCTTCATCAAGAACATATTCTAGCAAGCACAACTTCATCAAGTAAGTTGCCATCATCTTTATCAAGTGGGTTGCCTTTCAGGGACAACACTCAACATCATAATATCAACAAGCATCATATCACATCAGATTTACATCATTTACCAAGTCCATCAAGTCAAGAATAACTTCATCGGGTGGATTTCCATCAAGGACAACACATGTCAACAGTCGCATGTCTTCATCTTCATTTAGTGGGTTGCCATCAAGGACAACACTCTGCATCATATTTCCAACAATCTCCCCCTTTGGACTTGATGGAAACCACGATGGTGTTTGGTTACCACAACAGATAAGTATATTGACACCATGTCACTCTCCCAATTCTTTGACACCATTATCTGCATTCAAACACCATGTCACTCTCCCCCTTTGACATCAAGGGCAAAGGGCGAATCAAAACCAGCGGATCAAAACCAACACACTCTCCCCCTTTGACATCAAGGGCAACGGGCGGATCACACTTACCCCCTTTTCATCTGATGTATACTGAAGTGACCAAGCTCCCCCTGGAGTTCATGCTGAATCTTCAAACATATTTTTCAATGAAGTACATGACTCTATGAATTTCCTATCACCAATGACTAATACTTACAACAAATATCCAACCAAGTGGATTTACATATGAGACTCAAGTACCCAACCAAGTGGGTTTACACAATACAACTCAGCTACCCAACCAAGTGGGTTTACATAAAGTGATTCAGCTACCCAACCAAGTGGGTTTACAAATTTGACAAGTCCTTACATGACTGAATATTACAAATTTACATCATGGGTCTCAACAAGCCCTTTTCATCAAAATACAAATATGACCATTTATGACCAACACCAGAAAGTCCTCAAGAAGGAGAAGATATTTCAGAACCATCATAATGCCAACAAAGCATTATACTCAGCAATGTCACTGCTCCCCCTGAATCTGTGCATCCAAGCATCCTTTTCATATGACTAAGGCTCCCCCTTAGTTTCTGCATCCTGAACACTTTCACCAACAAATCATCAAGGCATCTTCATAAAATCATTAGAAAAAGAATTATGAGAACTGGAACACCACCAGATATACCAAACAGTATCAGAGATATCAGACAGCACTGCAGTTGTGCTGAAGAGAGCTGACTCCAACCAAAAATTGTCAGCAATCAGACATACGCGGTTTTATGTGCAGGAACTCGCGTATATACGCGACTGTGTTTCAGGAAACCCGCGTATCCAATGCCATCTTCTATATTTTGACCAGATCTGATCCTTTGTGAGAAAAGAGACAGTGTTCATCTTATTTCTGAGATATTTTGAATGCTTCCCTGAACTACAGATAGATAGAATAGTGTAGTTGTGTCTTCAAGCGTCATCCAATGGTTGTAGCATGAGCACATTAGTAACCAAGCCTTCAGATTATTTGCATCATTAATACATTCTTTCCAAGAGAAATTATCATACCAGAACAACATCTTCACACAAGTGTCAAGCACTCATTCATGTGGTCCAACATCATCATGATCTTCAAGATTTAATATGAAGGAACATATGTAGGCAAAAGATCTCAACCATAGAAACAAACTCTGCATGATCTAATCTTATTTCTGAATCAAACGACATCCAACTCATCCATGTTTGAGCACACAAGACACTTATAAGCAACCAGGGTTCAAAAACTCATCATAATAAACCATGTACCAATTCATCATCATTTGAGCATGAGTATCATAAAGACCAAGGAATAAGCAATCATATTGCCAACAATGCAATCATCAACCTGCTACTCCCCCCAAACCAGTGCTATTGCTTAACTTGTACAATCCTGAATACCTTTATCAGCAAGTCATCAGCAACCATCTCTGCATGATCTGTCCTTATTTCTGAATTAAGACTTTCATCTCAACAACGAATGCTCTTCAGCAACCAGGCTTCATCCATAATCTTCAACACAAGAACCCATGTATCATTTCATTATCATGAGTATAACCAGAATAATGCTAAGAGTGCAATCATCAGCAGTCAGAATGATGCTCCCCCTGGACCTCTGCTCCAGATCTTCAGCTATCAGATAAATTTTCTCATCATAAATGCATACGCGGCTGTGTCAGCTGTAACTTGCGTGTATACGCGACTTTGTTTCATATAACCCGCGTATGGAAAGTGAAATATAGAAAATTTTTCACATTCCTTCATTTCCTCCTGAGCTTGTACCTCATGTACCTGTCCTTTCCACATCAGAAGCGCTGTCAGAAGTAAACATAACCAGAATAATCAAATCAACCTTGAGAGACATCATGCATTGCTCCCCCTGTGATGATACATTACTAAATCTCATAATGTATCCCACATCATTCCTGCAGTCAATCAGAGAAGTAAGCTTCAGAAGCGGATGACTGCAGTAGGGTCAGAATTCCCTACGTTTTTGATCGGTTCTCCATCTTTTTCCAAACTTGCTTGAACTTCCTAACTGTGTGCTGAAAGTTATCCAATTTCTCATATCCATTCAGCCTGCATTCCTTTTCTACATGTCCATATTTGTTACAAGAATAACATCTCATGTGTCGAGAGTAATAAGAATTATAATGAGTATTTCTGATCTTCCTTCTTTTACAATCAGCTGCTTTATGTCCATACTTGTTACATGAGAAACAATATCCCTTGAAGCTACCAGAGTACCTGTTTATTTGTGGCTGAATTGTTCTGCTTCTGCAATTTGCTGCAACATGCCCATAGTTATGACATTTAAAACATTCAACGTTATTGAATGAATTATTTTGAGAATTCATGATTGTTGGTTGATCTTTTGTTTCTTTCAACACATCAGGTTTTGCATTGACATTTTCTGAATTTTTGGCACTTCCTTGTGAGCTAGATTCTCCTTTAACAGTTTCATGGAAACCAAGACCATGTTTGATAGCAGGAGACCTTTGATTACTCAAAATATTGTCCAAAATATTAGAGCTATCTTGAAACCTCAAAAGTTTAACATTTTCTTCTAATTTACCTTTGAGAATGTTTACCTCAACCTCCAAGGCTTGACATTGCTTTGTCATGCTTTCTTCTTTTCTTCTTCCATCTTCAACTTGATCCTTCAGATTTAGAATCTCTTCTTTCAACCAATCTTCATTTCCTTCACATGTGTGTTGCAGCTCTTCATTCTTCTTATTTGATTTTTCCAGATCTTCTTTGAGAGAGATGATTTCTTCTTCAAGGCCTTCCTTTTCAAATGACAGAGGTTCTTCATTCTTCTTATTTGATGCTTCAAGATCTGTTTGTAGAAAGATGATTGCAACTTCAAGTCCTTCATTCTTCTTGCTTGATATTTCGAGATCTGCATTTATATCGTTGATTTCTGCTTCTAGTTCTTTAATACGATTTTGATACTTGTCCACCTGACTATTCAGCATTTCTATTTGTTCTTTCATTTGAGAGATCATCTCTTTGTTAATAGAATATTTCTTATCAATTGCTCTTTGTTGTTCTTCATCTTTGATCTTGAGAGCTTTCTCTATTTCCAAAACACTACTTTCACAAACTTCATTATTATTTGTACCACCAAGATCATGCAAAGGATGACCCCAATCACTATCTGATTCATCTTCTTCTATTTTCTGAGATATCTCCTTGCTTCGAGTAGCCTTCTTCTTTTTCTTCTTTGCCATGAGCACTTGTAGAGCTTCGTCAGAATCTGTTTCATCTTCTTCAATTTTTGCTATACATGATTTCTGAGGTATCTCCTTTCCTTGAGTAACCTTATTCTTTTGCTTCTTTGCCATGAGCACTTTTAGATCATGGTCAGAATCTTCTTCATCTTCACTGGACACTTCATCATCATCTTCTTTTGCATAATAACTCTTTCTCTTTTCAAATTGTTTCCCTTTACCATGCTTTTCTCTATAAGGACATTTAGCAGCATAATGACCAACTTTTCCACACTCAAAACATTTGAAGGGAAGCTTACCTTTGAATCTTCCGGTACCTAGTTGGAGCTTTCTCACGAAATTCGCTTCTTCTTCATCGGATATATAGCTGGATTCTTTGACAACTTCCTTTTCCTTTCCTTTTGTAGATGCCTTAAAAGCAGCTTCTCTGATTTGGGAAGGACCTCCTTGTCTCATTTCAAAAGCAGTCAAAATACCATGCAATTGAACAATAGAAAGAGTTTGCAGATCTTGCCTTTCTTCAATAGCCGAAACTTTAGAGTCAAATTTAGAAGTCAAGGATCTTAAGACCTTTTCCACCAGAGTAGTATCAGTTATAGTTTCACCCAAATTTCTCATTCGATTTACAATATCATCCAGACGAAGAAAGAAACTGGCAACACTCTCATCACTATGCATCTTCAAATTTTCATATTCAATTCTAAGAGTTTGGATTTTTGCACTTTTTACCTTTGTGTCTCCTTCATAGCTTAGAATGATTTTGTCCCATATTTCTTTTGCTGAATGTAGCTGCATCACTTTAGCAAATTCTGATTCAGACATGCTTCCCAATAAGACATTCACTGCTTTGGCATTGGTTTCATACTTCTTCCTTTCTGCTGCATCGGTAGGAATACTTGTCGGGTATTGATAACCTTCTTCCACGATTGCCCATACATCTGCACCAAGACTTTGCAGATAAGCTTTTGTACGTACCTTCCAGAAGATCAGATTGCTTCCATTGAATAGAGGTGGCTTTATAGACATTACTCCTTCTTGACTTCCCATTGCGACGGATCTCCTTAAAGCGATCAAGCTTCTGCACAAGGACCTCCCTCTGATACCAATTGTTGGGAAAAATACTGAGAGGGGGGGGTGAATCAGTATTTACTGCATACTCAAAACTTTTCACTTTTCATTCTCTAAAACCCATACGCTACTTTTCTGAAGCCAACTAGCGTATACACGCGAATATCCTTCATAAAACTTGCGTATACACAGAGACCTAATTATGTCATTAGTTCTTTGCTTATATCATTCCATTATTCATTCATCAGATGTTCAATAAATAGTAAACATGTGCAGTAAGAACAGAATAAACCATCACACAAAGCATCACACATGAACACCGGGATTTTGGTGGAAACCCAAGTCGGAGAAACCACGCACGTTGCTCGCCTTCAATATTTTATTATAGAGAAAACATCTTACAACATATGTCTCAGCTCGCTCCGCCCGGCACGCAGCACCCACCGCGCTCTCCTGCTACTACTCTCCGGAAGGGAGCTCACCCCTCGTTTACTACCTCTCCCGGAAGGGAGCTACTACCCCGGCTCGTTTACCACCCTCAAGGGGGAGCGAAGGCTACAACCCTCAACCACTTGACCACGTTTCATCAATTTTCACACCGGATCCAACAAATTCAAAGAACACAACTTGCGGCACATTTCATCATATTTTCAACCGACCTTTCCATACTTTTAAGCTCAATCATCAACCAAACCGATACATACAACATCAGAATACGGATAGTAACCAACGATAGATCGCTTTATTACCCAACTTCAACAAACCCTAGTTTGCATACGCGCTCTTCCGCGATGTCGCGTATATACGCGCTTACGTCCAAAAACACGTATACCTCAGTATTATTTCATTGCGCATACCACTTTCTCTTCGGCCGAACGCGTATATACGCGCTCTCTGTACGTAGCGTATAGATTCGAATCATTATAGAGCAAGATACTTCTTCGCAATGTTCGCAGATTTACCCTTTTACTTCGTACGTGTTCGCCTGATTCGATCAATCTCGTAATAATCAGATCTAGCAAATACAAGTGCAATTCAGATCTAGATCCCCTTCTTCATCATTGGTTCATCATACATTCAGATTTATCATTCAAGTATAACCCTTTTCATTCAGATATACTTCAGAGAGAAGTATTCATTCAAGCTCAGACATCTTGCACCCACTCTCATGATTTGCACAATGAATTTCTTCTCCTTATATAGGTTTATCCTTTTTCAAAACCACGGGCCAAAGCATTACCATGAGCCTTCAATACCACGGGCCCCTTTTTCAATACCATTAGCCAGACCAATACCATGAGCCTTCAATACCACGGGCCCCTGGATTTTCACTTTTTGAGCGCTTTTGCCCATACGCGACTTGGAACGTTCTTTTCCGCGTGCATACGCGACTTCCCTTAGACAGATCCGCGTATTCATAGATACATACTCTTTTCATCATTCTTTGACCACATTCTAAATTCCTTTCTTCATTTCCTTCTGTACACACTGTAGATACATCATATTTTCTTCATCAAGAACATATTCTAGCAAGCACAACTTCATCAAGTAAGTTGCCATCATCTTCATCAAGCGGGTTGCCTTTCAGGGACAACACTCAACATCATAATATCAACAAGCATCATATCACATCAGATTTACATCATTTACCAAGTCAATCAAGTCAAGAACAACTTCATCGGGTGGATTTCCATCAAGGTCAACACATGTCAACAGTCGCATGTCTTCATCTTCATTCAGTGGGTTGCCATCAAGGACAACACTCTGCATCATATTTCCAACAGATTGTACTTTTATTTATTGATTCATCCTTCCCGAGCGTAATACGTGGACTAAATAGAGTGCTTAATGTGATACTTAACACATAATTTGGTAAACATGACTGAGATAAAAGTTGGCCCATTATCAAAAGTTAGCTGTAGTGACAAACTAGACTTGGATAAAATATTGTTTTCAATAAAATAAATTACTTTTTCATTCTTGGTATTCTTAAAAGGAAATTCCTCTTCCCACTTAGTAAAGTAATCAGTGACAATTAAAATGAAGATATTCCAACTAAGGAAGGTGGATTAATTGGACATTTAAAGTCCAAACCCCACTTTGTGAAAGGGAAATTAGGAATAAGAGGTTGTAATGCCAACATATGGAACTTTTTTTCCGAAAGCTTTTTGATAATCATCACAACTTTGCAAAAATTTATAACTATCTCTAAAAATAAAAGTCAGATATTAGTATTTTATGTACAATAGATTTGGTAGAAATATGTTCACCAATATGCTTGTTGGCATAATTGGATCCATGTGACCCCTAAGATCATAGTGGTTTCTTTATCAAAAACACATTGAAGCAATAAACCATCGAAGGACCTACATAATAACATAGTATTAAGAATCAAGTACTTGAAAAATTCTAACCACAAACTTATAAATTGAGATCTGCTAAGATGTTAACGGAATTTATGATTTTACAGATAATTGATTATGTCTTTATTCCATGGATGATCGGCTACATCAATTTGATGCTCATAAATGAGAAAGAGTGCAGATAAGGGTGCATCATTATTGTTAGATTCACTTGGTTCAAGATGTTGAGCCAAGTGAAGTGTCATATTATGTCCCTTGATTTTTTTACATGTAATAATCATAAGATCATGTTGTTCTTGTAGAAATTATATAGAATCTCTATACCAATGGATTCAATCTGGTCTTCATGTGATGTACTATAACACAATACTGAATCCTTCTACAATATTTGTGGAATATAAAACACGATCACTTAATCACATGCAAGTAAGAGAAAGAAATTATCAATCACACAACACAATATGTATTTGGGGAAAGAAAATTCTCAATACCACTCTATCATATATTGTAAAAATTCAAATAATCATGAAACAATACAGTGCTTTCTCACACCGAGAAAATCATGACTCTCCTGAATGTTTCGCTCTGATCCTGATCAAAACTGACTAGCAATTCTCATGAAAATTTGACAAACACTAAGCCAATTTTCAGTGTCTACTAAGCCCAGCCTTGCTCACACAATCCCTGTGGAAATAAATCCCTATTAAATAGTAAATTAAACCTTCATTGATTGTGCAATCCATCACGGCCTTCTTGTGACTTTATAATTTCTCCCAAGAAATTTGCTAATAATACAATTGATATTTATCTTCCCTTTAACCTCTGTCTCAACTGGGTCTTCTTCAGAATTGACAAGCATGCAGCTATTAATAGTGAATCATCATTTATCTGATTGATCACTACTTGTGAATTAATTCTAATTTAATTCAATGGACCTCTCACTAGCTCATCACTCAGTTAGAACTAGTTAAAGTGATTTTAACTCAATTAATTTGAGTTAATTGATTACACTCACATCACACTAGTGCTACAACTGCAATTGGACCCCCAAAAAAATAAGATCACTCTACATGCCTCATCTTAGACCTCAACTCGAAATTATTGAGCTAACTCAGTCTTCATGACTTAGTTAACTGATACAAGTTGTTATGAGATGAAATTACAATTTATTGTCCAATTTATTTAAGGGAAAAATAAATTAGACACACACATTTGGCACTAATGTATAAGTTAACTCCTCACCAATGTGTGACTAGAATCCCACACCAGTGTGTGTGCATTTTTTGTCCTTTCTGGTTGCCAATTTCACTTTTTCTTGTTGCAAATTTCAACACTCCCTCTCAACAAGAAAGGAATTCAATCTATCCCAATTTGGTACCTTTGGAATGTTATGCATGCAACACTTCTATAATGTTGTTTGCACCTACAACTCCTGAAATTGGATAGCCTCTAAACAATTGAATCTGTATAATGCATCTATCATTAGAGTCTTCTTACTGATGGATCCTACTGCACCTATCTACTAGAATCTTTGGTTGTTGTTGACATCTGAATTCATGCCATCTGCATCGTTGCCAACTCTGATGTGTGCTCCAGTATCTAATATCTGTCACTCTGATTTCTATCTTCCTGACATCTGACTGCATCAATCTAACTGATCCTTCCTGCTATTTTTGTATTGTGGGCTCCTTGTAGCCAAGCTCGATCCATGAGACACACCATCTCAATGGACCCTGCCCAAATTTCTTCTTGGGATTATATCTGCACATTGCCCCACCTCACACCTGGAGGTACAGCTGCATGTAGTCCCTCTGCCCATGTGGCTCAAAATTTCCCCGTCCTAGAGGTATTTTCTTGTGCGAACTTTGAAAAATCCCACAGGGGGAGTTCTCCATTGATCTGGTAGTTGGTGTTGAAATTGGCAACAAGAAGAGGTTTCTAATTTAATTTTCCCTTAACTAAATTAGAAGGAAATTGTAATTTCATGTCACATGATAGCTTGTAAGATTTAACTGAGTTAGGAAGACTTAGTTAGCTTATTCAATTCAAGTTAAAGGTCAAACTAGAGGCATGTAGAGTGCACTCTAAGTTTTAGGGGGTCCAGTTATAGTTTATTTTTAGTTGTAATTGTTTAACTCAATTATTTGAGTTAAAATCAGTTTAACTAGTTCTAAGTAATGGAGGAGCTAGTGAGAGGTCCAGTTAATTAAATCTTATTTAATTCACATGTAGTGATTAATCACTAACTATTCACTATAAATAGTTTTTGCACACCAATTGTGAGGAAGACTCAGTTGAGATTGGAGTTAAAGGGAAATGTTGGGTCAATTTACTGTTGTAAACTAACGCAAGTATTTATTATCAATCCGAGTTAGTGAAACTTAGGAGCATCCCCAAAGTATATGGGTTTCAGTTGCGATCAATTCAGAAGATGGTTTATTAATGATTAGGGAAATTCATATTACAAATATAAATCTAACTTAAATAATTTCTAAATTCAAATGTGTAATTAGAAGCAAATGAATCTCCTAACTTAAGAGATTTGTTTGTCCTTCTCTAACAAGATTACCATGTGAATTATAAATCAAAAAATACTTAACTAAACAATAGATTGAGATACATTAAGCAATAATTTAAGAGGCTTTTCACTGAAGAGGTCCTTATTGTCCTTAATCATATATTCATTTATCAGTAATGCTATTGTTAAAAACAGAAATTCAGAGAAAGCAGGAAAGATGAATTTTAGTTTTTAGTTTCTTGATCAGATAGAAGAAGTATTTAACTTTAAATAATGGGTTGAATCTTCATATGTAGAATAGAAACAAGATTAAGATCCATCAGAAATCATGTAAAAGCATGTAAAAGCATGTAAAGGCATGTAAAGATGAATTCTAACTAAAGATCTTGATTAGATAGAAAGAATGTTTAACTTAAACATTTGTTTTTCCTTTCACATGCAAGTTAAGAATGATCATTAGATTCATCAATACTTAGAAATAATCAGCATAAACAAATTAAATATAAGCAAGCTAATTCAGAAATTGCAGCTACAAAATAAACTAAGAAGTGCACTTAGCTCGATGTGGGGGCCCTCCACCCTTGATTCACACACTGAAGGTGAATTCAGCTACTTAAGACTTCAATCAATAAACCAGCATATAACAGGATAAAATATGATATAACAAATATTCAATTATGTCTCCAAGTCTCAAAAATAATAATAATATGTCATACAAGTTCTACATATCAAAGCCTTCAAAGTTTGAGGCTTAAATAGATAAAGTATCTAACAAACTCATCTAAAATAACTCAAATATTCATAACTATCCTTATTTTATCAAATCAATTCAAATTCATCCATCAGATCCATCGGATCCATCAAAATCTAGAAAATCCCACAAAATAAGAGTTTTGACCTAGTTTCTAGGGATCCTCCATAAAGACAGGTCCTGTTTGACCACCTTTGACCGAGCATATTAAAACATGGTTTGACTATACCAACAAGTGTACTCTTATTCTTAGTTCCCAAGCCTTCTAGAAATATATCCACCTCATGCCCAAGTGTCCTGCACATATGCAAACCATAATGTCATTACGAGAATTTCTGATGTTGTCCAAAAATGCACTTAAATTTCAATTTTTACAAAAACATCTAATAATTGAAAAACATAACTTAAATACCTATATATGCATCTTTTGGTCAATATAAGGTGGATATTATGGTGAATAGATGGATAATATGGAAAATTAAGGTGCATTTCATAAACAAAAAGAGATAAAAAAACAAGGGCCAACATCTCCCCCAAACTAATGATCAAGCATGTCGTCATGCTTTCTTTTTCCTCTTTGACCTTCTGAGTTTTGATGATGATCCCATTCGTGATCCTGAAACTTAATGTTGTGTTGTATATAGAAGAGAATCCATGTCTTTGCCCTGTTCTTCCTTGTATATGGAGGTCTTAACCTTCTGTCTCTCATACTTAGCCTTCCAGGAATTTTTCTCCTGAAGCCACCTAAATGGCTGTGTATAGAGAAGATTTTTTTTGGTTTTCAACTTCCCCATTTCTATACTTATCTTCTCATTCTCCTTAACCAATTTCTCATTAGTTATTTTATAAGTTCCATTTTCTTCCTTTAGGTGCCTCTCCATGATTTTGCTTATCTCCAGGCTATTAGTTAATTGTCTAACTCTGCAAAGGTTTTGATCTTCCTCCTTGGTATTTTTAGAAACTGAAATAACTTCCACCTCATTATTTTCAAAATAGGAATCTCTGTCTACAGGATTTTCATACACTTCTTGTTGCAACCTCTCAAGTATTTCATTTTCTTGTTTAGTTAAAGGAGAAGTATCCATGACTTGCACTTCTGGTTCTACTAAAATCTTCTTTTTTGTCTTCTAGAAATGGTTAAAAATGATGTTTCCCTCTCTATCATATCTGTATCCTGATGTTTCTTTGACTTGGTTTTGGGATAAAGAGGTGAATTCATAATATTCCTTGTTTCCTGTATCGGTTTAAGTTTGTTTTCAATCAGAAAATTTTCCCAAACCATTCCATTAACTTTTAGCTGATAGTCCACAAGGTTTTTTTGAGTCCCTGGTTAATAATTTGGGCTTCTTTAGACTTGGTCTCAGATTTTACACTCTCAATCATTTTCATCATTTTTTTATAAAATAAATAGGGCAGATTGATCCTTATATCTCCTTTAATATGTTGTAGTAACCTGACATGATAAAGGTGTACTACACTATGTCTGTTGTCACATGTGAAGAAATTTTGAATAATAAAAACTAGCTCGACCCAAGATTCAATGAACCACTCCCTTGGAATCCCCTTTGACCTATCAAAATAACCCATCTTATTTTTATCCAAGAAGAATGTCCAACCCTTGTCTTTAAAATTCAATCCCTTATGGTATAGTTCTCCTGATGATGGCAACTATAAAGCTTCAGAAATATACTCTGGAGTCAAAGGAATATGTAGACTACCCACCATGGTTTCATTTTGTTTGTAATTTTTTATAAATTCTCTTGTGACATCATCATTGTGACCTTTGAACTTTTGAAGAAAGCCTATTAAACCCGAATGATAGAGTTTTTCAATTTTTTTCCTATTCCAGTGTTCAATTTGAAAAGCTTTAGGTTCTTCTCTTGAAGTCATTTTATCTTAAAACCATTTTATGTATCCATATACTGTCATTAACTTCATCTTTGTCAACAAAAATTCAAGTACTGGATGTTATTACAGTAGTAGGCTTACCTCTTGTTTTACTGTTCTTGCTAATCAACCCTCTGTTTTCCTTTTGAAAAATGTGAGCTCACTGCTTCATAAAAACACAAAAATTGATAGAGAGGTTTAAGAAAACATAAAAATTCATGTTTCTATTATCCTACCCTCCATTTAATTCTCTGTCCTCTTTAAAAAAAACAATCCTATGTCTCTGTTTTGTAAAAGAAATTTGACTGTGTAAAAAAAAAAAATGAAATATTTTTATAAAACAATGTCTTTCACCCTTCAATTTCATACAAAATTCTTTTCAAAACATAACATGATGTCTATAATTTAAACTCATTGTGTATGCAAGAGAATAGCTCAACCATTTTTATCAAAAATATCATGATAAATTCACTGTTTTCCTTCAAACATTCTCCATACTCTATCTTCTTCTATGTAAAAACATTTTTAACTGTGCCTTCTAACTCAATCTTTCTCCACAAATCCTATTCAAATTCTTCTACCCAGTGTGCTAATAAATAAATCTATTACACAACTCAATTAAAACAAACTCATTGTGTAATTCGAACCAGAATCCTTCATTCTTTGTTTTCCATTTATTTTGAAATAGAAGACTGCATGTGAGGACATGTTCAAGCTTACCTGTTTATGCAATTATCCTCTTGATATTCTGTTGTGATCCTCGTGATCTTCCTTCCAGTTTAATCGAGGTCTCTGTTTGTTTCAATCAGTTCCAATCTCATTAAAATCCTCACTCATTTACTCACTTAATCAACAGAAGATTTCATTGTTGACTGATGGCAGAGTATTTTTGAATGGTTTCAAAGTGTTTATGAGTGGTGTCAAAACAAAACATAACACAATGACAGGCTTTAGAAATCAAAATAGATGACTCCTTTTATAACTCTCGGTTCTTTTTAACAATCCCGATATCTATTCATGCAACCATATGTTGTTTTAAACAACCAAATCCACATTTACTTCTTACCTTCTCCTTCACAAGATTTCGCCTCCTAATAGCACGGTTGCTTGAAAAAATTTCCAGATTTTTTGGCTTTGAAACTCCAGTTAACTCCATTATCGCTCTGTTCCTCTTCTCTGCTATATTCTCTACCTTCTTCACTATGTTTTATCTTTTCTATTCTCTTCACGACTTCTTCACTGTCTTCTCTCCACTTTTGCGTTTATTTGTTTTTCATAGACTTGTAAACATGGATGCGTGTTTTGATTGCATGCCCTCCCTCTCTCACTGAGCCTTTTGGAAGGCGATGATGGTGAAAACTCAGTTTTTATCAGTTGTTTCAGGTCTTAGCAATGGCGGAAATGTTTTCATATGTTTTACACAATGTTTTGTTTTGGCGTTTGAAATTATGTTGACCGTTCACTAACCACTACTTGACCGGTTCATACGTGTCTTTTCCTTGACTATTATGTTGGCTCTGGTGTATATTCTGTCCTTTGTTTAACTCATTATGAAGCTCCTTTCACATTTTGTTTTTATGACCATGTCTGCTTCCATATTCTGCATCATCTCCATTTAAATATGTGCCATCATACTGCTTGTACATGTCTGCTTCTATACTCCACATTATCTCCATTTTCATATGCGCCATCACACTACATCACCGTATGTTATCATCTCTTCATTCCTCGACTACTGCATGCATTACGGTCTCATCATAGTTTCATAGCATAGCATATATCATCATTATCATGCATTTGTTTTCTCACTGCATCATACTTTAGGTTAGTTGAATTCACTTGTTTGCATTATAATTACGCACTTGATCCATTACCTTAGCTTGTCACCTTTTATGATTGTGCTCTTTGCATTGTTTTGTCATTTGAAATATTTGCACTATCATATAAGTTTTAAACTTTAGTTTTTGCTCTTTTATTTAATTTTTAAAAATTGACTAATGAAAGAGTCACATTTTTAAAATTAAATATTTATAATGATACTAACCTTTGTTTTTTGTATTGTAGGTCTTCCAAGGGTTTTAATGTTGACCTTTTTTTATGATTCTCTTGTTTATAAAAATAGGGTAGGGTATGGCATGGATAGATTATGTAATGTTTTATTGAGTAGTTAGAATAGTGGTATGGATATGAATATGGATAGAATAGGGCTAAAAATCATAGATAATGGAATGTAGATGAAAGTATAGGTGATAAAATGTAGATGAAATGTAGGTAATGTAGACGAAATGTAGGTGATGTAGGTAATAAAAATGCATAACTAGTACTAAATTAGTCTTAAAATTCTAGAATATTTTCACAAAAATTGAATTTTAAGAGCAATTTTTACTTATTGTACTTGTATTCCCTTTTGACGTTCATGATGGTCGACATTGTGTTTATTGTTACGACGGATCTTGTAGACTATGTAGAGACATTTTTTCTTCTTTGCATCTGATTTAATTTGAAATGATATTGTCCAGGTCCCTTCTGCGGGTTAAACTTTAACATTTTCAGGTCCCTTCTGATATGATCTTAATTTGATGTAGCTCAGGTCCCTTCTGACATTTTAAATTTTCAGGTCCCTTATAGCGTAATTTGCAATAATGTTCAATATTTAAAAATTTCTTCTGTCTTAATGATTCAGGTCCCTTTCTGAATAATTTTTCAACAATAATTCAGGTCCCTTCTGTATATGTCGAATGATGTACCAAGTTCCTTTGTAATGGTATTTCATATTCCATCTTCAATTCAGTTGCTGAAAAATATTTTCATAGTATTTTTACTACACACCTTCCCCCAAGCTAATGATTTGACTTATCCTCAAGTCTGCGATGTCTTGGAGGGTATATCTGCAAAAAAAAACTGAAGTACAATAAAATTTTAAAAAAAAAGATAATTCATATTGGCCAAACAAGTTTGTTTTCCGATATGAATTCAAGTTTGTATTGTGCCAGTTTCCTGGATTTTCACAACAAAACTATTTTTCTTATTTTTTATTATTATTATTATTTTATTCTTCTTCTGCTAGAATTATGGAAGGCATATTTCTATGTTTCCCCATTAGTTCCAGATTTGAATCCATCGAAATATTTCTCAGAAAATCCTCTTTATTTATAGGCTTATTGTAAATTTTAACCCTATGTCCATTGCGACAAACGAAACAAATGCTTCATCAATTGTTTTTATCTTGACAGCTCCATTGTCAAAGATTTCTTCAATCTCATATGGCCCAAGCCAATGAGTCGTGAATTTTGCTTTGAAATATTTGAACTTAGAGTCGAACAAGAGTGCCCAATCTCCTTTCTGAAACACTTTATTCTTTATGAATCGATCATGCCATTTGATCCTGTGTTCTTGGACAAGAGATGTATGTTCGACTGCTTACTGTCGTATCTCATCTAGTTGGTTTAATTCCATAATTCTATGTTGGTGTGCCTCAGAAAATTCCATCCATAATTCTGTTGCTAGCTTGTATGTATGTATTTGAAATTTTATGGGCAATAGGACTTCTTTTCCATACACTAACTGATATGGACTAAAACTAGTTGTGTTTTTCCAAGTTATCCTATATGCCCATAGTGTATCTTTCAATTTTTCTGACCAATCCTTTCTGTACATTTGTACATTCTTTGTCATGATGTTCTCTAGGACTTTGTTTGTGGATTCCACTTGTCTATTTGCTTGAGGATGATACGGAGTTGACTTTCTGTCTTTGATCTTGTATTTCTCCGTAAGATCTCAAACAAGTTTTGATGTGAATTGTGTACCTTGTTCAATTACTATCTGTCTCGAAACTCCATACCTTGCAAATATCTCTTCAAATAGAAAAGATACAACAATATATTTTGTTTCACGTGCTACTGCCTTTGCCTCCACCCACTTAGTTACATAATTTGTACATACCAGGATGTACTTCTTTCCATTGGATGGAGGGTTGATTGGTCCCACAAAATCTAAAGCCCATTGTTCAAATGGTTCAATCAATACTTGTGGCTTTAATGGCATTTCATTTGATGCCACTAGTCTACCAATTCTTTGGTATCTATCACATCTTTTCACATAGACCCTAGAGTCTTTAAAGATAGATGGCCGGTAGTAGCCAAGTTTCATCACTTTGTATGATGTCCTCTTATCTGCAAAATGACCACCACATGGTTCATCATGACAAGCTTTAAAAATTTCAATAATCTCATCTTCTCTTACAAATTTTCTAATCATTAGATCAGCACCAGTGTAAAATAGATCTCCATTGACCCAGCTATATCTAGCACTTTCTCTAATTATTCTTCTTTTTTGTTTGTTTGTGTAATGAGATGGATGCCAGATGATAAATAGTTATCTATATCTGAAAACCATGGAGTTTTGACATTTATAGCAAATATATTTTCATCTGGAAAATTATTTGATACTGGATTTAGATCACCAGGTGAATGTAGTCTTGACAGAAAGTCTACAACTTGATTATATTTGCCTGTTGATCTTGTACAGTAATGTTAAATTCTTGCATTAATAACATCCATCTAGTTATTCTGCCATTTGTCATTGATTTTTTCATTAAATATTTTATGGCGAAATGATCTGTGTGGATATAAACTTGATAACCTATTATATAATGTCGAAATTTATTAACTACATGTACTACAGCTAACATCTCTTTCTTTGTAACAGTGTAGTTCAATTCTGCCGGTGTTAAGTTTTTTCTTATGAAATATATGGCATAATTGAATTGATTCTCTTTTCCCAAGTGATGCTCCAATAGATGTATCACATACATTAGTTGAAATCTGAAATGGAAAAGACCAATTAGGTCCTCGAAGAATGGGTGCAATTGAAAAAAATTCTTTTAATTTTTCAAATGAATTTTGACAGTTATTCGTCCATTAGAATTCCACATCTTTCGCAAGTAACTTGAATAATGGCAAAGCTATTTTACTGAAATTTTCAATAAATATTCTATAGCCTGCATAACCCAAGAAAATTCTAACTTATTTTTGTGTTGTGGGTGGTGTTAAATTCACAATGACCTGAATTTTTGTCGGGTCCAGCTTAATCCCTGAAGAAGAAATATGGTGTCCCAACATTATCCCCTCAGTTAACATCATAAAACATTTTTCATTACTGAGTGATAGATTTGTCTCTATGCATATTTTTAACACTTTTCCAAGATTTTGTAAACAATAATCATATGTTCTACCATACACAGTGAAATCATCCATGTACACTTCCAAACACTCATGAATAAAATCAGCAAATATTGCAAGAACTGCTCTCTGAAAGGTAGAAGGTGCATTACACAAACCAAAGGGTAATACATTGTATGCATATGTTCCCCATGGGCATGTGAATGTGTCTTGTCTTGATCTTCTAATGCTATCTTTGTCTGATTATATCCTCTAAATCCATCCATAAATGAAAAGAAATTATTTCCAGCTAATGAATCTAACACTTGATCGATAAATGGTAAAGGAAAGTGGTCTTTTAATGTAGCTTTGTTGAGTTCTCTATAATCCACACAAATTCTCCATTTTCCATTTTTCTTAGGTACTACAACTAAGGGTGAAACTCATTGACTATCTGAAATAGGATAGATAAATATGACTTGTAATAGTTTATGTAATTCTTATTTCACTATTTCCTTCATGTTGGCCGGATAAATCAATCTTGCGGACAAGATCGATCTCCCTAGTATCAGAAGATAGTCTAGCAACAAACATACAATTAAATCTATCTTTCTCTAGATATATAACGATTTATAAGTAAATTCTACAAAGGTGTTACGATCCTACCTTGATCCAACGCTTGTTTGTAGTAGTCATCCTTCAGTCGCCTGAGAGAGTTTCCTTCGAAAATCTACAATCACAAACAAACAAACATCAAATATCACCTGCATAGAATATATTCATAAATCATATCTATTATGGTGATCAAGTAATCCATAAAATAAACAATCAGTTGACAGCTTATTGAGAAAAACAAACTTATTTGTATTAACTTTGAAATAGTAGAAGAACCTTACAACCTTTTCAGCCTTGATGTTGAACAAGTCCTTCTGGGGTCTGAAGCAGGAATTTCCTCTACTTTGACAGGTCTTGCACTCTTCCAACTGAGATACATGCAGGTATGTAATCTTTCCTCATAAAATCTCAGCTAAAGGAGTCTAAGTTCCAACAGCGCTTTACCTCAAATAACACTAAAGCTTGAACTCATCTTCTAAAATCTTATTTAGTAACCCTTTAAGGCTTCCCTATGCCTCTTTTTATAGTGAAAAAGAGGAGGTTACAGTTCCACCTATGAAGGGATAGAATCCTTTTTCAAAGGGATAAGCTCCTCACATCAAGGGGTTAGCTCCTTAAAGCATGGGATACATGAACCTGAAAAGAGCAGATTTGCCACTACAAGATTCCTTCCAGAAGCTTATAGAAATGACTGAAAGTGATATTTTTTAGTTTACTTGCGCCCTTTTTAATATTTTACAGGGGTCCACACCCTTAACACATATAAAGTGCAGTCAGGTATGCAGAAGACATGACCATTAGGTGCGGGACCGCAGGTAAGACAAAGAGAAAGTGCGATACCAGAGTTTTAGAGACTTTGAGAGCTTTTCTCTTATTTTTAAGGCTTGACATGAGGAACTGATGTTTTAGACTTGCAAAGGAGGAAAGTATGAGTGATAATGAGCTCATACAGATAGCAGAATGTCAAGGTGACAATTTTCAGTGCAACAAATTTTCCCCTAAAGTGCGAAGTCTGTAATAAATGAAGATAGTGTCTGTTATGTATGAAGAGTGAAGTACTTTATCATTTCAAGGATCATCCTGTGGACACCCCAGTCAGAACTTGTAAAAACATTCAATGCAAAATATATATATGTAGACATATCATTGCTGAGGTAAGCATTCCCATACTCAGATCAAAACTAACTAGAAAACTGACTTAAATTGTTTTGATACAGGAATGATTTTTCAATACATCAACAGTATAGACATGTGTAGACACAGTATGGATGCAGCCATCTATTTATGAATATTCCACTGTATAAATGAATAAAAAAATTCCTCGCAGCCTGGATGGTAGAAACTAGATCCAGGGTCTTGATTTCCGCTTCTCGAACTAGTACGATTCTATCCATGTGAATGAATGTGTCGAAGTCGAACATGGTATAAACCACTTGATTACCAGTCAATGATGTGAACTTTTAACAAGTGTGAGAGTAACCACCAGTAATGTCAATGGCCCTCAAAGTACTCAGTACAATCCATGAAATGTGAATTAATGAGCTCAAGTAGAAAATGTCACGAAATCATTCGATCGAAGGTCATTGATGCAACCTGTCATTGAAGGTGAGAAACCTGCCATTGAGGCATGCAAATTTCAAGGTACTGACGATTTCTTGATCAACTTTCTAGATGATGAGCTGTCGTCGATGGAAAGTGATCTATGGCAAGCCCACAACACGAAATCATTGGTCAAGTTTTGAAGAAATATATTGGCAAGGACTGACATAGGGATGGTCAAAATGGAAAACAAATATTTTGTAGATGAATGGTTTGTTTGAACTATCTTCTTGAACACATAACGACACTACAGATGGCTTGGTGACAATTGACCCAAAGCTAATACCCAGAAACCGGCTGAAGAATTTCAATATGGTTTGATTAACTGTTAGGCAAAGGATTTTCCCAACCCAGGTGAACAAAAGTGTCGTGTTCAAGAGTGGTTAACGGTTTTCCAAATAATCAAAATGTAACAAACAGGTTCGTTTTTCTCTCTTTTCCCCCACAATTTCTGGCAAGTACCTCTTTATTTTTGACAAGCTTGACGAGGATAACATTTTCTTGTTTATAAGCTCATCCTTTGGATGAGTCCAACTTATTTTAAGATTCGAACTCTAAGAAGGAGTGGTTCGTTCCTGCTTAAAATTGAACAGGTCATTTACTGTTAAATTTTAACGAGTCCAGTATAGGAGAAACTTGGTGTTTTTTAATTTTAGGGAGTCAGAAGAAAAAACTTAAGAAAACTCCATGGGTGTAATTTTTCGTAAATTTAGTCTCTCGAGCCTGAAAAAGGATAAAATAATGCAGGAGAGAACTCTATTGACCATGATTAGTCAACGTATACCTTTTTCATAAATAGTCCATTTCAGTCCGTAAAAGGGGTAAACTTATACTGAAGGGACGATCATTCATTTATTTTAACGAGTTCGAATAATCAAGTGCTCGGCAATCTTTTCAATTTTCGAGAGTCTGAAATGGCTTAAAAGAGGACTCCAGAGTTTCTCTTTTTCATAAGTTTTAATGAGTTCGAAAAAGGGATAAAAATATACTCCTGTAGCCGACTTTCAATTTAATTTACGAGCAGGAAAAGACGGAAAGAACTCGGCATTTTCATGTGTTTTACAAGAATGAAAGATAGCAAAATAATCTCAGGATTTTCATGAGTTTAATGAGTCTTGAAAATAACCAAAATCGACTCGAGATAGGTTTCATTTTTACAAAAGCTTGAAATAGAGAAAAACTATGCTTTAGATAGGTTTTAATGCCCCCTAAGCATAATCTGTTAGAGCACATGCCCCCCCAACTTCATTTCATTCAACTAAATAGACTACTGGTAATTAATAGCTGGATGGAATGACGGTTCATTTACGAGATCATATGAAAGACCCGACCTAAAACTGTAAGAAAATTATGCAAAAACTGAAATAACTAACCTAAATATACGACTTAACATTTATGAGATCTAGTCAAAGACTCGACTCAATTAGGGGAGGATTTGTCTCATTTTTAACGAGCTTGACACAGGAAAAGAACTATGCTCATGGAAACGTGTTTCATTTTTTAACGAGGTTGACACAGTAACAGGAACTATCATCACCTACATGTTTCATTTTTTAACGAGGTTGACACAGTAAAAGAAGTGTACTCAAATCTACTCTCTACAATCTACCTATATAACCTACTGATTCATTTTAATGAGGTTGACACAGGAAAAGAACTATCCTTATGGCCCACTGATTCATTTTTTAACGAGGTTGACACAGTAAAAGGGACTTTCCCCTTGATCCACTGATTCATTTTTAACGAGGTTGACACAGTAAAAGGAACTTTCCTCATACCTGATTCATTTTTTACGAGGTTGACTCGATAACAGGAACCATCCTCAGAAACTACTTATTTCTAATCTATCAATCTACTCTCTACAATCTACCTACTGATTCTTTTTTTAATGAGGTTAACACAGGAAAAAAACTGTCCTCATACCTGATTCATTTTTTAACGAGGTTGACTCAGTAACAGGAACTATCCTCTGACCAACTGATTCATTTTTTAACGAGGTTGACATAGTAAAAGGAACTATCTGCGCTAACCACTGATTCATTTTTTAACGAGGTTGACACAGTAAAAGGAACTCTCCTCATGGTATCTGTTTCATTTTTTAACGAGCTTGACACAAGAAAAGTAACTATGCTCTCGACTAACTGATTCATTTTTTAATGAGGTTGACATAGTAAAAGGAACTATCCTCACACTCACTGATTCATTTTTTAACGAGGTTGACACAGTAAAAGGAATTTTCCTCGCGGTGACCTTGTCATGGTTTCCAACTGGAAGAAAGACATGTCAAGGGACACTCCTCGATCATGGCTTCAAAAGGTCTTCATCAAATGGAAGAACAATTATTTGGAAAGAACACATGTCAAGGGACTCAAAAGGGATAAGAACATTGCGTTCAAGTAATCCCATAGAGTTTTCCATGCCAATTACCGGATCTAAGTCAAAGGAAGACGATCAAACAGTGAGAGGCTTGCTTACATCGGTAATTGAAAACATGGGACTAGTTGCCACATAATTAACCCATGGCGGGGTAGATACCACTTTCATATGAGAAAAATTCAAGGATGTTGGATTATTGGTAGTCAAATCAAGACTAGGGAATGAAATCTGGTCTACAGTCATAATATTTCCATTGTGAGGGAAAAACATCACGCGAAAGAGTGTTGATACTACAACTTTCATTGCATAGACATAGTCTCGCCCAAGGAGTAAATTGAAATCCAAGGGGCCTCAAACTACCATAAGATCAATACAAACAGTTTTACCTTCCAAAGTAATAGAAAACTTAGGAAGGATCCCTAAAGGTTCACTAATAGTTATGTTAAAAGCTTTCAGATTCTGCGTAATAGGCACAAGCTGAGGGGAACCCAAAGCTTTCTAAGCAGTTGAGGATAAAATACTAACAGAAGCACCTTCATCTACATGTGTGCGGCATATGCTCCTACCACCATCCTTCACAATGATTTGGAAAGGGATGGAGGAAGGAAGAGGAGGTTTTGTCAATCTATTCCAATCAAAGGAAAAGACCTTGGTACTTGGAGGGGGTTCTGTAGGAACAGGTGAAATGCCTCCTGGCATAGAAGAATCTAATGTAACAAGAAGAACCTAAGCGGTATGAAGTTCACTCTCTTCAGGGAGAGTGGGATTGATTGAATGTGAAATCGAAACGACCACTTGATCAACTAATGGATCATCAACCTGAGTGATATGAGTTTCACTTTCCAATGGAAGAGTGGGATTGATTGTACTTGAAATTAGACCAATCACTCCATCAGTTGACGGTAGGTTGGGAGAAAGTTTACAATAACCAATTGGAAATTCTTGTTGTGGAACAGTAAGATTTTCCAACAATTTTGAGGCTTCATCCATGTGAGGTGAAATGTGAGTTTGATGACTCGCTTTGCATAATCTACAAGGAAACCTAAGTTTACCCTTTTTCCCGGGAACCTAACTATCACTGGTTTATGGATCAATGGAAAGTTGATGAGATTTTTCTAACCATACTTCCAAGACTTTTGGAATACCGGGACAATTGATAAGGAAGTGGTCACCCTTACAAAGCCTACAAGGGTATTTGGGTTTATGACACATGTTGGAGGTTTCCTCAACACTACTAACATTTATAACCATGGTTGGTCGGTTGACTTCTTTCTTATCTTGTTGCTTCTTCTTCTTCTTCTTCTTCCCTTTCTTCTTCTTCTTAGTCACCTGGTTACTAGTGTCAAGGCTTTTACAAAGCGAAGAGGAAGAAAGAGAGGAATACATATTGGGTGAAGAAGGTAAAGGGTCAACAGAAGGTTGGTGATGTTGAGATGGTGAACTCTGTTGAGGTGAAGCATTCGGTTGAGGTGGAACAATTGGAGTATTCGGGGCCAACGAAGTTGAAAATAACCATATCGGTAAACCTATTGTAAATCCAGGTAATGATAATTTAGCCATATAAGGAGGACCAACATTTCCAAAGCAAGGAAAAGTAATAGGATTCTCATTAAGAGGGGTTCCTTGGTTGGTAAATGTTTGGTCAATTTAGTGTGTCCTAATTTGCTGCATTTAATTTGTCAATTCGGGAATCGTAAGCTGATGAAGTGCGGCGCACTATATGTGCAAGATAACCTATTTCTTAACTTTTTGTCGTTTTTGGTTTTCTAAGGTGAAATGGAAATTCTAAAATGAAAACAAGTTTGGTTATGTTTGTTCAAGGAAATGATATCCCCTATAATGATTTACCAACTTGAAACCTTAAAAAGAAATTTGAAGTTTACAATGACAAGACTTGAAAGGAAATGAAAATGTGCTGCTCAAATGAAAAGGTGCTGCTAGTCTAACAAATCAAAACAGTGAACTGTTGAGCATGAAAACCAAACTATTCTTGCTGCTGACTAAACACAAAAGAAACTATGCTTAAGGAAATTCAAAATTGCAACAAAATAAATCTAAATCAGATTACATCAATTTATCTTCTGATCCTTCATCATTAGTCCAGCTATGATTTTCGGAAGTAATAATAAACAACTTGAGTAACTGATATCTAACTTGCAGAAATAAAACTAATATCAAACCATACATTCATGATTCAATCCCTCACCATCAGTCCAGCTGTGGCTTTCGGAGGCAACTGAAGATGTCATGCACAATTTAATATATCTAATTTTACAAAAAGGAAACTAATACTAAACTACACATTTCATAATACAATCCCTCACCATCAGTCCAGCTGTGGCTTTCGGAGGCAACTGAAGATGTTATGAGAAGCTTAATATATCTAAATTTGCAGAAAAGAAACTAATACTAAACTACACATTTCATAATACAATCCCTCACCATCAGTCCAGCTGTGGCTTTCGGAGGCAACTGAAGATGCTATGAGCAGCTTAATATATCTAAATTTGCAGAAAAGAAACTAATACTAAACTACACATTTCATAATACAATCCCTCACCATCAGTCCAACTGTGGCTTTCGGAGGCAACTGAAGATGCTATGAGCAGCTTAATATATCTAAATTTAACTACTGAAGCAAATAAGCAAAACTGAAATGAACAAAGCAATACTGAAATTAAACAGCAACTATGAAAAGCAAATTAGCAGCAGAACAATGTTAGTTCCATGTCATTAGTCAAAAAAGCTATGAAAATGCCCGGGCTGCCTATCTATAACCTGAAACAAGAACACTGATCAGTGATTAACAACATAAAACATGAAAGACAAAAGTGAAATGGAAATTATGGAAGTTTATAAACAGAAATGAAGCAAATGCAATGTATAAACATATGAATGGATTATGGCACAATGAGCTTTAAAGAAACAAAATGAGAACTATACACTAATGCACAAAACCTTAGCTAAGCAGGGGCCCTCTACACCAGCCTTGGCAACGATCTTCAAATACGAATTTCGGTTAAAAACAGAGTCTTCTTATATTAAAAAGCAGTCATTACAGAAAGGTGATGTTACGGCACAAGTGCAGCGTAATCACACTACAGAGCAGACTAATAAAATATAACAAAGACTAACATCGACTAACCCTATATGCGTATGCAAACGCATTATATATAACAAAAGAAATATAACTGTCCCCTAAAGTTCATGCTAGTGGAGAACACGTAGACCATTACGTCCACGGATCTAGGATCATGGCCGTGTTGGAAAGTAAATCTATGAGGAGTGGATGCTTGAATTCGACTAAGGAGCCATGTACAGATGTCGATTTATCCTCCGCAACTTAGAA